>JAGXJF010002743.1:0-177810 GCA_019208055.1 Stipa capillata | reverse complement strand
ACCATCAAACCAAACCGTCCAACCCGACGTCTCAGACCCTCCAAACTGTTGGTCCGAACCATCCAACCAAAACCATCCAACCCGACCGTTTCAGACCCTCCAAACTGTTGGTCCCGAACCATCCGACCAAACCGTCCAACCCGGACTATTCTGGAACTTCCAAATGGTCCGTCCGGAAGAAGGTCCGGCTCACCTCTAGTTCTCCCAAATCATCCAACCGAACAATCCAACCAGACCGTTCCGGACCCGCCAAACGGTTGGTCCCGAGCCATCCGACCAAACACGTCCAACCCGACCGTCTCGGACCCTCCAAACTGTTGGTTCCGAACCATCCGACCAAACCGTCCTACCGTACTGTCCCGGAACCTCCATACTGTTGGTCCCGAATCATCCGACCAAATCTCGCAACCCGACCAAACCGTCCAACTCGACCGTCCCGGACCTTCCAAAAGGACCGTCCGGATGTCCGGTTCTCCTCTAGTTCTCCCGAACCATCCGACCAAACAATCCAACCCGACCGTCTCGGACCCTCCAAACTGTTGGTCCCGAACCACCCGACCAAACAGTCCAACCCGATCGTCCCGGAACTTTCAAACGGTCCGTCCGGAAGAAGGTACGGATCTCCTCTAGTTGTCCCGAACCATCCAACCAAATCATCCATCCCGACCGTCTCACGCCCTCCAAACTGTTGGTCCCGAACCATCCGACCAAACCGTCCAACCCGACTGTCCTGAAAATCCAAATGGTCCGTCGGAAGGTCTAGATGTGCTCTAATTGTCCCTCCGAGCTAACTATCCGACCCGACCGTCCAGGACCTTTCAAATGGTCCGTCCAGAAGAAAGTCCAGTTCTCCTCTAGTTCTCCCGAACCATCCGACCAAACCGTCCAACCTGACCGTCCCGGAACTTCCAAACGGTCCGTCCGGAAGAAGGTACGGATCTCTCTAGTTGTCCCGAACCATCCAACCAAACCATCCAACCCGACCGTCTCAGACCCTCCAACATGTTGGTCCCGAACCATCCGGCCAAACCGTCCAACCCGACTCTCCTGGAACTTCGAAATGGTCCGTCCGGAAGGTCTAGATCTCCTCTAATTGTCCCAAACCATCTGAGCTAACCATCCAACCCAAACCGTCCAGGACATTTCAAATGGTCCGTCCGTAAGAAGGTCCGGTTCTCCTCTAGTTCTCCCGAACCATCCGACAAAAACCGTCCAACCCGACCGTCTCGGACCCTCCAAATTGTTGGTCCCGAAACCGTCCGACTAAACCGTCCAACCCGACCATCCTGAAACTTCTAAACGGTCCGTCCGGAAGAAGGTCCAGTTCTCCTCTAGTTCTCCCGAAGCATCCGACCAAACCGTCAAACCCGACCGTCTCGGACCCTCCAAACTGTTGGTCCCGAACCATCCGACCAAACCGTCTTTTCCGACTGTCCTGGAACGTCCTAATGGTCTGTCCGGAAGGTCTAGATCTCCTCTAATCGTCCCAAACCATCCAACCAAACCATCCAACCCAACCATCCTGGACACTCCAAATTGTTGGTCCCGAACCATCCGACCAAACCGACCAATCCGACTGTCTCGGACCCTCCAAACTTTCGGTCCCGAACCATCCGACCAAACCGTTCAAAACTGACCTCCCGGACCCTCCAAACTGTTGGTCCCGAACCATCCGGCCAAACCGTCCAACCCGACCATCTCGGACCCTCCAAACTGTTGGTCCCGAACCATCCGACCGTCCCGGCCTTCAAACTGTTGGTCCCGAACCATGCGACCAAACCGTCCTACCCGACCGTCTCGGACCCTCCAAACTGTTGGTCCCGAACCATCCGAACAACCATCCAAACCCGACCGTCCCGGACCCTCCAAACTGTTGGTCCCGAATCATCCGACCAAACCATCCAACCCAACCGTCCCGGAGCCTCCAAACTGTTGGTCCCGAACCATCCGACCAAACCGTCCAACCCGACCGTCTCGGACCCTCCAAACTGTTGGCCCCGAACCATCCGATCAAACCGTCCAACCCATCTGTCCTGGAACTTCCCAATGGTCCGTCCGGAAGGTCTAGATCTCCTCTAATTGTCCCAAACCATCCGAGCTAACCGTCCAACCCGACCGTCCAGGACCTTTCAAATTGTCCGCCCGCAAGAAGGTCCGGTTCTTCTCTAGTTCTCCCGAACCATCCGACCAAACCATCCAACGCAACCGTCCCGGACCCTCCAAACGGTCCGTCCGGAAGAAGGTCCGGCTCTGCTCTAGTTCTCCCGAATCATCCGGCCAAACAATCCAACCCGACCGTCCCGGACCCTCCAAACTGTTGGCCCCGAGCCATCCGACCAAATCATGCAACCCGACCAAACCGTCCAACGCGACCGTCCCGGACCTTCCAAACGGACCGTCCGGAAGAAGGTCTGGTTCTCCTCTAGTTCTCCCGAACCATCCGACCAAACCATCCAACCCGACCGTCCCGGACCCTCGAAACTGTTGGTCCCAAACCATCTGACCAAACCGTCCAACCCGACCGTCCCGGACCCTCCAAACTGTTGTTCCCGAATCATCCGACCAAATCATGCAACCCGACCGTCTCGAACCTCCAAACTGTTGGTCCCAAACCATCCAACCGAACTGTCCAAACCGACCGTCCCGGACCCTCCAAACTGTTGTCCCCGAATCATCCGACCAAATCATGCAACCCGACCGTCTCGGACCCTCCAAACAGTTGGTCCCGAACCACCCGACCAAACCGTCCGACCCGATCGTCCCGGAACATTCAAACGGTCCGTCCGGAAGAAGGTACGGATCTCCCCCAGTTGTCCCGAACCATCCAACCAATCCATCCAACCCGACCGTCTCAGACCCTCCAACATGTTGGTCCCGAACCATCCGGCCAAACCGTCCAACCCGACTCTCCTGGAACTTCGAAATGGTCTGTCCGGAAGGTCTAGATCTCCTCTAATTGTCCCAAACCATCTAAGCTAACCATCCAACCCAACCGTCCAGGACATTTCAAATGGTCCGTCCGTAAGAAGGTCCGGTTCTCCTCTAGTTCTCCCGAACCATCCGATAAAACCGTCCAACCCGACCGTCTCGGACCCTTCAAATTGTTGGTCCCGAACCGTCCGACTAAACCGTCCAACCCGACCATCCTGAAACTTCTAAACGGTCCGTCCGGAAGAAGGTCCAGTTCTCCTCTAGTTCTCCCGAAGCATCCGACCAAACCGTCAAACCCGACCGTCTCGGACCCTCCAAACTGTTGGTCCCGAACCATCCGACCAAAACCGTCTTTTCCGACTGTCCTGGAACGTCCTAATGGTCTGTCCGGAAGGTCTAGATCTACTCTAATCGTCCCAAACCATCCAACCAAACCATCCAACCCAACCATCCTGGACACTCCCAATTGTTGGTCCCGAACCATCCGACCAAACCGACCAATCCGACTGTCTCGGACCCTCCAAACTTTCGGTCCCGAACCATCCGACCAAACCGTCCAAACTGACCTCCCGGACCCTCCAAACCGTTGGTCCCGAACCATCCGACCAAACCGTCCAACCCGGCCATCTCGGACCCTCCAAACTGTTGGTCCCGAAGCATCCGACCAACCCGTCCAATCCGACCGTCCCGGCCTTCCAAACTGTTGGTCCCGAACCATGCGACCAAACCGTCCTACCCGACCGTCTCGGACCCTCCAAACTGTTGGTCCCGAACCATCCGAACAAACCATCCAACCCGACCGTCCCGGACCCTCCAAACTGTTGGTCCCGAATCATCCGACCAAACCATCCAACCCAACCATCCCGGAGCCTCCAAACTGTTGGTCCCGAACCATCCGACCAAACCGTCCAACCCGACCGTCTCGGACCCTCCAAACTGTTGGCCCCGAACCATCCGACCAAACCGTCCAACCCGACTGTCCTGGAACTTCCCAATGGTCCGTCCGGATGGTCTAGATCTCCTCTGATTGTCCCAAACCATCCGAGCTAACCGTCCAAACCCGACCGTCCAGGACCTTTCAAATTGTCCGCCCACAAGAAGTTCCAGTTCTTCTCTAGTTCTCCCGAACCATCCGACCAAACCATCCAACGCAACCGTCCCGGACCCTCCAAACGGTCCGTCCGGAAGAAGGTCCGGCTCTGCTCTAGTTCTCCCCAATCATCCGGCCAAACAATCCAACCCGACCGTCCCGGACCCTCCAAACTGTTGGCCCCGAGCCATCCGACCAAATCATGCAACCCGACCAAACCGTCCAACGCGACCGTCCCGGACCTTCCAAACGGACCGTCCGGAAGAAGGTCCGGTTCTCCTCTAGTTCTCCCGAACCATCCGACCAAACCATCCAACCCGACCGTCCCGGACCCTCGAAACTGTTGGTCCCAAACCATCCGACCAAACCGTCCAACCCGACCGTCCCAGACCCTCCAAACTGTTGTTCCCGAATCATCCGACCAAATCATGCAACCCGACCGTCTCGGACCCTCCAAACTGATGGTCCCAAACCATCCAACCAAACCGTCCAAACCGACCGCCCCGGGACCCTCCAAACTGTTGTCCCCGAATCATCCGACCAAATCATGCAACCCGACCGTCTCGGACCCTCCAAACTATTGGTCCCGAACCACCCGACCAAACCGTCCGACCCGATCGTCCCGGAACATTCAAACGGTCCGTCCGGAAGAAGGTACGGATCTCCTCCAGTTGTCCCGAACCATCCAACCAATCCATCCAACCCGACCGTCTCAGGCCCTCCAAAATGTTGGTCCCGAACCATCTGACCAAACCGTCCAACCCGACTGTCCTGGAACTTCCAAATGGTCCGTCCGGAAGATCTAGATCTCCTCTAATTGTCCCCAACCATCCGAGCTAACCATCCAACCCGACCGTCCAGGACGTTTCAGATGGTCCGTCTGGAAGAAGGTCCGGTTCTCCTCTAGTTCTCCCGAACCATCTGACGAAACCGTCCAACCCGACCATCTCAGACCCTCCAAACAGGTCCCGAACCGTCCGACCAACCGTCCAACCCGACCGTCTCGAAACTTCCAAACGGTCCGTCCGGAAGAAGGTCCCGATATACTCTAGTTGTCCCGAACCATCAAACCAAACCGTCCAACCCGACCGTCTCAGACCCTCCAAACTGTTGGTCCCGAACCATCCAACCAAACCATCCAACCCGACCGTCTCAGACCCTCTAAACTGTTGGTCCCGAACCATCCGACCAAACCGTCCAACCCGACTATTCTGGAACTTCCAAATGGTCCGTCCGGAAGAAGGTCCGGCTCACCTCTAGTTCTCCCGAATCATCCAACCAAACAATCCAACCCGACCGTCCCGTACCCTCCAAACGGTTGGTCCCGAGCCATCCGACCAAACCGTCCAACCCGACCGTCTCGGACCCTGCAAACTGTTGGTTCCGAACCATCGGACCAAACCGTCCTACCGTACTGTCCCGGAACCTCCATACTGTTGGTCCCGAATCATCCGACCAAATCTTGCAACCCGACCAAACCGTCCAACTCGACCGTCCCGGACCTTCCAAAAGGACCGTCCGGATGTCCGGTTCTCCTCTAGTTCTCCCGAACCATCCGACCAAACAATCCAACCCGACCGTCCTAGACCCTCCAAACTGTTGGTCCCGAACCATCCGACCAAACCGTCCAACCCGACCGTCTCGGACCCTCCAAACTGTTGGTCCCGAACCATTCGACCAAACCGTCCAATCCGACCGTCCCGGACCCTCCAAACTGTTGTTCCCGAATCATCCGATGAAATCATACAACCCGACCGTCTCGGACCCTCCAAACTGTGGTCCCGGACCACACGACCAAAACCGTCCAACCCGATCGTCCCGGAACTTTCAAACGGTCTGTCCGGAAGAAGGTCCGTTCTCCTCTAGTTCTCCCGCACCATCCGACCAACCCATCCAGCCCGACCGTCTCGGACCCTCCGAACTATTGGTCCCGAACCATCCGACCAAACCGTCCAACCCGACCGTCCCGGACCATCCAAACAGTTGGTCCCGTATCAACCGACCAAATCATGCAACCCGACCGCCTCGGACCCTTCAAACTGTTGGTCCCGAACCATCCGACCAACCCATCCAGCCCGACCGTCTCGGACCCTCCGAACTATTGGTCCCGAACCATCCGACCAAACCGTCCAACCCGACCGTCCCGGACCATCCAAACAGTTGGTCCCGTATCAACCGACCAAATCATGCAACCCGACCGCCTCGGACCCTTCAAACTGTTGGTCCCGAACCATCCGACCAAACCCGGCTGTCCCGGAACATACAAACGGTCCGTTCGGAAGAAGGTCCAGATCTCATCTAGTTGTCCCGAAACATCTGACCAAACCGTCCAACCCGATCGTCCCAGAACATCCAAACGGTCCGTCCGGAGGAAGGTCCGGATCTCCTCTAGTTGTCCTGAACTATCCGACCAAACCTTTCAACCCGACCGTCCCGAAACTTCCAAACGGTCCGTCGGAAGAAGGTCCTGATCTCCTCTAGTTGACCCAAACCATCCGACTAAACCGTCGAACCCGACCGTCCCGGACCATCCAAACGGTCCTTCCAGAAGAAGGTCCGGTTCTCCTCTACTCCTCCCGAGCCAACCGACCAAACCGTCCGACCGACCGTCTCGGACCCTCCAAACTGTTGGTCCCGAACCATCCGACCAAACCGTCCAAACCGACTGTCCTGGAACTTCCAAATGGTCCGTCCGGAAGGTCTAGATCTCCTCCAATTGTAACATACCAACCGACCTAACCGTCCGACCCGACCGTCTCGGACACTCCAAACTGTTGGTCCCGAACCATCCGACCAAACCGTCCAACCCGACCGTCGCGGAGCCTCCAAACTGTTGGTCCCGAACCATCCGACCAAACCGTCCAACCCGACCGTCCCGGACCCTCCAAACTGTTGGTCCCGAATCATCCGACCAAATCATGCAACCGACCGTCTCGGACCCTCCAAACTGTTGGTCCCGAACCATCCGACCAAATCGTCCAAACCGACCGTCTCGGACGCTCCAAGCCGTTCGTCCCGAACCATCCGAGCACACCCGACCATCCCGGAATACACAAACGGTCTGTCCGGAAGAACGTCCGGATCTCCTCTAGTTGTCCCGAACCATCCGACCAAACAGTCCAACCCGATCGTCCCGGAACTTCCAAACGGTCCGTCAGGAAGAAGGTCGGGATCTCCTCTAATTGTCCCGAACCATCTGACCAAACCGTCCACCCGACCACCCCGGACCCTCCAAACTGTTGGTCCCGAACCATCCGCCCAAACCATCCAACCCGACCGTCTCGGACCCTCCAAACTGTTAGTACTGAACCGTCCGACCTTACCGTCCAACCCGACCGTCCCGGACCTTCCAAACGGTCTGTCCGGAAGAAGGTCCGGTTCTCCTCTAGTTCTCCCGCACCATCCGACCAACCCATCCAACCCGACCGTCTCGGGCCCTCCGAACTATTGGGCCCGACCATCCGACCTAACCGTCCAACCCGACCGTCCCGGACCATCCAAACAGTTGGTCCCGAATCAACCGACCAAATCATGCAACCCGACCGTCTCGGACCCTTCAAACTGTTGGTCTCGAACCATCCGACCAAACCCGGCTGTCCCGGAACATACAAACGGTCCGTTCGGAAGAAGGTCCAGATCTCGTCTAGTTGTCCCGAAACATCCGACCAAACCGTCCAACCCCGAACGTCCCAGAACATCCAAACGGTCCGTCCGGAAGAAGGTCCGGATATCCTCTAGTTGTCCTGAACTATCCGACCAAACCTTTCAACCCGACCGTCCCGAAACTTCCAAACGGTCCGTCGGAAGAAGGTCCTGATCTCCTCTAGTTGTCCCAAAACCATCCGACTAAACCGTCCAACCCGACCGTCCCGGACCTTCCAAACGGTCCTTCCAGAAGAAGGTCCGGTTCTCCTCTACTCCTCCCGAGCCATCCGACCAAACCGTCCGACCCAACCGTCTCGGATCCTCCAAACTGTTGGTCCCGAACCATCCGACCAAACCGTCCAAACCGACAGTCCCGGAACTTCCAAATGGTCCGTCCGGAAGGTCTAGATCTCCTCTAATTGTACCAAACTAACCGACCTAACCGTCCAACCCGACCGTCTCGGACACTCCAAACTGTTGGTCCCGAACCATCCGACCGAACCGTCCAACCCGACCGTCACGGACCCTCCAAACTGTTGGTCCCGAACCATCCGACCAAACCCTCCAACCCGACCGTCCCGGACCCTCCAAACTGTTGGTCCTGAACATCCGAACAAACCATACAACTTGACCGTCCCGGACGTTCGAAACGGTCCGTCCGGAAGAAGGTCCGGCTTTCCTCTAGTTCACCCAAACCATCCGACCAAACCA
This sequence comes from Stipa capillata, assembly GCA_019208055.1. NCBI lineage: Eukaryota > Viridiplantae > Streptophyta > Magnoliopsida > Poales > Poaceae > Stipa > Stipa capillata. The sequence goes on along the minus strand of JAGXJF010002743.1, from coordinate 169,433 downwards.
TCCAACCCGACCGTCCCGGACCCTCCAAACTGTTGGTCCCGAACCATCCGACCAAACCATCCAACCCGACCGTCCCGGACCCTCCAAACTGTTGGTCCCGAACTATCCGACCAAACCGTCCAACCCGACCATCTTGACCCACCAAACTGTTTGTCCCGAACCATCCGACCAAATCGTCCAACCTGACCGTCCCGGAGCATACAAACGGTCCGTGTCTCCTCTAGTTCTCCCGAACCATCCGACCAAACCGTCCAACCTGACCTCGTGGACCCTCCAAACTGTTGGTCCGAACCATCCGACCAAACTGTCCAACCCGATCGTCCTGGAACCTCTCAACTGTTGGTCCCGAATCATCCGACCAAATCATGCAACCGGACCGTCTCGGATAAACCAAACTGCTGGTCCCGAACCATCCGACCAAATCGTCCAACCCGACCATCTCGGACGCTCCAAACTGTTGGTCCCGAAAAATCCGACCAAACCCGACCGTCACGGAACATACAAATGGTCCGTCCGGAAGAAGGTCCGGATCTCCTCTAGTTGTCCCGAATTATCCGACCACATCGTCCAACCCGATTGTCCCGGAACTTCCAAACGGTCCGTCCGGAAGAAGGTACGGATCTCCTCTAGTTGTCCCGAACCATCCGACCAAACCGTCCAATCCGACCACCACGGACCCTCCAAACTGTTGGTCCCGAACCATCCGACCAAACCATTCAACCCGACCGTCTCGGACCCTCCAAACTGTTGGGGCCGAACCGTCCGACCAAAACCGTCCAACCCAAGCATCCCGAAACTTCCAAACGTTCCGTCCAGAAGATGGTCCTCATCTCCTCTAGTTGTCCCGAACCGTCCGACCCGACCGTCCCGGACGATCCAACCCGACCGTCCCGGGCCGTCCAACTCTTGGTCCCGAACCATCCAACCAAACCGTCCAACCCGACCGTCCCGAACCGTCCAACCCGACCGTCCCGGGCCCCCAACTCTTGGTCCCGAACCATCCGACCAAACCGTCCAAACCCGACTGTCCCGGACCAACCAAACGGTCCGTCCGGAAGAAGGTCCGGCTTTCCTCTAGTTCTCCCGAACCATGCGACAAAACCATCCAACCCAACCGTCCCGTACCCTCCAAACTGTTGGTCCCGAACCATCCGACCAAACCGTCCAACCCACCGTCTCGGACCCTCCAAACTGTTGCTCCCGAACCATCCGACCAAACCGTCCAACCCGACCGTCCCAGACATTCCAAACTGTTGGTCCGAATCATCCGACCAAATCATGCAACCCGACCGCCTCGGAACCACCAAACTGTTGGTCCCGAAACCATCCGACCAAACCGTCCAACCCGACCATCCCGAAACTTCCAAACGGTCCGTCCAGAAGATGGTCCTCATCTCCTCTAGTTGTCCCGAACCGTCCGACCCGACCGTCCCGGACCATCCAAACTGTTGGTCCCGAACCATCCGAACAAACCGTCCAACCCGACCGTCTCAGACCCTCCGAATTGTTCGTCCCGAACCATCCGACCAAGCCGTCCAACTCGACCGTCTCGGACCCTCCAAACAATTGGTCCCGGACCATCCGACCAAACCGTCCAACCCGACCGTCCCGGGCCCTCCAACTGTTGGTCCCGAACCATCCGACCAAACCGTGCAACCCGACCGTCCCGGACCCTCCAAACTGTTGGTCCCGCACCATCCGACCAAACTGTCCAACCCGACCTCGTGGACCCTCCAACTGTTGGTCCCGAACCATCCGACCAAACTGTCCAACTGGACCGTCCCGGAACCTCCCAACTGTTGGTCCCGAATCATCCGACCAAATCATGCAACCGGACCGTCTCGGACAAACCAAACTGCTGGTCCCGAACCATCCGACCAAATCGTCCAACCCGACCGTCTCAGACGCTCCAAACTGTTGGTCCCGAACCATCCGACCAAACCCGACCGTCCTGGAGCATACAAACGGTCCGTCCAGAAGAAGATCCGGATCTCCTCTAGCTGTACCGAACCATCCGACCAAACCGTCCAAACCCGATCGTCCTGGAACTTCCAAACGGTCTGTCCGGAAGAAGGTACGGATCTCCTCTAGTTGTCCCGAACCGTCCGACGAAACCGTCCAGCCCGACCACCCCGGAGCCTCCGAACTGTTGGTCCCGAACCATCTGACCAAACAATCAAACCCCGACCGCCTCGGACCCTCCAAACTATTGGTGCCAAACTGTCCGACCAAACCGTCCAACCCGACCATCCCGAAACCTCCAAACGGTCCGTCCAGAAGATGGTCCTCATCTCCTCTAGTTGTCCCGAACCGTTCGACCCGACCGTCCCGGACCATCCAAACTATTGGTCTCGAACCATCCGACCAAACCGTCCAACTCGACCGTCTCGGACCCTCCAAACTATTGGTCCCGGACCATCCGACCAAACCGTCCAACCCGACCGTCCCGGGCACTCCAACTCTTGGTCCCGAACCATCCCACCAAACCGTCCAACCCGACAGTGCCGGACCTTCCAAACGGTCCGTCAGGAAGAAGGTCCGGCTCTCCTCTAGTTCTCCCGAACCATGTGACAAAACCATCGAACCCGATCGTCCCGTACCCTCCAAACTGTTGGTCCCAAACCATCCGACCAAACTGTCCAACCCACCGTCTCGGACCCTCCAAAATTGTTGGTCCCGAACCATCCGACCAAACCGTCCAACCCGACCGTCCCGGACCCTCCAAACTGTCGGTCCCGAACCATCCGACCAAACCGTCCAACCCGACCTCGTGGACCCTCCAAACTGTTGGTCCCGAACCATCCGACCAAACTGTCCAACCCGACCGTCCCGGAACCTACAAATGGTCCGTCCGGAATAAGGTCCGGATCTCCTCTAGTTGTCCCGAACCATCCGACCAAACCGTCCAACCCGATCGACCCGGAACCTCCAAACGGTCCGTCCAGAAGAAGGTACGGATCTCCTCCAGTTGTCCCAAACCATCCGACCAAACCGTCCAACCCGACCACCCCGGACCCTCCGAACTGTTGGTCCCAAACCATCCGACCAAACCATCCAACCCGACCGCCTCGGACCCTCCAAACTGTTGGGGCCGAACCGTCCGACCAAAACCGTCCAACCCGACCATCCCGAAACTTCCGAACGTTCCGTCCGGAATATGGTCCTCCACTCCTCTAGTTGTCCCGAACCATCCGACCCGACCGTCCCGTACTATCCAACCCGACCGTCCCGGGCCCTCCAACTCTTGGTCCCGAACCATCCGACCAAACCGTCCAACCCGACCGTCCCGAACCATCCAACCCGACCGTCCCGGGCCCTCCAACTTTTGGTCCCGAACCATCCGACCAAATCGTCCAACCCGACCTCGTGGACCCTCCAAATTGTTGGTCCCCGAACCATCCGACCAAACTGTCCAACCCGACCGTCCCGGAACGTACAAACGGTCCGTCCGGAATAAGGTCCGGATCTCCTCTAGTTGTCCCGAACCATCCGACCAAACCATCCAACCCGATCGTCCCGGAACCTCCAAACGGTCCGTCCAGAAGAAGTTACGGATCTCCTCCAGTTGTCCCAAAACCATCCGACCAAACCGTCCAACCCGACCACCCCGGACCCTCCGAACTGTTGGTCCCGAACCATCCGACCAAACCATCCAACCCGACCGTCTCGGACCCTCCAAACTGTTGGGGCCGAACCGTCCGACCAAACCGTCCAACCCGACCATCCCGAAACTTCCAAACGTTCCGTCCGGAATATGGTCCTCCTCTCCTCTAGTTGTCCCGAACCGTCCAACCCGACCGTCCCGTACTATCCAACCCGACCGTCCCGGGCCCTCCAACTCTTGGTCCCGAACCATCCGACCAAACCGTCCAACCCGACCGTCCCGAACCATCCAACCCGACCGTCCCGGGCCCTCCAACTCTTGGTCCCGAACCATCCGACCAAGCCGTCCAACCCGACCGTCCGGGACCTTCCAAACGGTCCGTCCGGAAGAAGGTCCGGCTCTCCTCTAGTTCTCCCGAACCATGCGACAAAACCATCCAACCCGACTGTCCCGTACCCTCCAAACTGTTGGTCCCGAACCATCCGACCAAAACCATCCAACCCGACCGTCTCGGACCCTCCAAACTGTTGGGGCCGAACGGTCCGACCAAACCGTCCAAACCGACCATCCCGAAACTTCCAAACGTTCCGTCCGGAATATGGTCCTCCTCTCCTCTAGTTGTCCCGAACCGTCCGACCCGACCGTCCCGTACTATCCAACCCGACCGTCCCGGGCCCTCCAACTCTTGGTCCCGAACCATCCGACCAAACCGTCCAACCCGACCGTCCCGAACCATCCAACCCGACCGTCCCGGGCCCTCCAACTCTTGGTCCCGAACCATCCGACCAAACCGTCCAACCCGACAATCCGGGACCTTCCAAACGGTCCGTCCGGAAGAAGGTCCGGCTCTCCTCTAGTTCTCCCGAACCATGCGACAAAACCATCCAACCCGACCGTCCCGTACCCTCCAAACTGTTGGTCCCGAACGATCCGACCAAAACCGTCCAACCCACCGTATCGGACCCTCCAAACTTTTGGTCCCGAACCATCGACCAAAGCGTCCAACCTGACAGTCCCGGACATTCCAAACTGTCGGTCCCGAATCATCCGACCAAATCATGCAACCCGACCGTCTCGGACCCACCAAAACTGTTGGTTCCGAACCATCCAACGAAATCGTCTAACCCGACCATATCGGACGTTCCAAACTGTTGGTCCTCAACAATCCGACCAAACCCGACTGTCCCAGAACATACAAACGGTCCGTCCGGAAGAAGGTCCGTATCTCCTCTAGTCGTCCCGAATCATCCGACCAAACCATCCTAGCCGACCGTCCCGGACCGTCCAAGCTGTTGGTCCTGAACCATCCGATCAAACCCTCCAACCCGACCATCTTGACCCTCCAAACTGTTTGTCCCGAACCATCCGACCAAATCGTCCAACCTGACCGTCCCGGAGCATACAAACGGTCCGTCTCTCCTCTAGTTCTCCCGAACCATTCGACCAAACCGTCCAACCTGACCTCGTGGACCCTCCAAACTGTTGGTCCCGAACCATCCGACCAAACTGTCCAACCCGACCGTCCCGGAACCTCTCAACTGTTGGTCCCGAATCATCCGACCAAATCATGCAACCGGACCGTCTCGGATAAACCAAACTGCTGGTCCCGAACCATCCGACCAAATCGTCCAACCCGACCGTCTCGGACGCTCCAAATTGTTGGTCCCGAACCATCCGACCAAACACGACCGTCCCGGAACATACAAACGGTCCGTCTGGAAGAAGGTCCGGATCTCCTCTAGTTGTCCCGAACCATCCGACCAAACCATCCAACCCGATCGTCCCGGAACTTCCAAACGGTCCGTCCGGAAGAAGGTACGGATCTCCTCTAGTTGTCCCGAACCATCCGTCCAAACCATCCAACCCGACCGTCCCGGGCCCTCCAACTGTTGGTCCCGAACCATCCGACCAAACCGTCCAACCCGACCGTCCCGGACCCTCCAAACTGTTGGTCCCGAACCATCCGACCAAACTGTCCAACCCGACCTCGTGGACCCTCCAAACTGTTGGTCCCAAACCATCCGACCAAACTGTCCAACTGCACCGTCCCGGAACCTCCCAACTGTTGGTCCCGAATCATCCGACCAAATCATGCAACCGGACCGTCTCGGACAAACCAAACTGCTGGTCCCGAACCATCCGACCAAATCGTCCAACCCGACCGTCTCAGACGCTCCAAACTGTTGGTCCCGAACCATCCGACCAAACCCGACCGTCCTGGAGCATACAAACGGTCCGTCCAGAAGAAGGTCCGGATCTCCTCTAGTTGTACCGAACCATCCGACCAAACCGTCCAACCCGATCGTCCTGGAACTTCCAAACGGTCCGTCCGGAAGAAGGTACGGATCTCCTCTAGTTGTCCCGAACCGTCCAACGAAACCGTCCAGCCCGACCACCCCGGAGCCTCCGAACTGTTGGTCCCGAACCATCTAACCAAACAATCAAACCCGACCGCCTCGGACCCTCCAAACTATTGGTGCCAAACTGTCCGACCAAACCGTCCAACCCGACCATCCCGAAACCTCCAAACGGTCCGTCCAGAAGATGGTCCTCATCTCCTCTAGTTGTCCCGAACCGTTCGACCCGACCGTCCCTTACCATCCAAACTGTTGGTCTCGAACCATCCGACCAAACCGTCCAACTCGACCGTCTCGGACCCTCCAAACTATTGGTCCCGGACCATCCGACCAAACCGTCCAACCCGACTGTCCCGGGCACTCCAACTCTTGGTCCCGAACCATCCCACCAAACCGTCCAACCCGACAGTGCCGGACCTTCCAAACGGTCCGTCAGGAAGAAGGTCCGGCTCTCCTCTAGTTCTCCCGAACCATGTGACAAAACCATCGAACCCGATCGTCCCGTACCCTCCAAACTGTTGGTCCCAAACCATCCGACCAAACTGTCCAACCCACCGTCTCGGACCCTCCAAAATTGTTGGTCCCGAACCATCCGACCAAACCGTCCAACCCGACAGTCCCGGACCCTCCAAACTGTCGGTCCCGAACCATCCAACCAAACCGTCCAACCCGACCTCGTGGACCCTCCAAACTGTTGGTCCCGAACCATCCGACCAAACTGTCCAACCCGACCGTCCCGGAACCTACAAATGGTCCGTCCGGAATAAGGTCCGGATCTCCTCTAGTTGTCCCGAACCATCCGACCAAACCGTCCAACCCGATCGACCCGGAACCTCCAAACGGTCCGTCCAGAAGAAGGTACGGATCTCCTCCAGTTGTCCCAAACCATTCGACCAAACCGTCCAACCCGACCACCCCGGACCCTCTGAACTGTTGGTCCCGAACCATCCGACCAAACCATCCAACCCGACCGGCTCGGACCCTCCAAACTGTTTGGGCTGAACCATCCGACCAAACCGTCCAACCCGAACATCCCGAAACTTCCAAACGTTCCGTCTGGAATATGGTCCTCCACTCCTCTAGTTGTCCCGAACCATCGGACCAAACCATCCAACCCGACCGTCCCGTACCCTCCAAACTGTTTGTCCCGAACCATCCGACCAAACCGCCAACCCGACCGTCCCGGACCCTCCAAACTGTTGGTCCCGAACCATCCGACCAAACCGTCCAACCCGACCTCGTGGACCCTCCAAACTGTTGGTCCCGAACTGTGCGACAAAACCATCCAACCCGACCGTCCCGTACCCTCCAAACTGTTGGTCCCAAACCATCCCACCAAACCGTCCAACCCACCGTCTCGGACCCTCCAAACTGTTGGTCCCGAACCATCCGACCAAACCGTCCAACCAGACCGTCCCGGACCCTCCAAACTGTTGGTCCCGAACCATCGGACCAAACCGTCCAACCCGACCTCGTGGACCCGCCAAACTGTTGGTCCCGAACCATCCGACCAAACTGTCCGAACCGACCGTCCCGGAACCTACAAACGGTCCGTCCGGAATAAGGTCCGGATCTCCTCTAGTTGTCCCGAACCATCCGACCAAACCGTCCAAACCGATCGTCCCGGAACTTCCAAACGGTCCGTCCGGAAGAAGGTACGGATCTCCTCTAGTTGTCCCGAACCATCCGACCAAACCGTCCAACCCGACCACCACGGACCCTCCAAACTGTTGGTCCCGAACCATCCGACCAAACCATCCAACCCGACCGTCTCGGACCCTCCAAACTGTTGGGGCCGAACCGTCCAACCCGAGCATCCCGAAACTTCCAAACGTTCCGTCCAGAAGATGGTCCTCATCTCCTCTAGTTGTCCCGAACCGTCCGACCCGACCGTCCCGGACGATCCAACACGACCGTCCCGGGCCCTCCAACTCTTGGTCCCAAACCATCCGACCAAACCGTCCAACCCGACCGTCCCGAACCGTCCAACCCGACCGTCCCGGACGTACCAAACGGTCCGTCCGGAAGAAGGTCCGGCTCGCCTCTAGTTCTCCCGAACCATGCGACAAAACCATCCAACCCGACCGTCCCGTACCCTCCAAACTGTTGGTCCCGAACCATCCGACCAAACCGTCCAACCCACCGTCTCGGACCCTCCAAACTGTTGGTCCCGAACCATCCGACCAAACCGTCCAACCCGACCGTCCCGGACATTCCAAACTGTCGGTCCCGAATCATCCGACCAAATCATGCAACCCGACCGCCTCGGACCCACCAAACTGTTGGTCCCGAACCATCCAACGAAATCGTCTAACCCGACCATATCGGACGTTCCAAACTGTTGGTCCTCAACAATCCGACCGAACCCGACTGTCCCAGAACATACAAACGGTCCGTCCGGAAGAAGGTCCGTATCTCCTCTAGTCGTCCCGAATCATCCGACCAAACCATCCTAACCGACCGTCCCGGACCGTCCAAACTGTTGGTCCCGAAACCATCCGACCAAACCATCCAACCCGACCATCTTGACCCTCCAAACTGTTTGTCCCGAACCATCCGACCAAATCGTCCAACCTGACCGTCCCGGAGCATACAAACGGTCCGTCTCTCCTCTAGTTCTCCCGAACCATCCGACCAAACCATCCAACCGGACCGTCCCGGACCCTCCAAACTGTTGGTCCCGAACCATCCGACCAAATCGTCCAACCCGACCGTCCCGGGCCCTCCAAAGTATTGGACCCCAACCATCTGACCAAACCGTCCAACCCGACCGTCCCGGACCTTCCAAACGGTCCGTCCAGAAGAATGTCCGGCTCTCCTCTAGTTCTCCCGAACCATCTGACCAAACTATCCATCCCGACCGTCTCGGACCCTCCAAACTGTTGGTCCCGAACCATCCGACCAAACCGTCCAACCTGATCGTCTCGGAACCTCCAAACTGTAGGTCCCGAACCATCCGACCAAACTGTCCAACCCGACCGTCCCGGACCCTCCAAACTGTTGGTCCCGAATCATCCGACCAAATCGTCCAACCCGACCGTCCCGGACCCTCCAAACTGTTGGTCCCGAACTATCCGATTAAATCGTCCAACCCGACCGTCCCGGACTGATGAGGACATCTCCACTACAGTTACACCCAATGCTACTTCTCACATAGCTTCAGCTCCTATTACATCACAAGCTGAACCTACACAAGTGCCGGAGATACAAGGACCAATGACTAGGGCACGTGCCAAACAACTTAATTACCAGGTACTTTCGTTCCTCGGTACTTTGCCTTATATTGATATGGATATGATGCTGCCTAATAATGATATTCTTTTGCTAATTAGGAGTGGAGGGCCTAGCTTGGATATAAAGGACAAGTATTGGAGCATGAAGAGCAAGCTACAAGGTCGTGGCAGCAAGCATACGAGAAGCCAGACGATAAAGAAGAGCACAAGTGATGATGGAAGAATACTCAAGCCACCATGAAAAAGGACTTCGTGAAATATGGTGCTATGCCACCTTAATGGGCCAATGGGTCATGTATCCAAATAGGTTAAGTAAAAGTAAGGGAGTCCTCATGGGGTTACGGTACTGTTCACGCGCACTATACACACGAGTGAACAGTAACCCACCTCCCCATCCTATCCTATATAAGTAGCCACACCTCCCTAGGTTTAGCTGGGGTTTTGCTAAAGTTTAGAATCAACCACCGTTGCTATTCGTCGTGTTCTTCGTTTGTGTCGTCCAACCAGATCAAGACCGATTGTGAAACCCCACCATATAATATATCGTACTTCATCTATACTCGCAATTTCAGATTGCTATTTCTCAATTCTTGCTTGTTCGTCGATTGCTTGCAGGGATTAAGAACCTCGCGTTCAGGTTGACCGTGCTACCGGCATCGTCAATAACTTCTCGGAGTTGGTCTAGCGATTGCTAAGGCGCACCGTTCGCTGCACGGTGTAGTCGGATCGTCAAGGTCAAATCCATCTAATCGATAGTTATCTTCTCATCGAAAGATCGGGACACCCCATTGTTCTATCACGGACGCTCCAAAACCGACCGTCCCGAACATACAAACGGTCCGTCCAAAAGAAGGTCCGGATCCCCTCTAGTTGTCCCGAACCATCCGACCAAGCCGTCCAACCCGACCGTCCCGGAACTTCAAAACGGTCCGTCCGGAAGAATGTCCGGTTCTCCTCTAGTTCTCTCGAACCATCCGAACAAACCGTCCAACCCGACCGTCTCAGACCCTCCAAACTGTTCGTCCCGAACCATCCGACCAAACCGTCCAACTCAACCGTCTCGGACCCTCCAAACTATTGGTCTAGGACCATCCGACCAAACCGTCCAACCCGACCGTCCCCGGGCCCTCCAACTCTTGGTCCCGAACCATCCGACCAAACGTCCAACCGACCGTCCCGGACCTTCCAAATGGTCCGTCCGGAAGAAGGTCCGGCTCTCCTCTAGTTCTCCCGAACCATGCGACAAAACCATCCAACCCGACCGTCCCGTACCCTCCAAACTGTTGGACCCGAACCATCCGACCAAACCGTCCAACCCACCGTCTCGGACCCTCCAAACTGTTGGTCCTGAACCATCCGACCAAACCGTCCAACCGTCCAACCCGATCATCCCGGAACTTCCAAATGGTCAATTCGGAAGGTCTAGATCTCCTCTAATTGTCCCAAACCATCCGACAAAACCATCGAACCCGACCGTCCCGGACCGTCCAAACTGTTGGTTCCGAACCATCCGACCAAACCGTCCAACCCGACCGTCCCGGACCTTCCGAACGGTCCGTCTGGAAGAAGGTCCGGTTCTCCTCTAGTTCTCCCGAACCATCTGACCAAACCGTCCAACACGACCATGCCCGGGCCCTAGAAACTGTTAGTCCCGGACCATCCGACAAAACCGTCCAACCCGACCGTCCCGGAACTTCCAAACGGTCCGTCTGGAAGAAGGTCCGGATCTCCTCTAGTTGTCCCGAACCATCCAACCAAAACGTCCAACCCGACCATCTCAGACCCTCCAAACTGTTGGTCCCGAACCATCGGACCAAATCATGCAACCAAATCATGCAGCCCGACCATCCCGGACCTTCCAAACGGTCTGTCCGGAAGAAGGTCCGAATCTCCTCTAGTTGTCCCGAACCAGCCGACCAAACCGTCCAACCCGACCACCCCGGACCCTCCGAACTGTTGGACCCGAACCATCCGACCAAACCATCCAACCCGACCATCTCGGACCCTACAAACTGTTGGTCCCGAACCGTCCGAAACAAACCGCCCAACCCGACCGTCTCGAACCCTCCAAACTCTTGGTCCCGAACCATCCGACCAAACCGTCCAACCGACCACCCTGGACCCTCCAAACTGTCGGTCTCCAACCGTCCAACCAAACCGTCCAACCCGACCATCTCGGGCCCTCCAAATTGTTAGTCCCGAACCATCCGACCAAACCGTCCAATCCGACCGTCCCGGACCGTCCAAACTGTTGGTTCCGAACCAACCGACCAAACCGTCCGTCCCGACCGTCTGGGACCCTCCAAACTGTTGGTCCCGAACCATCCGACCAAACCGTCCAACCTGACCGTCCGGGCCCTCCAAACTATTTGTCCCAAACCATCCGACCAAACCGTCCCAACCCGACCGTCCCGGACCTTCCAAACGGTCCATCTGTAAGAAGATCCGGTTCTCCTCTAGTTCTCCCGAACCATACAACGAAACCCTCCAACCCGACCATCTCGGGCCCTCGAAACTGTTAGTCCCGAACCATCCGACCAAACCGTCCAACCCGACCGTCCCGGACCCTCCAACTGTTGGTGCCGAACCATCTGACCAAACCGTCCAACCCAACCGTCTGGGACCCTCCAAACTGTTGGTCCCGAACCATCCGACCAAACCGTCCAACCTGACCGTCCCGGGCCCTCCAAACTATTTGTCCCAAACCATCCGACCAAACCGTCCAACCCGACCGTCCCTGACCTTCCAAACGATCCGTCTGTAAGAAGGTCCGGTTCTCCTCTAGTTCTCTCGAACCATCCAACGAAACCGTCCAACCCGACCATCTCGGGCCCTCGAAACTGTTAGTCCCGGACCATCCGACCAAACCGTCCAACCCGACCGTCCCGGACCCTCCAAACTGTTGGTGTCGAACCATCCGACCAAACCGTCCAACCCCACTGTCTCGGACCCTCCAAACTGTTGGTCCCGAACCATCCGACCAAAACCGTCCAACCCGACCATCTCAGGCCCTCCAAACTGTTCGTCCCGAACCATCTGACCAAACCGTACAACCCGACCATCCCGGACTTTCCAAACGGTCCGTCTGGAAGAAGGTCCGGTTCTCCTCTATTTCTCCCGATCCATCCGACCAAACCGTCCAAGCCGATCGCCCCCGACATTCCAAACGGTCCGTCTGGAAGAAGGTCCGGTTCTCCTTTAGTTCTGCCGAACCATCCGACCAAACCGTCCAACCAGACCATCTCGGGCCCACCAAACTGTTAGTCCCGAACCATCCGACCAAACCGTCCAACCGACCGTCCCGGAACATGCAAACGGTCCGTCTGGAAGAAGGTCTGGATCTCCTCTAGTTGTCCCGAACCATCCAACCAAACCGTCCAACCCGATCGTCTCAGACCCTCCAAACTGTTGGTCCCGAACCATCCGACCAAACCGTCCAACCCGATTGTCCTGGAACTTCCAAATGGTCAGTTCGGAAGGTCTAGATCTCCTCTAATTGTCCCAAACCATCCGACAAAACCATCTAACCCGACCGACCCGGATCGTCCAAACTGTTGGTTCCGAACCATCCCGACCAAACCGTCCAACCCGACCGTTCCGGACCTTCCAAACGGTCCGTCTGGAAGAAGGTCCGGTTCTCCTCTAGTTCTCCCGAACCATCCGACCAACCGTCCAACCCGACCATCCCGGGCCCTCCAAACTGTTAGTCCGGACCATCCGACAAAACCGTCCAACCCGACCGTCCCGAAACATCCAAACAGTCCGTCTGGAAAGAAGGTCCGGATCTCCTCTAGTTGTCCCGAACCATCCAACCAAACCATCCAACCCGACCATCTCAGACCCTCCAAACTGTTGGTCCCGAACCATCCGACCAAACTGTCCAACCCGACCGTCCGGACCCTCCAAACTGTTGGTCCCGACTCATCCGACCAAATCGTCCAACCCGACCATCCCGGACCCTCCAACCTGTTGGTCCCGAACCATCCGATTAAATCGTCCAACCCGACCGTCCCGACGCTCCAAATTGTTGGTCCCGAACCATCCGACCAAACCCGACCGTCCCGAACATACAAACGTCCGTCCCAGAAGAAGGTACGGATCTCCTCTAGTTGTCCCCGAACCATCCGACCAAACCATCCAACCCGACCGTCCCGGAACATAGAAACAGTCCGTCCGAAAGAAGTCCGGTTCTCCTCTAGTTCTCCCGAACCATCCGACCAAACCGTCCAACCCGACCGTCTCGGACCCACCAAACTGTTGGTCCCAAAACCATCCGACCAAACCGTCCAACCTGATCGTCTTGGAATCTCCAAACTATTGGTCCCGAACCATCCGACCAAACTGTCCAACCGATCGTTCCAGGCCCTCCAAACTGTTGGTCCCGACTCATCCGACCAAATCGTCCAACCTGACCGTCCCGGACCCTCCAAACTGTTGGTCCCGAACCATCCGATTAAATCATCCAACCCGACCGTCCCGGACGCTCCAAACTGTTGGTCCCGAACCATCCGACCAAACCCGACCGTCCCGAACATACAAACGGTCCGTCCAGAAGATGGTCTGGATCTCCTCTAGTTGTCCCGAACCATCCGACCAAACCCGACCGTCCCGAACATACAAACGGTCCGTCCAGAAGATGGTCTGGATCTCCTCTAGTTGTCCCGAACCATCCGACCAAACCGTCCAACCCGACCGTCCCGGAACATCGAAACGGTCCGTCCGGAAGAATGTCCGGTTCTCCTCTAGTTCTCCCGAACCATCCGAACAAACCGTCCAACCCGACCGTCTCAGACCCTCCAAACTGTTCATCCCGAACCATCCGACCAAACCGTCCAACTCAACCGTCTCGGACCCTCCAAACTATTGGTCTAGGACCATCCGACCAAACCGTCCAACCCGACCGTCCCGGGCCCTCCAACTCTTGGTCCCGAACCATCCGACCAAAACCGTCCGGTCCACCGTCCCGGACCTTCCAAACGGTCCGTCCGGAAGAAGGTCCGGCTCTCCTCTAGTTCTCCCGAACCATGCGACAAAACCATCCAACCCGACCGTCCCATACCCTCCAAACTGTTGGTCCCGAACCATCCGACTAAACCGTGCAACCACCGTCTCGGACCCTCCAAACTGTTGGTCCCGAACCATCCGACGAAAACCGTCCAAACCGACCGTCCCGGACCCTCCAAACTGTTGGTCCCGAACCATCCGACCAAACCGTCCAACCCGACCTCGTGGACCCTCCAAACTGTTGGTCCCGAACCATCCGACCAAATTGTCCAAACCCGACCGTCCCGGAACCTCCCAACTGTTGGTCCCGAATCATCCAACCAAATCACGCAACCGGACCGTCTCGAACAAACCATACTGTTGGTCCCGAACCATCCGGCCAAATCATCCGACCCGACCGTCTCGGACGCTCCAAACTGTTGGTCCCGAACCATCCGACCAAACCCGACCGTCCCAAACATACAAACGGTCCGTCCGGAAGAATGTCCGGATCTCCTCTAGTTGTCCCGAACCATCCGACCAAACCATCAAACCCGACCGCCTCGGACCCCCCAAACTGTTGGTGCCGAACCGTCCAACCAAACCGTCTAACCCGACCATCCCGAAACTTCCAAACGGTCCATCCAGAAGATGGTCCTCATCTCCTCTAGTTGTCCCGAACCGTCCGACCCGACCGTCCCGGACCATCCAATCTGTTGGTCCCGAACCATCCGAACAAAACCGTCCAACCCGACCGTCTCAGACCCTCCAAACTGTTCGTCCCGAACGATCCGACCAAACCGTCCAACCCGACCGTCCAAACTATTGGTCCCGGGACCATCCAAAACTATTGGTCCCGGACCATCCGACCAAACCGTCCAACCCGACCGTCCCGGGCCCCTCCAACTCTTGGTCCCGAACCATCCGACCAAACCGTCCAACCCGACCGTCCCTGACCTTCCAAACGGTCCATCCGGATGAAGGTCCGGCTCTCCTCTAGTTCTCCCGAACCATGCGACAAAACCATCCAACCCGACCGTCCCGTACCCACCAAACTGTTTGTCCCGAACCATCCGACCAAACCGCCAACCCGACCGTCCCGGACCCTCCAAACTGTTGGTCCCGAACCATCCGACCAAACCGTCCAACCCGACCTCGTGGACCCTCCAAACTGTTGGTCCCGAACCGTGCGACAAAACCATCCAACCCGACCGTCCCGTACCCTCCAAACTGTTGGTCCCAAACCATCCGACCAAACCGTCCAACCCACCGTCTCGGACCCTCCAAACTGTTGGTCCCAAACCATCCGACCAAACCGTCCAACCAGACCGTCCCGGACCCTCCAAACTGTTGGTCCCGAACCATCGGACCAAACCGTCCAACCCGACCTCGTGGACCCTCCAAACTGTTGGTCCCGAACCATCCGACCAAACTGTACGAACCGACCGTCCCGGAACCTACAAACGGTCCGTCCGGAATAAGGTCCGATCTCCTCTAGTTGTCCCGAACCATCCGACGAAACCGTCCAAACCCGATTGTCCCGGAACTTCCAACGGTCCGTCCGGCAGAAGGTACGGATCTCCTCTAGTTGTCCCGAACCATCCGACCAAACCGTCCAACCCGACCACCACGGACCCTCCAAACTGTTGGTCCCGAACCATCCGACCAAACCATCCAACCCGACCGTCTCGGACCCTCCAAACTGTTGGGGCCGAACCGTCCGACCACAAACCGTCCAACCCGAGCATCCCGAAACTTCCAAATGTTCCGTCCAGAAGATGGTCCTCATCTCCTCTAGTTGTCCCGAACCGTCCGACCCGACCGTCCCGGACCATCCAATCTGTTGGTCCCGAACCATCCGAACAAACCGTCCAAACCGACCGTCTCAGACCCTCCAAACTCTTCGTCCCGAACGATCCGACCAAACCGTCCAACTCGACCGTCGCGGACCCTCCAAACTATTGGTCCCGGACCATCCGACCAAACTGTCCAACTCGACCGTCCCGGAACCTTCCAACTGTTGGTCCCGAATCGTCCGACCAAATCATGCAACCGGACCGTCTCGGACAAACCAAACTGTTGGTCCCGAACCCGACTGGCCCTGACCTTCCGAACGGTTCGTCCGGAAGAAGGTCCGGCTCTCCTCTAGTTCTCCCGAACCATGCGACAAAAACCATCCAACCGACTGTCCCGTACCCTCCAAACTGTTCGTCCCGAAGCATCCGACCAAACCGTCCAACCCACAGTCTCGGACCCTCCAAACTGTTGGTCCCGAATAATCCGACCAATCCGTACAACCCGACCGTCTCGGACCCTCCAAACTTTGGTCCCGAACCATCCGACCAAAACTATCCAACCCGACCGTCCCAGAACCTACAAACGGTCCGTCCGGGATAAGGTCCGGATCTCCACTAGTTGTCCCGAACTATCCGACCAAACCGTCCATCCCGATCGTCCTGGAACATCCAAACGGTCCGTCCGGCAGAAGGTACGGATCTCCTCTAGTTGTCCGAACCATCCGATCAAACCGTCCAACCCGACCACCCCGGACCCTCCAAACTGTTGGTCCCAAACCATCCGACCAAACCATCAAACCCGACCGCCTTGGACCCTCCAAACTGTTGGGGCCGAACCGTCCAACCAAACCGTTCAACCCGACCATCCCGAAACTTCCAAACGTTCCGTCCAGAAGATGGTCCTCATCTCCTCTAGTTGTCCCGAACCGACCGACCCGACCGTCCCGGACTATCCAACCCGACCGACCTGGGCCCTCCAAGTCTTGGTCCCGAACCATCCGACCAAACCGTCCAACCCGACCGTCCCGGGCCCTCCAAGTCTTGGTCCCGAACCATCCGACCCAAACCGTCCAACCCGACCGTCCCGGACCTTCCAAACGGTCCGTCCGGAAGAAGGTCCGGCTCTCCTCTAGTTCTCCCGAACCAACTGACCAAACCGTCCAACCCGACCGTCCCGTACCCTCCAAACTGTTCGTCTCGAACCATCCGACCAAACCGTCCAACCCACCCGTCTCGGACCCTCCAAACTGTTGGTCCCGAACCATCGACCAAACCGTCCAACCCGACGGTCCTGGACATTACAAACTGTCGGTCCCGAATCATCCGACCAAATCATGCAACCCGACCGTCTCGGGACCCAACAAACTGTTGGTCCCGAACCATCCAACGAAATCGTCCAACCCGACCGTCTCGGACCCACCAAACTGTTGGTCCGGAACCATCCGACCAAACCATCCAACCAGAACGTCCCGGACCTTCCAAACGGTTCGTCCGGAAGAAGGTCCGGCTCTCCTCTAGTTCTCCCGAACCATCCGACCAAACCATCCAACCCGACCGTCCCGGTGCCTCCAAACTGTTGGTCTCGAACCATCCAACCAAACCGTCCAACCCGACCGTCTCGGACCATACGACCAAACCCGACCGTCCGGAACATACGAACGGTCCGTCCGGAGGAAGGTCTGGATCTCCTCTAGTTGTCTCGAGCCATCCGACCCGACCGTGTCGGACGCTCCAAAGTGTTGGTCCGGAATCATCCGACCAAATCATGCAACTCGATCGTCTCGGACGCTCCAAACTGTTGGTCCCGAACCATCCGACCAAACCCGACCGTCCCGGAACATGCGAACGGTCCGTCCGGAAGAAGGTCCGGATCTCCTCTAGTTCTCCCGAACCAACTGACCAAACCGTCCAACCCGACCGTCTCGAACCCTCCAAACTGTTTGGTCGCGAACCATCCGACCAAACCGTCCAACCCGACCATCTCGGACCCTCCAAACTGTCCAAACTGTTGATCCCGACCATCTGACGGAATCGTTACCCGACCATATCGGACGCTCCAAACTGTTGGTTCTCACAATCCGACCAAACCCGACTGTCCCGGAACATACAAACGGTCCGTCCGGAAGAGGTCTGTATCTCCTCTTGTTGTCCCGAATCATCCGACCAAACCATCCTACCCGACCGTCCCGGACCGTCCAAACAGTTGGTCCGAACCATCCGACCAAACCGTCCAACCGACCATCTTGGAACCTCCAAACAGTTTGTCCCCGAACCATCCGACCAAATCGTCCAACCAGACCTTCCCGGAGCGTACGAATGGTCTGCCTGGAAGAAGGTCCGCTCTCCTCTAGTTCTCCCGAACCATCGGACCAAACCATCCAACCGGACCGTCCAGGACCCTCCAAACTGTTGGCCCCGAACCATCCGACCAAACCGTCCAACCCGACCGTCTCCGACCCTCCAAACTGTTGGTCCCGAACCATCAGACCAAACCGTCCAAACCCGACCAACTCGGACCCTCCAAACTGTTGGTCCCGACCACCGTCCAAATCGTCCAACCCGACCGTCCTGGCCCTCCAAAGTATTGGTCTCCCAACCATCCGCCAACCGTCCAACTTGACCGTCCCGGACCTTCGAAACGGCCCGTCCGGAAGAAGGTCCGGTTCTCCTCTGGTTCTCCCGAAATATCCGACCAAACCATCCAACCCGACCGTCCCGGACCCACCAAACTGTGGTCCTGAACCATCCGAACAACCGTCCAACCCGACCGGCTCGGACCCTCCAAACTGTTGGTCGCGAACCATCCGACCAAACCGTCCAACCCGACCGTCTCGGACCCTCCAACTATTGGAAGAAGGTCCGGTTCTCCTTTAGTTCTCCCGAACCATCTGACCAAACCATCCAGCCCAACCATCCCGGACCCTCCAAACTGTTGGTCCCGAACCATCCGACCAAACTGACCAATCCGACCGTCTCGGACCCTCCAAACTTCGGTCCCGAACCATCCGAGCAAACCGTCCAATCTGACCTCCCGGACCCTCAAACCATTGGTCCCGAACCATCCAACCAAACCGTCCAACCCGACCGTCCGGACCTTCTAAACGGTCCGTCCGGAAGAAGGTCCGTTCTCCTCTAGTTCGCCTGAACCATCCGACCAAACCGTCCAACCCGACCGTCTCGGGCCATCAAACTGTGGTTCCGAACCATCCGACCAAACCGTCCAACCTGACCGTACCCGAACATCCAAATGGTCCGTTCGGAAGAAGGTCTCGATCTCCTCTAGTCGTCCTGAAACATCCAACCAAATAGTCCAACCCGACCGTCTCAGACCCTCCAAATGTTGGTCCCGAACCATTCGACGAAACCGTCCAACCCGACTGTCCTCGAAATGCTAAATAGTCTGTCCGGAGGTCTAGATCTCCTCTAAATGTCTGAACCATCCGACCAAACCGTCCAACCCGACCGTCCCCGACCTTCCAAATGGTCCGTCCGGAAGATGGTCCGGTTCTCCTACAGTTCACCCGAACCATCCGACCAAACTGTTCGTCCCGGACCATCCAACCAAACCATCCCGGACCCTCCAAACTGTTGGTCCCGAATCATCCGACCAAATCATGCAACCCGACCGTGTCGGACCCCCCGAACTATTGGTCCCGAACCATCCGACCAAATCATGCAACCCGACCGTCTCGGACCCTCCGAACTATTGGTCCCGAACCATTCGACCAAACCGTCCAACCCGACCGTCTCGGACCCTCCAAACTGTTGGTCCGAACCATCCGACCAAACCGTCCAACCCGACCATCCCGGACCCTCCAAACTGTTCGTCCCGAACCATCCGACCAAACCGTCCAGCCCGACCGTCCCGGGGCGTTCCCAACGGTCCATCCGGAAGAAGGTCCGGCACTCCTCAAGTTCTCCCGAACCTTCCGACCAAACCATCCACCCGTCCGTCCCGTACCCTCCAAACTGTGTCCCGAACCATCCGACCAAACCATCCAACCCGACCGTCCCAGACCATCGACCAAACCATCCACCCCGACCGTCTCGGACCCTCCAAAATGTTGGTCCCGAACCATCCGACCAATCGTCCAACCCGACCGTCTCGGACGCTCCAAACAGTTTGGTCCTGAACCATCCGACCAAACGGGACCGTCCCGGAACATGCAAACGGTCCGTCCGGAAGAAGGTTCGGATCTCCTCTAGTTCTCCCGAACAAACTGACCAAACCGTCCAACCCGACCGTCTCGGACCCTCCAAACTGTTGGTCCCGAACGATTCAACCAAACCGGCCAACCCGACCGTCCCGGAACTTCCTAACGGTTCCGTCCGCAGAAGGTCCCGATCTCCTCTACTTGTCCCGACCACCCAACCTAACCGTCCAACCGACCGTCTCAGACCCTCCAAACTATTGGTCCCGAACCATCCGACCAAACCGTCCAATCCGACTGTCCTGGAACTTCCAAATGGTCCGTCCGAAAGGTCTAGATCTCCTCTATTGTCCCAAACCATCCGACCAAACCGTCCACCCGACCGTCTCGGACCCTCCAAACTGTTGGTCGCGAACCATCCGACCAAACCTTCCAACCCGACCGTCTCGGACCCTCCAAACTGTTGGAGGAAGGTCCGGTTCTCCTTTAGTTCTCCCGAACCATCCGACCAAACCATCCAACCCAACCATCCCGGACCCTCCAAACTGTTGGTCCCGAACCATCTGACCAAACCGTCCAACCCGACCGTCCCAGACCCTCCAAACTGTTGATCCCGAACCATCCGACGAAACCGTCCAGTCCGACCATGCCGACGCGTTCCAACGGTCTGTCCGGAAGAAGGTCCGGCACTCCTCAAGTTCTCCCGAACCTTCCGACCAAACCTACCAACCCATCCGTCCCGTACCCTCCAAACTGTTGGTCCCGAACCATCCGACCAAACCGTCCAACCCGACCATCTCGGACCCTCCAAACTGTTGGTCCCGAACCATCCGTCCAAACCGTCCAACCCGACCGTCCCGGAACTTCCAAACTGTTCGTCCGGAACAAGGTCCGGTTCTCCTCTAGTTCTCCCGAACCGTCCGACCAAACCATCCAACCCGACCGTCCCGGACCATCCAAACTGTTGGTCCCGAACCATCTGACCAAACCGTCCAACCCGACCGTCTCGGACCCTCCAAACTGTTGGTCCCGAACCATCCGACCAAGCCGTCCGACCAGACCGTCCCGGACCCTCCAAACTGTTGCTCCCGAATCAGCCGACCAAATCATGCAACCCGACCGTCTTGGACCCTCCAAACTGTTGGTCCCGAACCATGCGACCAAATCGTCCAACCCGACCATCTCGGACGCTCCAAACTGTTGGTCCCGAACCGTCCGACCCAAACCCAACTGTCCTGGAACATACAAACGGTCTGTCCGGAAGAAGGTCCAGATCTCCTCTAGTTGTCCCGAACCATCCGACCAAACCGTCCAACTCGATCGTCTCGGAACTTGCAAACGGTCCGTCCGGAAGAAGGTCCGGATGTCCTCTAGTTGTCCCGAACGATCCGACCAAACCGTCCAACTTGACCGTCCCGGACCTTCGAAACGGCCCGTCCGGAAGAAGGTCCGGTTCTCCTCTGGTTCTCCCGAAATATCCGACCAAACCATCCAACCCGACCGTCCCGGACCCACCAAACTGTTGGTCCTGAACCATCCGAACAAACCGTCCAACCCGACCGGCTCGGACCCTCCAAACTGTTGGTCGCGAACCATCCGACCAAACCGTCCAACCCGACCGTCTCGGACCCTCCAAACTATTGGAAGAAGGTCCGGTTCTCCTTTAGTTCTCCGAACCATCTGACCAAACCATCCAGCCCAACCATCCCGGACCCTCCAAACTGTTGGTCCCGAACCATCCGACCAAACTGACCAATCCGACCGTCTCGGACCCTCCAAACTTTCGGTCCCGAACCATCCGAGCAAACCGTCCAATCTGACCTCCCGGACCCTCAAACCATTGGTCCCGAACCATCCAACCAAACCGTCCAACCCGACCGTCCCGGACCTTCTAAACGGTCCGTCCGGAAGAAGGTCCGGTTCTCCTCTAGTTCGCCTGAACCATCCGACCAAACCGTCCAACCCGACCGTCTCGGGCCCATCAAACTGTTGGTTCCGAACCATCCGACCAAACCGTCCAACCTGACCGTACCCGAACATCCAAATGGTCCGTTCGGAAGAAGGTCTCGATCTCCTCTAGTCGTCCTGAAACATCCAACCAATAGTCCAACCCGACCGTCTCAGACCCTCCAAATTGTTGGTCCCGAACCATTCGACGAAACCGTCCCAACCCGACTGTCCTCGAAATGCTAAATAGTCTGTCCGGAAGGTCTAGATCTCCTCTAAATGTCTGAAACCATCCGACCAAACCGTCCAACCCGACCGTCCCCGACCTTCCAAATGGTCCGTCCGGAAGATGGTCCGGTTCTCCTACAGTTCACCCGAACCATCCGACCAAACTGTTCGTCCCGGACCATCCAACCAAACCATCCCGGACCCTCCAAACTGTTGGTCCCGAATCATCCGACCAAATCATGCAACCCGACCGTGTCGGACCCCCCGAACTATTGGTCCCGAACCATCCGACCAAATCATGCAACCCGACCGTCTCGGACCCTCCGAACTATTGGTCCCGAACCATTCGACCAAACCGTCCAACCCGACCGTCTCGGACCCTCCAAACTGTTGGTCCCGAACCATCCGACCAAACCGTCCAACCCGACCATCCCGGACCCTCCAAACTGTTCGTCCCGAACCATCCGACCAAACCGTCCAGCCCGACCGTCCCGGGGCGTTCCCAACGGTCCATCCGGAAGAAGGTCCGGCACTCCTCAAGTTCTCCCGAACCTTCCGACCAAACCATCCAACCCGTCCGTCCCGTACCCTCCAAACTGTTGGTCCCGACCATCCGACCAAACCATCCAACCCGACCGTCCCAGACCATCTGACCAAACCATCCACCCCGACCGTCTCGGACCCTCCAAAATGTTGGTCCCGAACCATCCGACCAAATCGTCCAACCCGACCGTCTCGGACGCTCCAAACAGTTGGTCCTGAACCATCCGACCAAACGGGACCGTCCCGGAACATGCAAACGGTCCGTCCGGAAGAAGGTTCGGATCTCCTCTAGTTCTCCCGAACAAACTGACCAAACCGTCCAACCCGACCGTCTCGGACCCTCCAAACTGTTGGTCCCGAACGATTCAACCAAACCGGCCAACCCGACCGTCCCGGAACTTCCTAACGGTTCCGTCCGGCAGAAGGTCCCGATCTCCTCTACTTGTCCCGAACCACCCAACCTAACCGTCCAACCGACCGTCTCAGACCCTCCAAACTATTGGTCCCGAACCATCCGACCAAACCGTCCAATCCGACTGTCCTGGAACTTCCAAATGGTCCGTCCGAAAGGTCTAGATCTCCTCTAATTGTCCCAAACCATCCGACCAAACCGTCCAACCCGACCGTCTCGGACCCTCCAAACTGTTGGTCGCGAACCATCCGACCAAACCTTCCAACCCGACCGTCTCGGACCCTCCAAACTGTTGGAGGAAGGTCCGGTTCTCCTTTAGTTCTCCCGAACCATCCGACCAAACCATCCAACCCAACCATCCCGGACCCTCCAAACTGTTGGTCCCGAACCATCTGACCAAACCGTCCAACCCGACCGTCCCAGACCCTCCAAACTGTTGATCCCGAACCATCCGACGAAACCGTCCAGTCCGACCATCCCGACGCGTTCCAAACGGTCTGTCCGGAAGAAGGTCCGGCACTCCTCAAGTTCTCCCGAACCTTCCGACCAAACCTACCAACCCATCCGTCCCGTACCCTCCAAACTGTTGGTCCCGAACCATCCGACCAAACCGTCCAACCCGACCATCTCGGACCCTCCAAACTGTTGGTCCCGAACCATCCGTCCAAACCGTCCAACCCGACCGTCCCGGAACTTCCAAACTGTTCGTCCGGAACAAGGTCCGGTTCTCCTCTAGTTCTCCCGAACCGTCCGACCAAACCATCCAACCCGACCGTCCCGGACCATCCAAACTGTTGGTCCCGAACCATCTGACCAAACCGTCCAACCCGACCGTCTCGGACCATCCAAACTGTTGGTCCCGAACCATCCGACTAAGCCGTCCGACCAGACCGTCCCGGACCCTCCAAACTGTTGCTCCCGAATCAGCCGACCAAATCATGCAACCCGACCGTCTTGGACCCTCCAAACTGTTGGTCCCGAACCATGCGACCAAATCGTCCAACCCGACCATCTCGGACGCTCCAAACTGTTGGTCCCGAACCGTCCGACCAAACCCAACTGTCCTGGAACATACAAACGGTCTGTCCGGAAGAAGGTCCAGATCTCCTCTAGTTGTCCCGAGCCATCCGACCAAACCGTCCAACTCGATCGTCTCGGAACTTGCAAACGGTCCGTCCGGAAGAAGGTCCGGATGTCCTCTAGTTGTCCCGAACGATCCGACCAAACCGTCCAACTTGACCGTCCCGGACCTTCGAAACGGCCCGTCCGGAAGAAGGTCCGGTTCTCCTCTGGTTCTCCCGAAATATCCGACCAAACCATCCAACCCGACCGTCCCGGACCCACCAAACTGTTGGTCCTGAACCATCCGAACAAACCGTCCAACCCGACCGTCTCGGACCCTCCAAACTGTTGGTCGCAAACCATCCGACCAAACCGTCCAACCCGACCGTCTCGGACCCTCCAAACTGTTGGAAGAAGGTCCGGTTCTCCTTTAGTTCTCCCGAACCATCTGACCAAACCATCCAGCCCAACCATCCCGGACCCTCCAAACTGTTGGTCCCGAACCATCCGACCAAACTGACCAATCCGACCGTCTCGGACCCTCCAAAGTTTCGGTCCCGAACCATCCGAGCAAACCGTCCAATCTGACCTCCCGGACCCTCCAAACCATTGGTCCCGAACCATCCGACCAAACCGTCCAACCCGACCGTCCCGGAACTTCTAAACGGTCCGTCCGGAAGAAGGTCCGGTTCTCCTCTAGTTCGCCTGAACCATCCGACCAAACCGTCCAACCCGACCGTCTCGGGCCCATCAAACTGTTGGTTCCGAACCATCCGACCAAACCGTCCAACCTGACCGTACCAGAACATCCAAATGGTCCGTTCGGAAGAAGGTCTGGATCTCCTCTAGTTGTCCTGAAACATCCAACCAATAGTCCAACCCGACCGTCTCAGACCCTCCAAATTGTTGGTCCCGAACCATCCGACCAAACCGTCCAACCCGACCATCCCAGACCCTCCAAACTGTTCGTCCCGAACCATCCGACCAAACCGTCCAGCCCGACCGTCCCGGGGCGTTCCCAACGGTCCATCCGGAAGAAGGTCCGGCACTCCTCAAGTTCTCCCGAACCTTCCGACCAAACCATCCAACCCGTCCGTCCCGTACCCTCCAAACTGTTGGTCCCGAACCATCCGACCAAACCATCCAACCCGACCGTCCCAGACCATCTGACCAAACCATCCACCCCGACCGTCTCGGACCCTCCAAAATGTTGGTCCCGAACCATCCGACCAAATCGTCCAACCCGACCGTCTCGGACGCTCCAAACAGTTGGTCCCGAACCATCCGACAAAACCCGACCGTCCCGGAACATGCAAACGGTCCGTCCGGAAGAAGGTCCGGATCTCCTCTAGTTCTCCCGAACAAACTGACCAAACCGTCAAACCCGACCGTCTCGGACCCTCCAAACTGTTGGTCCCGAACGATTCAACCAAACCGCCCAACCCGACCGTCCCGGAACTTCCTAACGGTTCCGTCCGGCAGAAGGTCCCGATCTCCTCTACTTGTCCCGAACCACCCAACCTAACCGTCCAACCGACCGTCTCAGACCCTCCAAACTGTTGGTCCCGAACCATCCGACCAAACCGTCCAATCCGACTGTCCTGGAACTTCCAAATGGTCCGTCCGAAAGGTCTAGATCTCCTCTAATTGTCCCAAACCATCCGACCAAACCGTCCAACCCGACCGTCTCGGACCCTCCAAACTGTTGGTCGCGAACCATCCGACCAAACCTTCCAACCCGACCGTCTCGGACCCTCCAAACTGTTGGAGGAAGGTCCGGTTCTCCTTTAGTTCTCCCGAACCATCCGACCAAACCATCCAACCCAACCATCCCGGACCCTCCAAACTGTTGGTCCCGAACCATCTGACCAAACCGTCCAACCCGACCGTCCCAGACCCTCCAAACTGTTGATCCCGAACCATCCGACGAAACCGTCCAGTCCGACCATCCCGGCGCGTTCCAAACGGTCCGTCCGGAAGAAGGACTGGCACTCCTCAAGTTCTCCCGAACCTTCCGACCAAACCTACCAACCCATCCGTCCCGTACCCTCCAAACTGTTGGTCCCGAACCATCCGACCAAACCATCCAACCCGACCGTCCCAGACCATCTGACCAAACCATCCACCCCGACCGTCTCGGACCCTCCAAAATGTTGGTCCCGAACCATCCGACCAAATCGTCCAACCCGACCGTCTCGGACGCTCCAAACAGTTGGTCCCGAACCAGCCGACCCAAACCCGACCGTCCCGGAACATGCAAACGGTCCGTCCGGAAGAAGGTCCGGATCTCCTCTAGTTCTCCCGAACAAACTGACCAAACCGTCCAACCCGACCGTCTCGGACCCTCCAAACTGTTGGTCCCGAACGATTCAACCAAACCGGCCAACCCGACCGTCCCGGAACTTCCTAACGGTTCCGTCCGGAAGAAGGTCCCGATCTCCTCTACTTGTCCCGAACCACCCAACCCAACCGTCCAACCGACCGTCTCAGACCCTCCAAACTGTTGGTCCCGAACCGTCCGACCAAACCGTCCAATCCGACTGTCCTGGAACTTCCAAATGGTCCGTCCGAAAGGTCTAGATCTCCTCTAATTGTCCCAAACCATCCGACCAAACCGTCCAACCCGACCGTCTCGGACCCTCCAAACTGTTGGTCGCGAACCATCCGACCAAACCTTCCAACCCGACCGTCTCGGACCCTCCAAACTGTTGGAGGAAGGTCCGGTTCTCCTTTAGTTCTCCCGAACCATCCGACCAAACCATCCAACCCAACCATCCCGGACCCTCCAAACTGTTGGTCCCGAACCATCTGACCAAACCGTCCAACCCGACCGTCCCAGACCCTCCAAACTGTTGATCCCGAACCATCCGACGAAAACCGTCCAGTCCGACCATCCCGGCGCGTTCCAAACGGTCCGTCCGGAAGAAGGTCCGGCACTCCTCAAGTTCTCCCGAACCTTCCGACCAAACCTACCAACCCATCCGTCCCGTACCCTCCAAACTGTTGGTCCCGAACCATCCGACCAAACCGTCCAACCCGACCATCTCGGACCCTCCAAACTGTTGGTCCCGAACCATCCATCCAAACCGTCCAACCCGACCGTCCCGGAACTTCCAAACTGTTCGTCCGGAACAAGGTCCGGCTCTCCTCTAGTTCTCCCGAACCGTCCGACCAAACCATCCAACCCGACCATCCCGGACCATCCAAACTGTTGGTCCCGAACCATCTGACCAAACCGTCCAACCCGACCTTCTCGGACCCTCCAAACTGTTGGTCCCGAACCATCCGACCAAGCCGTCCGACCAGACCGTCCCGGACCCTCCAAACTGTTGCTCCCGAATCAGCCGACCAAATCATGCAACCCGACCGTCTTGGACCCTCCAAACTGTTGGTCCCGAACCATGCAACCAAATCGTCCAACCCGACCATCTCGGACGCTCCAAACTGTTGGTCCCGAACCGTCCGACCAACCCAACTGTCCTGGAACATACAAACGGTCTGTCCGGAAGAAGGTCCAGATCTCCTCTAGTTGTCCCGAACCATCCGACCAAACCGTCCAACTCGATCGTCTCGGAACTTGCAAACGGTCCGTCCGGAAGAAGGTCCGGATGTCCTCTAGTTGTCCCGAACGATCCGACCAAACCGTCCAACTTGACCGTCCCGGACCTTCGAAACGGCCCGTCCGGAAGAAGGTCCGGTTCTCCTCCGGTTCTCCCGAAATATCCGACCAAACCATCCAACCCGACCGTCCCGGACCCACCAAACTGTTGGTCCTGAACCATCCGAACAAACCGTCCAACCCGACCGTCTCGGACCCTCCAAACTGTTGGTCGCGAACCATCCGACCAAACCGTCCAACCCGACCGTCTCGGACCCTCCAAACTGTTGGAAGAAGGTCCGGTTCTCCTTTAGTTCTCCCGAACCATCTGACCAAACCATCCAGCCCAACCATCCCGGACCCTCCAAACTGTTGGTCCCGAACCATCTGACCAAACTGACCAATCCGACCGTCTCGGACCCTCCAAACTTTCGGTCCCGAACCATCCGAGCAAACCGTCCAATCTGACCTCCCGGACCCTCCAAACCATTGGTCCCGAACCATCCGACCAAACCGTCCAACCCGACCGTCCCGGACCTTCTAAACGGTCCGTCCGGAAGAAGGTCCGGTTCTCCTCTAGTTCGCCTGAACCATCCGACCAAACCGTCCAACCCGACCGTCTCGGGCCCATCAAACTGTTGGTTCCGAACCATCCGACCAAACCGTCCAACCTGACCGTACCAGAACATCCAAATGGTCCGTTCGGAAGAAGGTCTGGATCTCCTCTAGTTGTCCTGAAACATCCAACCAAATAGTCCAACCCGACCGTCTCAGACCCTCCAAATTGTTGGTCCCGAACCATTCGACGAAACCGTCCAACCCGACTGTCCTCGAAATGCTAAATAGTCTGTCCGGAAGGTCTAGATCTCCTCTAAATGTCTGAAACCATCCGACCAAACCGTCCAACCCGACCGTCCCCGACCTTCCAAATGGTCCGTCCGGAAGATGGTCCGGTTCTCCTACAGTTCACCCGAACCATCCGACCAAACTGTTCGTCCCGGACCATCCAACCAAACCATCCCGGACCCTCCAAACTGTTGGTCCTGAATCATTCGACCAAATCATGCAACCCGACTGTGTCGAACCCCCCGAACTATTGGTCCCGAACCATCCGACCAAATCATGCAACCCGACCGTCTCGGACCCTCCGAACTATTGGTCCCGAACCATTCGACCAAACCGTCCAGTCCGACCATCCCGGCGCGTTCCAAACGGTCCGTCCGGAAGAAGGTCCGGCACTCCTCAAGTTCTCCCGAACCTTCCGACCAAACCTACCAACCCATCCGTCCCGTACCGTCCAAACTGTTGGTCCCGAACCATCCGACCAAACCATCCAACCCGACCGTCCCAGACCATCTGACCAAACCATCCACCCCGACCGTCTCGGACCCTCCAAAATGTTGGTCCCGAACCATCCGACCAAATCGTCCAACCCGACCGTCTCGGACGCTCCAAACAGTTGGTCCCGAACCATCCGACCAAACCCGACCGTCCCGGAACATGCAAACGGTCCGTCCGGAAGAAGGTCCGGATCTCCTCTAGTTCTCCCGAACAAACTGACCAAACCGTCCAACCCGACCGTCTCGGACCCTCCAAACTGTTGGTCCCGAACGATTCAACCAAACCGGCCAACCCGACCGTCCCGGAACTTCCTAACGGTTCCGTCCGGAAGAAGGTCCCGATCTCCTCTACTTGTCCCGAACCACCCAACCCAACCGTCCACCGACCGTCTCAGACCCTCCAAACTGTTGGTCCCGAACCGTCCGACCAAACCGTCCAATCCGACTGTCCTGGAACTTCCAAATGGTCCGTCCGAAAGGTCTAGATCTCCTCTAATTGTCCCAAACCATCCGACCAAACCGTCCAACCCGACCGTCTCGGACCCTCCAAACTGTAGGTCGCGAACCATCCGACCAAACCGTCCAACCCGACCGTCTCGGACCCTCCAAACTGTTGGAGGAAGGTCCGGTTCTCCTTTAGTTCTCCCGAACCATCCGACCAAACCATCCAACCCAACCATCCCGGACCCTCCAAACTGTTGGTCCCGAACCATCTGACCAAACCGTCCAACCCGACCGTCCCAGACCCTCCAAACTGTTGATCCCGAACCATCCGACGAAAACCGTCCAGTCCGACCATCCCGGCGCGTTCCAAACGGTCCGTCCGGAAGAAGTTCCGGCACTCCTCAAGTTCTCCCGAACCTTCCCACCAAACCTACCAACCCATCCGTCCCGTACCCTCCAAACTGTTGGTCCCGAACCATCCGACCAAACCGTCCAACCCGACCATCTCAGACCCTCCAAACTGTTGGTCCCGAACCATCCGTCCAAACCGTCCAACCCGACCGTCCCGGAACTTCCAAACTGTTCGTCCGGAACAAGGTCCGGCTCTCCTCTAGTTCTCCCAATCCGTCCGACCAAACCATCCAACCCGACCATCCCGGACCATCCAAACTGTTGGTCCCGAACCATCTGACCAAACCGTCCAACCCGACCGTCTCGGACCCTCCAAACTGTTGGTCCCGAACCATCCGACCAAGCCATCCGACCAGACCGTCCCGGACCCTCCAAACTGTTGCTCCCGAATCAGCCGACCAAATCATGCAACCCGACCGTCTTGGACCCTCCAAACTGTTGGTCCCGAACCATGCGACCAAATCGTCCAACCCGACCATCTCGGACGCTCCAAACTGTTGGTCCCGAACCGTCCGACCAAACCCAACTGTCCTGGAACATACAAACGGTCTGTCCGGAAGAAGGTCCAGATCTCCTCTAGTTGTCCCGAACCATCCGACCAAACCGTCCAACTCGATCGTCTCGGAACTTGCAAACGGTCCGTCCGGAAGAAGGTCCGGATGTCCTCTAGTTGTCCCGAACGATCCGACCAAACCGTCCAACTTGACCGTCCCGGACCTTCGAAACGGCCCGTCCGGAAGAAGGTCCGGTTCTCCTCCGGTTCTCCCGAAATATCCGACCAAACCATCCAACCCGACCGTCCCGGACCCACCAAACTGTTGGTCCTGAACCATCCGAACAAACCGTCCAACCCGACCGTCTCGGACCCTCCAAACTGTTGGTCGCGAACCATCCGACCAAACCGTCCAACCCGACCGTCTCGGACCCTCCAAACTGTTGGAAGAAGGTCCGGTTCTCCTTTAGTTCTCCCGAACCATCTGACCAAACCATCCAGCCCAACCATCCCGGACCCTCCAAACTGTTGGTCCCGAACCATCTGACCAAACTGACCAATCCGACCGTCTCGGACCCTCCAAACTTTCGGTCCCGAACCATCCGAGCAAACCGTCCAATCTGACCTCCCGGACCCTCCAAACCATTGGTCCCGAACCATCCGACCAAACCGTCCAACCCGACCGTCCCGGACCTTCTAAACGGTCCGTCCGGAAGAAGGTCCGGTTCTCCTCTAGTTCGCCTGAACCATCCGACCAAACCGTCCAACCCGACCGTCTCGGGCCCATCAAACTGTTGGTTCCGAACCATCCGACCAAACCGTCCAACCTGACCGTACCAGAACATCCAAATGGTCCGTTCGGAAGAAGGTCTGGATCTCCTCTAGTTGTCCTGAAACATCCAACCAAATAGTCCAACCCGACCGTCTCAGACCCTCCAAATTGTTGGTCCCGAACCATTCGACGAAACCGTCCAACCCGACTGTCCTCGAAATGCTAAATAGTCTGTCCGGAAGGTCTAGATCTCCTCTAAATGTCTGAAACCATCCGACCAAACCGTCCAACCCGACCGTCCCCGACCTTCCAAATGGTCCGTCCGGAAGATGGTCCGGTTCTCCTACAGTTCACCCGAACCATCCGACCAAACTGTTCGTCCCGGACCATCCAACCAAACCATCCCGGACCCTCCAAACTGTTGGTCCTGAATCATTCGACCAAATCATGCAACCCGACTGTGTCGAACCCCCCGAACTATTGGTCCCGAACCATCCGACCAAATCATGCAACCCGACCGTCTCGGACCCTCCGAACTATTGGTCCCGAACCATTCGACCAAACCGTCCAGTCCGACCATCCCGGCGCGTTCCAAACGGTCCGTCCGGAAGAAGGTCCGGCACTCCTCAAGTTCTCCCGAACCTTCCGACCAAACCTACCAACCCATCCGTCCCGTACCGTCCAAACTGTTGGTCCCGAACCATCCGACCAAACCATCCAACCCGACCGTCCCAGACCATCTGACCAAACCATCCACCCCGACCGTCTCGGACCCTCCAAAATGTTGGTCCCGAACCATCCGACCAAATCGTCCAACCCGACCGTCTCGGACGCTCCAAACAGTTGGTCCCGAACCATCCGACCAAACCCGACCGTCCCGGAACATGCAAACGGTCCATCCGGAAGAAGGTCCGGATCTCCTCTAGTTCTCCCGAACAAACTGACCAAACCGTCCAACCCGACCGTCTCGGACCCTCCAAACTGTTGGTCCCGAACGATTCAACCAAACCGGCCAACCCGACCGTCCCGGAACTTCCTAACGGTTCCGTCCGGAAGAAGGTCCCGATCTCCTCTACTTGTCCCGAACCACCCAACCCAACCGTCCAACCGACCGTCTCAGACCCTCCAAACTGTTGGTCCCGAACCGTCCGACCAAACCGTCCAATCCGACTGTCCTGGAACTTCCAAATGGTCCGTCCGAAAGGTCTAGATCTCCTCTAATTGTCCCAAACCATCCGACCAAACCGTCCAACCCGACCGTCTCGGACCCTCCAAACTGTAGGTCGCGAACCATCCGACCAAACCTTCCAACCCGACCGTCTCGGACCCTCCAAACTGTTGGAGGAAGGTCCGGTTCTCCTTTAGTTCTCCCGAACCATCCGACCAAACCATCCAACCCAACCATCCCGGACCCTCCAAACTGTTGGTCCCGAACCATCTGACCAAACCGTCCAACCCGACCGTCCCAGACCCTCCAAACTGTTGATCCCGAACCATCCGACGAAACCGTCCAGTCCGACCATCCCGGCGCGTTCCAAACGGTCCGTCCGGAAGAAGTTCCGGCACTCCTCAAGTTCTCCCGAACCTTCCCACCAAACCTACCAACCCATCCGTCCCGTACCCTCCAAACTGTTGGTCCCGAACCATCCGACCAAACCGTCCAACCCGACCATCTCAGACCCTCCAAACTGTTGGTCCCGAACCATCCGTCCAAACCGTCTAACCCGACCGTCCCGGAACTTCCAAACTGTTCGTCCGGAACAAGGTCCGGCTCTCCTCTAGTTCTCCCAATCCGTCCGACCAAACCATCCAACCCGACCATCCCGGACCATCCAAACTGTTGGTCCCGAACCATCTGACCAAACCGTCCAACCCGACCGTCTCGGACCCTCCAAACTGTTGGTCCCGAACCATCCGACCAAGCCATCCGACCAGACCGTCCCGGACCCTCCAAACTGTTGCTCCCGAATCAGCCGACCAAATCATGCAACCCGACCGTCTTGGACCCTCCAAACTGTTGGTCCCGAACCATGCGACCAAATCGTCCAACCCGACCATCTCGGACGCTCCAAACTGTTGGTCCCGAACCGTCCGACCAAACCCAACTGTCCTGGAACATACAAACGGTCTGTCCGGAAGAAGGTCCAGATCTCCTCTAGTTGTCCCGAACCATCCGACCAAACCGTCCAACTCGATCGTCTCGGAACTTGCAAACGGTCCGTCCGGAAGAAGGTCCGGATGTCCTCTAGTTGTCCCGAACGATCCGACCAAAACCGTCCAACTTGACCGTCCCGGACCTTCGAAACGGCCCGTCCGGAAGAAGGTCCGGTTCTCCTCTGGTTCTCCCGAAATATCCGACCAAACCATCCAACCCGACCGTCCCAGACCCACCAAACTGTTGGTCCTGAACCATCCGAACAAACCGTCCAACCCGACCGTCTCGGACCCTCCAAACTGTTGGTCGCGAACCATCCGACCAAACCGTCCAACCCGACCGTCTCGGACCCTCCAAACTGTTGGAAGAAGGTCCGGTTCTCCTTTAGTTCTCCCGAACCATCTGACCAAACCATCCAGCCCAACCATCCCGGACCCTCCAAACTGTTGGTCCCGAACCATCCGACCAAACTGACCAATCCGACCGTCTCGGACCCTCCAAACTTTCGGTCCCGAACCATCCGAGCAAACCGTCCAATCTGACCTCCCGGACCCTCCAAACCATTGGTCCCGAACCATCCGACCAACCGTCCAACCCGACCGTCCCGGACCTTCTAAACGGTCCGTCCGGAAGAAGGTCCGGTTCTCCTCTAGTTCGCCTGAACCATCCGACCAAACCGTCCAACCCGACCGTCTCGGGCCCATCAAACTGTTGGTTCCGAACCATCCGACCAAACCGTCCAACCTGACCGTACCAGAACATCCAAATGGTCCGTTCGGAAGAAGGTTTGGATCTCCTCTAGTTGTCCTGAAACATCCAACCAAATAGTCCAACCCGACCGTCTCAGACCCTCCAAATTGTTGGTCCCGAACCATTCGACGAAACCGTCCATCCCGACTGTCCTCGAATTGCTAAATAGTCTGTCCGGAAGGTCTAGATCTCCTCTAAATGTCTGAAACCATCCGACCAAACCGTCCAACCCGACCGTCCCCGACCTTCCAAATGGTCCGTCCGGAAGATGGTCCGGTTCTCCTACAGTTCACCCGAACCATCCGACCAAACTGTTCGTCCCGGACCATCCAACCAAACCATCCCGGACCCTCCAAACTGTTGGTCCCGAATCATCCGACCAAATCATGCAACCCGACCGTGTCGAACCCCCCGAACTATTGGTCCCGAACCATCCGACCAAATCATGCAACCCGACCGTCTCGGACCCTCCGAACTATTGGTCCCGAACCATTCGACCAAACCGTCCAGTCCGACCATCCCGGCGCGTTCCAAACGGTCCGTCCGGAAGAAGGTCCGGCACTCCTCAAGTTCTCCCGAACCTTCCGACCAAACCTACCAACCCATCCGTCCCGTACCCTCCAAACTGTTGGTCCCGAACCATCCGACCAAACCATCCAACCCGACCGTCCCAGACCATCTGACCAAACCATCCACCCCGACCGTCTCGGACCCTCCAAAATGTTGGTCCCGAACCATCCGACCAAATCGTCCAACCCGACCGTCTCGGACGCTCCAAACAGTTGGTCCCGAACCATCCGACCAAACCCGACCGTCCCGGAACATGCAAACGGTCCGTCCGGAAGAAGGTCCGGATCTCCTCTAGTTCTCCCGAACAAACTGACCAAACCGTCCAACCCGACCGTCTCGGACCCTCCAAACTGTTGGTCCCGAACGATTCAACCAAACCGGCCAACCCGACCGTCCCGGAACTTCCTAACGGTTCCGTCCGGAAGAAGGTCCCGATCTCCTCTACTTGTCCCGAACCACCCAACCCAACCGTCCAACCGACCGTCTCAGACCCTCCAAACTGTTGGTCCCGAACCGTCCGACCAAACCGTCCAATCCGACTGTCCTGGAACTTCCAAATGGTCCGTCCGAAAGGTCTAGATCTCCTCTAATTGTCCCAAACCATCCGACCAAACCGTCCAACCCGACCGTCTCGGACCCTCCAAACTGTTGGTCGCGAACCATCCGACCAAACCTTCCAACCCGACCGTCTCGGACCCTCCAAACTGTTGGAGGAAGGTCCGGTTCTCCTTTAGTTCTCCCGAACCATCCGACCAAACCATCCAACTCAACCATCCCGGACCCTCCAAACTGTTGGTCCCGAACCATCTGACCAAACCGTCCAACCCGACCGTCCCAGACCCTCCAAACTGTTGATCCCGAACCATCCGACGAAACCGTCCAGTCCGACCATCCCGGCGCGTTCCAAACGGTCCGTCCGGAAGAAGGTCCGGCACTCCTCAAGTTCTCCCGAACCTTCTGACCAAACCTACCAACCCATCCGTCCCGTACCCTCCAAACTGTTGGTCCCGAACCATCCGACCAAACCGTCCAACCCGACCATCTCGGACCCTCCAAACTGTTGGTCCCGAACCATCCGTCCAAACCGTCCAACCCGACCGTCCCGGAACTTCCAAACTGTTCGTCCGGAACAAGGTCCGGCTCTCCTCTAGTTCTCCCGATCCGTTCAACCAAACCATCCAACCCGACCATCCCGGACCATCCAAACTGTTGGTCCCGAACCATCTGACCAAACCGTCCAACCCGACCGTCTCGGACCCTCCAAACTGTTGGTCCCGAACCATCCGACCAAGCCTTCCGACCAGACCGTCCCGGACCCTCCAAACGGTTGCTCCCGAATCAGCCGACCAAATCATGCAACCCGACCGTCTTGGACCCTCCAAACTGTTGGTCCCGAACCATGCGACCAAATCGTCCAACCCGACCATCTCGGACGCTCCAAACTGTTGGTCCCGAACCGTCCGACCAAACCCAACTGTCCTGGAACATACAAACGGTCTGTCCGGAAGAAGGTCCAGATCTCCTCTAGTTGTCCCGAGCCATCCGACCAAACCGTCCAACTCGATCGTCTCGGAACTTGTAAACGGTCCGTCCGGAAGAAGGTCCGGATGTCCTCTAGTTGTCCCGAACGATCCGACCAAACCGTCCAACTTGACCGTCCCGGACCTTCGAAACGGCCCGTCCGGAAGAAGGTCCGGTTCTCCACTGGTTCTCCCGAAATATCCGACCAAACCATCCAACCCGACCGTCCCAGACCCACCAAACTGTTGGTCCTGAACCATCCGACCAAACCGTCCAACCCGACCGTCTCGGACCCTCCAAACTGTTGGTCGCGAACCATCCGACCAAACCGTCCAACCCGACCGTCTCGGACCCTCCAAACTGTTGGAAGAAGGTCCGGTTCTCCTTTAGTTCTCCCGAACCATCTGACCAAACCATCCAGCCCAACCATCCCGGACCCTCCAAACTGTTGGTCCCGAACCATTCGACCAAACTGACCAATCCGACCGTTTCGGACCCTTCAAACTTTTGGTCCCGAACCATCCGAGCAAACCGTCCAATCTGACCTCCCGGACCCTCCAAACCATTGGTCCCGAACCATCCGACCAAACCGTCCAACCCGACCGTCCCGGACCTTCTAAACGGTCCGTCCGGAAGAAGGTCCGGTTCTCCTCTAGTTCGCCTGAACCATCCGACCAAACCGTCCAACCCGACCGTCTCGGGCCCATCAAACTGTTGGTTCCGAACCATCCGACCAAACCGTCCAACCTGACCGTACCAGAACATCCAAATGGTCCGTTCGGAAGAAGGTCTGGATCTCCTCTAGTTGTCCTGAAACATCCAACCAAATAGTCCAACCCGACCGTCTCAGACCCTCCAAATTGTTGGTCCCGAACCATTCGACGAAACCGTCCAACCCGACTGTCCTCGAAATGCTAAATAGTCTGTCCGGAAGGTCTAGATCTTCTCTAAATGTCTGAAACCATCCGACCAAACCGTCGAACCCGACCGTCCCCGACCTTCCAAATGGTCCGTCCGGAAGATGGTCCGGTTCTCCTACAGTTCACCCGAACCATCCGACCAAACTGTTCGTCCCGGACCATCCAACCAAACCATCCCGGACCCTCCAAACTGTTGGTCCCGAATCATCCGACCAAATCATGCAACCCGACCGTGTCGAACCCCCCGAACTATTGGTCCCGAACCATCCGACCAAATCATGCAACCCGACCGTCTCGGACCCTCCGAACTATTGGTCCCGAACCATTCGACCAAACCGTCCAACCCGACCGTCTCGGACCCTCCAAACTGTTGGTCCCGAACCATCCGACCAAACCGTCCAACCCGACCATCCCGGACCCTCCAAACTGTTCGTCCCGAACCATCCGACCAAACCGTCCAGCCCGACCGTCGCGGGGCGTTCCCAACGGTCCATCCGGAAGAAGGTCCGGCACTCCTCAAGTTCTCCCGAACCTTCCGACCAAACCATCCAACCCGTCCGTCCCGTACCCTCCAAACTGTTGGTCCCGAACCATCCGACCAAACCATCCAACCCGACCGTCCCAGACCATCTGACCAAACCATCCACCCCGACCGTCTCGGACCCTCCAAATGTTGGTCCCGAACCATCCGACCAAACCCGATCGTCCCGGAACATGCAAACGGTCCGTCCGGAAGAAGGTCCGGATGTCCTCTAGTTCTCCCGAACAAACTGACCAAAC
The DNA here is from genome assembly GCA_019208055.1 of Stipa capillata. Lineage (NCBI taxonomy): Eukaryota > Viridiplantae > Streptophyta > Magnoliopsida > Poales > Poaceae > Stipa > Stipa capillata. The sequence goes on along the minus strand of JAGXJF010002743.1, from coordinate 131,363 downwards.
CGTCCAACCCGACCGTCTCGGACCCTCCAAACTGTTGGTCCCGAACGATTCAACCAAACCGGCCAACCCGACCGTCCCGGAACTTCCTAACGGTTCCGTCCGGAAGAAGGTCCCGATCTCCTCTACTTGTCCCGAACCACCCAACCTAACCGTCCAACCGACCGTCTCAGACCCTCCAAACTGTTGGTCCCGAACCATCCGACCAAACCGTCCAATCCGACTGTCCTGGAACTTCCAAATGGTCCGTCCGAAAGGTCTAGATCTCCTCTAATTGTCCCAAACCATCCGACCAAACCGTCCAACCCGACCGTCTCGGACCCTCCAAACTGTTGGTCGCGAACCATCCGACCAAACCTTCCAACCCGACCGTCTCGGACCCTCCAAACAGTTCGAGGAAGGTTCGGTTCTCCTTTAGTTCTCCCGAACCATCCGACCAAACCATCCAACCCAACCATCCCGGACCCTCCAAACTGTTGGTCTCGAACAATCTGACCAAACCGACCAATCCGACCGTCTCGGACCCACCAAACTTTCGGTCCCGAACCATCTGACCAAACCGTCCAAACTGACCTCCCGGACCCTCCAAACCTTTGGTCCCGAACCATCCGACCAAACTGTCCAACCCGACCGTCTCGGACCCTCCAAACTGTTGGAAGAAGGTCCGGTTCTCCTCTAGTTCTCCCGAACCATCCGATCAAACCATCCAACCCAACCATCCCGGACCCTCCAAACAGTTGGTCCCGAACCATCCGACCAAACCGTCCTACCCAACCGTCCCGGACCTTCTAGTTGTCCCGAACCGTCCGAACAAACCGTCCAACCCGACCGTCCCGGACCATCCAAACTGTTGGTCCCGAACCATCTGAACAAACCGTGCAACCCGACCGTCTCAGGCCCTCCAAACTGTTGGTCCCGAACCATCCGACCAAACCGTCCAACTCGACCGTCTTGGACCCTCCAAACTGTAGGTCCCGAACCATCCGACCAAACCGTCCAATCCGACTGTCCCGAGCCCTCCAAACTGAGGGTCCCGAACCATCCGACCAGACCGTCCAACTCGACCGTTCCGGACCTTCCAAACGGTCCATCCGGAAGAAGGTCCGGCTCTCCTCTAGTTCTTCCGAACCATCTGACAAAACCATCCAACCCGACTGTCCTGTACCCTCCAAACTGTCCAACCCACCGTCTCGGACCTTCCAAACTGTTGATCCCGAACCATCCGACCAAACCGTCCAACCCGACCGTCCCGGACATTCCAAACTGTCGGTCCTGAATCATCCGACCAAATCATGCAACCAGACCGTCTCGGACCCACCAAACTGTTGATCCCGAACGATCTGACGAAATCGTCTAACCCGACCATATCGGACGCTCCAAACTGTTGGTTCTCAACAATGCGACCAAACCCGACTGTCCCGGAACATACAAACGGTCCGTCCGGAAGAAGGTCTGTATCTCCTCTTGTTGTCCCGAATCATCCGACCAAACCATCCTACCCGACCGTCCCGGACCGTCCAAACAGTTGGTCCCGAACCATCCGACCAAACCGTCCAACCCGACCATCTTGGAACCTCCAAACAGTTTGTCCCGAACCATCCGACCAAATCGTCCAACCAGACCTTCCTGGAGCATACGAATGGTCTGTTTGGAAGAAGGTCCGGCTCTCCTCTAGTTCTCCCGAACCATCTGACCAAACCATCCAACCGGACCGTCCCGGACCCTCCAAACTGTTGGCCCCGAACCATCCGACCAAACCGTCCAACCCGACCGTCTCCGACCCTCCAAACTGTTGGTCCCGAACCATCTGACCAAACCGTCCAACCCGACCAACTCGGACCCTCCAAACTGTTGGTCCCGAACCATCCGTCCAAATCGTCCAACCCGACCGTCCCGGGCCCTCCAAAGTATTGGTCCCCAACCATCCGACCAAACCGTCCAACCAGACCGTCCCGGACCTTTCAAACGGTCCGTCCGGAAGAATGTCCGACTCTCCTCTGGTTCTCCCGAACCTTCTGACCAAACTATCCAACCCGACCGTCCCGGACCCTCCAAACTGTTGGTCCCGAACAATCCGACCAAACCGTCCAACCTGACCGTCTCGAAACCTCCAAACTGTTGGTCCCGAACCGTCCAACCAAACTGTCCAACCCGACCGTCTCGGACCCTACAAACTGTTGGTCCCGAATCATCCGACCAAATCGTCCAACCCGACCGTCCCAGACCCTCCAAAGTGTCGGTCCCGAACCATCCGATTAAATCGTCCAACCCGACCGTCTCGGACGTTCCAAACTGTTGGTCCCGAACCATCCGACCAAACCCGACCGTCCCGGAACATAAAAACGGTCCGTCCAGAAGAATGTCCGGATCTCCTCTAGTTGTCCCGAACCATCTGACCAAACCGTCCAACCCGACCGTCTCGGAACTTCGAAACGGTCCGTCCGGAAGAATGTCCGGTTCTCCTCTAGTTCTCCCGAACCATCCGACCAAACCGTCCAACCCGACCGTCTCGGACCCTCCAAACTGTTGGTCCCGAACCATCCGACCAAACCGTCCAACCCGACCGTCCCGGACCTTCCAAACGGTTCGTCCGGAAGAAGGTCCGGCCCACCTATAGTTCTCCCGAACCATCCGATCAAACCATCCAACCCGACCGTCCCGGAGCGTCTAAACTATTGGTCCCGAACCATCCAACCAAACCGTTGAACCTGACCGTCTCGGACCCTCCAAACTGTTGGTGCCGAACCATCCGACCAAACCCGACCGTCCCGGAACATACAAACGGTCCGTCCGGAAGAAGGTCCGGATTTCCTCTAGTTCTCCCAAACCATCCGACCAAACCGTCCAACCCGACCGTCCCGGACCTTCCAAACGGTCCGTCCGGAAGAAGGTCCGGTTCTCCTCTGGTTATCCCGAACCATCCGACCCAACCGTCCAACATGACTGTCTCCGAACCTCCAAACTGTTGGTCCCGAACCATCCAACCAAACCGTCCAACCCGACCGTCCCGGAACATCCAAACGGTCCGTCCGAAAGAAGGTACGGATGTCCTCTAGTTGTCCCGAACCATCCAACCAAACCGTCCAACCCGACCGTCACAGACCCTCCAAACTGTTGTTCCCGAACCATCCAACCAAACCATCCAAGCCGACTATCCTGGAACTTCCAAATGCTCCGTCCGGAAGGTCTAGATCTCCTCTACTTGTCCCGAACTGTCCGAACAAACCGTCCAACCCGACCGTCCCGGACCATCCAAACTGTTGGTCCCGAACCATCCGAACAAAACGTGCAACCCGACCGTCTCAGGCCCTCCAAACTGTTGGTCCCGAACCATCCGACAAAACCGTCCAACTCGACCGTCTTGGACCCTCCAAACTGTAGGTCCCGAACCATCCGACCAAACCGTCCAACCCGACTGTCCCGGGCCCTCCAAACTGTGGGTCCCGAACCATCCGACCAAACAGTCCACCTCGACCGTTCCGGACCTTCCAAACGGTCCATCCGGAAGAAGGTCCGGCTCTCCTCTAGTTCTTCCGAACCATGCAACAAAACCATCCAACCCGACTGTCCTGTACCCTCCAAACTGTCCAACCCACCGTCTCGGACCTTCCAAACTGTTGATCCCGAACCATCCGACCAAACCGTCCAACCCGACCGTCCCGGACATTCCAAACTGTCGGTCCTGAATCATCCGACCGAATCATGCAACCCGACCATCTCGGACCAACCAAACTGTTGGTCCCGAACCATCTGACGAAATCATCTAACCCGACCATATCGGACGCTCCAAACTGTTGGTTCTCAACAATCCGACCAAACCCGACTGTCCCGGAACATACAAACGGTCCGTCCGGAAGAAGGTCCATATCTCCTCTAGTTGTCCCGAATCATCCGACCAAACCATCCTACCCGACCGTCCCGGACCGTCCAAACTGTTGGTCCCGAACCATCCGACCAAACCGTCCAACCCGACCATCTTGGAACCTCCAAACTGTTTGTCCCGAACCATCCGACCAAATCGTCCAACCTGACCGTCCTGGAGCATACGAATGGTCCGTCTGGAAGAAGGTCCGGCTCTCCTCTAGTTCTCCCGAACCTTCCGACCAAACCATCCAACCGGACCGTCCCGGACCCTCCAAACTGTTGGCCCCGAACCATCCGACCAAACCGTCCAACCCGACCGTCTCGGACCCTCCAAACTGTTGGTCCCGAACCATTGGACCAAGCCGTCCAACCCGACCATCTCGGACCCTCCAAACTTTTGGTCCCGAACCATCCGACCAAATCGTCCAACCCGACCATCCCGGGCCCTCCAAAGTATTGGTCCCCAACCATCAGACCAAACCGTCCAACCAGACCGTCCCAGACCTTCAAAACGGTCTGTCCGGAAGAATGTCCGGCTCTCCCCTGGTTCTCCCGAACCTTCTGACCAAACTATCCAACCCGACCGTCCCGGACCCTCCAAACTGTTGGTCCCGAACAATCCGACCAAACCGTCCAACCTGACCGTCTCGAAACCTCCAAACTGTTGGTCCCGAACCATCCGACCAAACTGTCCAACCCGACCGTTCCGGACCCTCCAAACTGTTGATCCCGAATCATCCGGCCAAATCGTCCAACCCGACCGTCCCGGACCCTCCAAACTGTCGGTCCCGAACCATCCGATTAAATCGCCCAACACGACCGTCTCGGACGCTCCAAACTGTTTGGTCCCGAACCATCCGACCAAACCCGACCGTCCCGGAACATACAAACGGTCCGTCCAAAAGAAGGTCCGATCTCCTCTAGTTGTCCCGAACCATCCAACCAAACCGTCGACCCCGAGTGTCCCGGAACTTCGAAACGATCCGTCCGGAAGAATGTCCGGTTCTCCTCTAGTTCTCCCGAACCGTCCGACCAAACCGTCCAACCCGACCGTCTCGGACCCTCCGAACTGTTGGTCCCGAACCATCTGACCAAACCGTCCAACCCGACTCCCGGACTCCAAACGTGTCCAAGAAACCTCCCAGCCAACCTCAAACCCCAACCGACCGTCCCGACTCCAAACTGTTGCTCCCGAACCATCCAACCAAACCGTCGAACCAGACCGTCTCGGACCCTCCAAACTGTTGGTGCCGAACCATCCGACCAAACCCGATCGTCCCGGAACATAAAACGGTCCGTACGGAAGAAGGTCCGGATCTCCTCTAGTTGTCCCGAACCATCCGACCAAACTGTCCAACCCTGACCGTCCCGGACCTTCCAAACGGTCCGTCCGGAAGAAGGTCCGGTTCTCCTCTGGTTCTCCCGAACCATCCGACGCAACCATCCAACCCGACTGTCTCCGAACCTCCAAACTGTTGGTCCCGAAGCATCCGACCAAACTGTCCAACCCGACCGTCGCGGAATTTTCAAACGGTCCGTCCGGAAGAAGGTACGGATGTCCTCTAGTTGTCCCGAACCATCAAACCAAACCGTCCAACCCGACCGTGTCGGACCCTCCAAAGCGTTTGTCCCGAATCATCCGACCAAATCATGCAACTCGATCGTCTCGACCCTCCGAACTGTTGGTCCCGAACCATCTGACCAAATCGTCCAACCGACCGTCTCGGACGCTCCAAACTGTTTGTCCCGAACCATCCGACCAAACCCGACCGTCCCGGAACATGCAAACGGTCCGTCCGGAAGAAGGTCCGGATCTCCTCTAGTTGTCCCGAACCATCCGACCAAACCGTCCAACCCGACCACCCCGGAGCCTCCGAACTGTTGGTCCCGAACCATCCGACCAAACCATCAAACCCGACCGTCTCGGACCCACCAAACTGTTGGTCCCGAACCATTCAACCAAACCGTCCAACCCGACCGTGCCGGAACTTCCAAACGGTTCTGTCCAGAAGAAGGTCCCGATCTCCTCTAGTTGTCCCGAACTATCCAGCCTAACCGTCCAACCCGACCGTCTCAGACCCTCCAAACTGTTGGTCCCGAACCATCCGACCAAACCGTCCAACCCGTCTGTCCTGGCACTTCCAAATGGTCCGTCTGGAAGGTCTAGATCTCCTCTAATTGTCCCAAACCATCCGACCAAACCGTCGAACCCGACCGTCCCGGACCTTCCAAACGGTCCGTCCGGAAGAAGGTCCGGTTCTCCTCTGGTTCTCTCGAACCATCCGACCAAACCCCCAACCCGACCGTCCCGGACCCACCAAACTGTTGGTCCTGAACCATCCGAACAAACCGTCCAACCCGACCGTCTCGGACCCTCCAAACTGTTGGTCCCGAACCATCCGACCAAACCGTCCAGCCGACCGTCTCGGACCCTCCAAACTGTTGGAAGAAGGTCCGGTTCTCCTCTAGTTCTCCCGAACCATCCGACCGAACCATCCAACCCAACCATCCCGGACCCTCCAAACTGTTGGTCCCAAACCATCCGACCAAACCGACCAATCCGACCGTCTCGGACCCTCCAAACTTTCGGTCCCGAACCATCCGACCAAACCGTCAAAACTGACCTCCCGGACCCTCCAAACCTTCGGTCCCGAACCATCCGACCAAACCGTCCAACCCGACCGTCCCGGACCTTCTAAACGGTCCGTTCGGAAGAAGGTCCGATTCTCCTCTAGTTCTCCCGAACCCCCCGACCAAACCGTCCAACCCGACCGTGATGAGGACATCAACACCATGGATACATCCGCACATACACAATCACAATTTCCTCCTGGACCACTTACTCGTGCTCGTGCACGTCTACTCAATTATCAGGTGCGTTCGTTTTTTGGATTGTGTTCTCCTTATTTATACAATGGAAACGCATGCATTCTGGTTTTGCTTAGGAACGATGGAGAAGATCACAAAGAAGGAAAGGGAATCACGCAGCTGGGATTCGGACTGCAGGACAGCACCAACTTGTGACGGTCACCACGTCTTCATATGGAGTCAGATTTGGACGTTCTAGGACTTCATGGAAAGCTTATCAAGTCTACTTTCAATCGGATCTGGCCTCATATCCATATCTGATCGGAGTCGAGCGCAATCATCTTTTTACGGTGCTGCGCCACCATATTTTGGGCCTGATGGGCCATGTACCTAGTTGAGTCCATTATGGACACGTCCTAGGGTTAGAGTACGACCTCAACACCCTTGTGGTCATCCTCCCATCTATTAATAGGGTTCTACAGCCACCGAGAACAATTAGGTTTTGTTGATCGCAAGTTAGCCATAGCTACTTCGTCTTGCTGCGCGCGTGTCGGCTAGACCACCTTTCGGCTTGTCTTCGGAACCTCACCTTCTTAAGTTTTCAGATTGAACTTCCATATTGATTTCACAAATTCAGTGCTTGTTCTACTTGTTCTTGCTAGTTCTTCGATTGCTTGCAGGACGGGTGCCCTCGTGTTGCTGGTCTTAGGGTTGGTCTTTTAGAGTTTTGAGTTCTTGTCACGCTTTGGTCACGTCCACCAGATCCGCCGACATCTTCACCACCACCAGAACCGCCGCCATATCTTTCCCCATCGTCACCATCCCCTCTTTTCAGAACTGAGTTTTCTTACTTTTGAGAGGGAGAGAGAGAGAGAGAGAGAGTATATGTATGTGATGACATTCTGAAATCAGTGTGAAACGTATTCTGATTTGAGCTAGTTGTGCAAAAAAAAAGAAAAAAAAGAAAAAAAGAAAAAAAAGGGGGATCTTTTTGCTGTTTATCTTCCGCCTTTGGTACTACTTTGTGACTTCCTTTGTGTCCAGGCTCGCGTCTCTAGCACGGTCTAGCCTAGGGCCAGCACGGTACCGCCGTTGAACGATTGCTCAGCTTGCTTTTGTGACTAACGTGGTACTAGTACTTCATTGTGCATTACTTTCAGCCCTCCTGTAGCTCCACATATCCGACTACAGTTTGACAGGAGTTGTTGCTGCGGCGCCGATACATCCTTCTCAGGTTGCCGACTTGTTGGTTGCCGTCCCCTCCTGTTGAGCTAGGTAAGAACTGGTGAAGGTCTGGATCTCCTCTAGTTGTCCCGAACCATCCGACCAAACCGTCCAACCCGACCACCCCGGACCCCGAACGTTGCACCCGAACCATCCGACCCGCCGTCTCGGACCCTCCGAACTGTTGGTCCCGAATCGTCCGACCAAACCGTCCAACCCGACTGTCCCGAAACTTCAGAACGGTCCGTCCAAAAGAAGGTCCGGTTCTCCTCTTGTTCTCCCGAACCATCCGACCAAACCACCCAACCCAACAGTCCCGGACCCTCCAAACTGTTGGTCCCGAACAATCCGACCAACCCGACCAATCCGACCGTCTCGGACCCTCCAAACTTTCGGTCCCGAACCATCCAACCAAACTGCCCAAACTGACCACCTAGACCCTCCAAAACTTTGGTCCCGAACCATCCGACCAAAACCGTCCAACCCGACCGTCCTGGACATTCCAAATGGTCTGTCCGGAAGAAGCTCCGGATCTCCTCTAGTTGTCCCAAACCATCCGACCAAACCGTCCAACCCGACCACCCCGGACCCTCCGAACTGTTGGACCCGAACCATCCGACCCGACCGCCTCGGACCCTCCAAACTGTAGGTCCCGAATCGTCCGATCAAACCGTCCAACCCGACCGTCCCGAAACTTCAGAACGGTCCCTCCGGAAGAAGGTCCAGTTCTCCTCTAGTTCTCCCGAACCTTCCGACCAAACCACCCAACCCAACAGTCCCGGACCCTCCAAACTGTTGGTCCCGAAACCATCCGACCAAACCGACCAATCCAACCGTCTCGGACCCTGCACACTTTCGATCCCGAACCATCCGACCAAACTGTCCAAAACTGACCTCCCGGACCGTCCAAACCTATGGTCCCGAACCATCCGACCAAACCGTCCAACCCGACCGTCCCGGACCTTCCGAACGGTCCGTCCGGCAGAAGGTCCGGTTCTCCTCTAGTTCTCCCGAACCATCCGACCAAACCGTCCAACCCGACCGTCTCGGACCCTCCAAACTGTTGGTCCCGAACCATCCGACCAAACCGTACAACCCGACTGTCCCGGAACTTCCTAATGGTCCGTCCGGAAGATCTAGATCTCCTCTAATTGTCCCAAACCATCCGACCAAACCATCCAACCCAACCGTCCCGGACCCTCCAAACTGTTGGTCAAGAACCATCCGACCAAACCGTCCAACCAGAAACCTCTCGGACCCTCCAAACTGTTGGTCCTGAACCGTCCAACCGAACCGTCCAACCCGACCATCCCGAAACTTCCAAACGGTCCGTCCGGAAGAAGGTCCGGATCCCCTCTAGTTGTCCCGAACCATCCGACCAAACCGTCCAACCCGACCATCCCGGACTCACCGAACTGTTGGACCCGAACCATCCGACCCAACCATCCAACGGACTGTCTCGGACCCTCCAAACTGGGTGTCCCGAACCATCCGTTCAAACCGTCCAACCCGACCGTCCCGAAACTTCCAAACGGTCCGTCCGGAAGAAGGTCCGGTTCTCCTCTAGTTCTCCCGAACCATCCGACCAACCCATCCAACCCAACCGTCCCGGACCCTCCAAACGTTGGTCCCGAACCATCCGACCAAACCGACCAAACCGACCGGCTCGGACCCTCCAAAGTTTCGGTCCCGAACCATCCGACCAAAGCGTCCAAACTGACCTCCCGGACCCTCCAAACCTTTGGTCCCGAACCATCCGACCAAACCGTCCAACCCGACCGTCCCGGACCTTCCAAACGGTCCGTCCGGAAGAAGGTCCGGTTCTCCTCTAGTTCTCCCGAACCATCTGACCAAACCGTCAAAGCCGACCGTCTTGGACCCTCCAAATTGTTGGTCCCGAACCATCCGACCAAACCGTCTAATTCGACTGTCCTGGAACTTCATAACGGTCAGTCCGGAAGGTCTAGATCTCCTCTAATTGTCCCAAACCATCCAACCTAACCATCCAACCCGACCGTCCAGGACCTTTCAAATGATCCGTCCGGAAGTCGGTCCGGTTCTCCCGAAACATCCAACCAAACCGTCCAACCCAACCATCCTAGACACTCCAAACCGTTGGTCCCGAACCATCCGACCAAACCGTCCAAACTAACCTCCCGGACCTCCAAACCGTTCGCCCCGAACATCCGACCAAACCGCCAACCCGACCATCTCGGACCCTCAAACTGTTGGTCCCGAACCATCCGACCAACCCGTCCAATCCGACCGTCCCGGCCTTCCAAACTGTTGGTCCCGAACCATGCGACCAAACCATCCTACCCGACCGTCTCGGACCCTCCAAACTGTTGGTCCCGAAACCATCCGAACAAACCATCCAACCCGGCCGTCCCGGACCCTCCAAACTGTTGGTCCCGAATCATCCGACCAAATCAAGCAACCCAACCGTCCCGGACCATCCAAACGGTCCGTCCGGAAGAAGGTCTGGTTCTCCTCTAGTCCGCCCGAACCATCCGACCACACCATCCAACCCGACCATCCCGGACTCTCGAAACTGTTGGTCCCGAACCATCCGACGAAACCGTCCAACCCGACCGTCCCAGACCCTCCAAACTGTTGGTCCCACACATCCCACCAAACGTCCACGACTCCCAGACACTCCAAACTGTTGGTCTCGAAACATCCGACCCAATCATGCAACCCGACCATGACGGATCCTCCAAACTGTTGGTCCCGAACCACCCGACCAAACCGTCCAACCCGATCGTCCCGGAACATTCAAACGGTCCGTCCGGAAGAAGGTCCGGATCTCCTCTAGTTGTCCCGAACCATCCGACCAAACCGTCAAACCCGACCGTGCCGAAACTTCCACACGGTCCGTCTGGAAGAAGGTCCTGATGTCCTCTAGTTGTCCCGAACCATCCGACCAAGCCGTCCAACCCGACCGTGCCGGACCTTCCAAACGGTCCGTCCGGAAGAAGGTCCGATTCTCCTCTATTTCTCCCGAACCATCCGACCAAACCATCCAACCGGACCGTCTCGAACCCTCCAAACTGTTGGTCCCAAACCATCCGACCAAACCGTCCAACCCGACTGTCCTGCAACTCCAAAAATAGTCCGTCCGGAAGGTCTAGATCTCCTCTAGTTGTCCCAACCCATCCGACCTAACCGTCCAACCCGACCATCTCGGACCCTCCAAACTGTTGGTCCCGAACCATCCGACCAAATCGTACAACCCGACCGTCTTGGTCCCTCCAAACTGTTGGTCCCGAACCATCCGACCAAAACATGCAACCCGACCGTCTCGGACCCTCCAAACTGTTGCTCCCGAACCATCCGACCAAATCGTCCAACCCGACCGTCTCGGACGCTCCAAACTGTTGATGCCGAACCATCCGACCAAACCCGACCGTCCCGGAACATCCAAACGGTCCGTCCGGAAGAAGGTCCGGATCTCCTCTAATTGTCCCGAACCATGCGACCAAACCATCCAACCGGATCGTCCCGGAACTTCCAAACGGTCTGTCCGGAAGAAGGTCTGGATCTCCTCTAGTTGTCCCGAACCATCCGACCAAACCGTCCAAACCGACCACCCCGGACCCTCCGAACTGTTGCACCCGAACCGACCGTCTCGGACCCTCCGAACTGTTGGTCCCGAATCGTCCGACCAAACCGTCCAACCCGACCGTCCCGAAACTTCAGAACGGTCCGTCCAGAAGAAGGTCCGGTTCTCCTCTAGTTCTCCCGAACCATCCGACCAAACCACCCAACCCAACAGTCCCGGACCCTCCAAACTGTTGGTCCCGAACAATCCGACCAACTCGACCAATCCGACCGTCTCGGACCCTCCAAACTTTCGGTCTCGAACCATCCGACCAAATTGTCCAAACTGACCACCCAGACCCTCCAAAACTTTGGTCCCGAACCATCCGACCAAACCGTCCAACCCGACCGTCCCGGACCTTCCAAACGGTCTGTCCGGAAGAAGCTCCGGTTCTCCTCTAGTTCTCCCGAACCATCCGACCAAACCGTCCAACCCGACCGTCACGGACCCTCAAATTGTTTGTCCCGAACCATGCGACCAAACCGTACAACCCGACTGTCCCGGAACTTCCTAATGTTCTCTCCGGAAGGTCAAGAACTCCTCTAATTGTCCCAAACCATCCGAGCTAACCGTCCAACCGGACCGTCCCGAACCATCCAAACGGTCCGTCTGGAAGAAGGTCCGGTTCTCCTCTAGATCTCCCGAACCATTGGACTAAACCATCCAACCCGACCGTCCCGGACCCTCCAAACTGTTGGTCCCGAACCATCCGACCAAACCGACCAACCAGAACATCTCGGACCCTCCAAACTGTTGGTCCTCAACCGTCCAACCAAACCGTCCAACCCGACCATTCTGAAATTTCCAAACGGTCCGTCTGGAACAAGTTCCGGATCTCCTCTAGTTGTCCCGAACCATCCGACCAAATCGTCCAACCCGACCACCCCGGACCCACCGAACTGTTGCTCCCGAACCATCCGACCAAACCATCCAACCCGACCGTCTCGGACCGTCCAAACTGGGCGTCCTGAACCGTCCGACCAAACCGTCCAACCCGATCGTCCTGAAACTTCCAAATGGTCCGTACAGAAGAAGGTCCGGTTCTCCTCTAGTTCTCCCGAACCATCCGACCAACCCATCCAACCCAATCGTCCTGGACCCTCCAAACTGTTGGTCCCGAACCATCCGACCAAACCGACCAATCGGACCGTCTCGGACCCTCCAAAGTTTCGGTCCCGAACCATCCGACCAAACCGTCCAAACGGACCTCCCGGACCCTCCAAACCTTTGGTCCCGAACCATCCGACCAAACCGTCCAACCCGACCGTCCCGGACCTTCCAAACGGTCCGTCCGGAAGAAGGTCCAGTTCTCCGCTAGTTCTCCCGAACCATCCGACCAAACCGTCAAACCCGACCGTCTCAGACCCTTCAAACTGTTGGTCCCAAACCATCCGACCAAACCGTCCAACCAGACCGTACCGAAACTTCCAAACGGTCCGCCAGGAAGAAGGTCCGGATCTCGTCTAGTTGTCCTGAAAGATCCAACCAAATCGTCCAACCAGACCGTCCTGGAAGTTCCAAATGGTCCGTCCGGAAGGTCTAGATCTCCTCTAAATGTCCGAAACCATCCGACCAAACCATCCAACCCGACCGTCCCGGACCTTCCAAACGGTCCGTCCGGAGGAAGGTCCCGTTCTCGTCTAATTCTCCCGAACCATCCGACCAAACCATCCAACCCGACCGTCCCGGACCCTCCAAACTGTTCGTCCCGAACCATCCGACCAAACCGTACAACCCGACTGTCTCGAACCGTCCAAACTGTTCGTCCCAAACCAACTGACCAAACCATCCAACCCGACCGTCCCGGACCATCGAAACGGTCCGTCCGGAGGAAGGTCCCGCACTCCTCAAGTTCTCCCGAACCTTCCGACCAAACAATCCAACCCGACTGTCCCGTACCCTCCAAACTGTTGGTCTCGACCCATCCGACCAAACCATCCAACCCGACCATCTCGGACCCTCAAAACTGTTGGTCCCGAACCATCCGACCAAACCGTCCAACCCGACCGTCGCGGACCCTCCAAACTGTTGGTCCCGAACCACCCGACGAAACCGTCCAACCCGACCGTCCCGAACCCTCCAAACTGTTGGTCACGATCGTCCCGGAGCTTCCAAACGGTCCGTCCGGAAGAAGGTACGGATCTCCTCTAGTTGTCCCGAACCATCCGACCAAACCCGACCGTCCCGGAACATACAAACGGTCCGTCCTCATCAATTGACATTCCAATACCCCAGGCTCAACAAGGACCCATGACAAGGGCAAGAACTCGACAAATCGCTCAACAGGTGAATCTTTTCCTTAATGAATGCCCACTAGATTTGAGCTTGAATGGTGTGCTACCTAATGCCTTGATCATTTGCACACTTAGGTTTGAGGAAAAGGACTTGGAGGAAGTTTCAGAAGACAATCCCGGTGCTACCGATTTCCAAACCGAAGCTTCCGACTTCCCTGCTCAACCGTTAAGTCTTCAACCGGCGTAAAGTCTTCAGCTGTAAAGTCTTCAACCTCCCTGAAGAACTTGAAGACTCAAGATAGAAGGCAATCCGGAACTACCGACTTCCTAAACCGGACGCACCGAGTTCCCCAAATCGAAGAAGTCCAGAAGACGATTCCGGTGCTACCGACTTCCAAAACCAGACGCACCGAGTCTTCAAACAAAAACAAAGAACTCCAGAAGACCATTCCGGTGCCACCGACTTTTAAACCGGATGTACCGAGTTCCCAAGTCGAAGCAGCTTCCGAGTACAGAAGCCAATCCCGGTGCTACCGATTTCCAAATCCGGCATCACCGATTTGTCTTTCTGAACTCAGATATTTAAGATTTCTTTGTACTGTTTTGAACCGTCCTACTGTAGCTATGTGTACTGTAGCACGCGCACTGTGTACTGTAGCACGCGCATGTACTGTAGCGGCCGTCTTACTGTAGCATAACTTAGTCATTAAGTCATATAATCCTCTATAAATATGAGGACCTCTCCCCATGTAAAGACTAGTGAAGAATTTCAGAATTGAAGAGAACTCTTGTTCCTCTAGAGTGTGAGCTATTTCCACCTCATGGGAATAGGGAGTTATCTGAGTTTGCTACTCCGTTGTTCTTGTGATTTCTTCGAAGATTGCTTGAACACGTTGCTCCACGTTAGTGAGTAACAAAAGGGCCGAAGTGTGTGGTTGGGTGAATCGAGTGCTGCAGGCTTCTGTAATCAAGACGGTGGTTGGCCGTGTCATTCATCAGGCTTCACAGGCTAGTTATCCAGGATCCTACGTCGTGAAAATCGGGCAAACTTCGGATTTGATCATCCTCCTTCAGGGTGGTTCACATCATCTGGTATCAGAGCTCGAGGTTGACACGGTAGGATTTGTATCTTTACTTTGTGTTGTTCTTCCTATCCAGAAAAAGCCACACAAAAATATTGTTCTTCAAACCCATAGTTTCAATTGAAATTTCAGTGAGTTTTGCTAGGTTTTAATCCATTAGAATCTTGCTTACTTGCTGATCACAAAAATATATTCTTCACTCCAATCTTTTGAATCTTTGAGTAATCACATCATCTATCCATTACTCAATACTTTGCATCCCTATAATTAAGGTCTAGCTTACGAAGATTGTTTGGCTTTGCACATTTGATATCACTCCTAGAACTCAAATTAAGAGTTACTTTTTCTTGTTAAGCCCTTGTTGTAAAATTGACCTTAGTACAAAAGAAAGCAGAGAAAGAAAAAAAAAGGAGAAAGAAAAAGAAGTATCAATCAAAAGAAAAGAGAGAAGAAAGAGCCTTGGTCAATATCTTTTGCGCATTGCTTACAATTCAAAAGCTAAGCAAAACTTGTGATCTCCTGTGCAAATCCATAGCCCAATAACAAGTGCAATCAAGCTTTTGTCTTTCCAACCACTTTGCATTGAGTCACATAATTACATCATCTTTTCCACCCAAAATTTTGTGATCACGAAGAAGTATTGAATTTCTAGTGTGGATTACTACTTATCATTACAATACCTAGAATTTCAATTGCATAGGTAATACACTAACCTTCCAAGCTCCAGCAAAATAGCCATTGTCTTATTACAGCACTTTGGCCTTGTTTCACTCGATTCATCACCTTCACCATTTTACTGCTACTGGAGTACCCGTTGTTCTTCAATCAAAGAAGTCTTCATAAGAACTTTGGTAAGCAAAGGGAAGGGACTGAGTGAACCCACATCCAAATAGTTAAATTGTGCTCTTTCTTTGCTTTGAGCTAACCATGGCAGGAACCGAAGAAAGCCCCGCTTTTGTTACTCGAACTGACCTCGAGAAGCTCACCAATGACTTCAACGAGCAATTGAATGAAAATATGAGCATTCTTTGAAAGGAGATCCTCACCGAGGTAGGATCAGAGCTACGCAGGCAATTGGCGGGAGAAGCTAGTGTCCATGGTGAGGAAGAAGAGCTAGATGAAACCGACGAAGAAGCTGCGGCACGAATAGCACGCGAAGCTCAGTCCCGAAGACGACGAGCTGCTGGTTCTTCAGCACCACCTCCTCCACCCGGTCAAGGAAACAACCCTGCTGCCCCTTTCCGCATCTACCGCAATGATGCCTACCAACAAAGACGCCATGATGATCATCATCAAGAAGAGAAATTCGGCAGACTCAAATTTACCATTCCCAGGTTTGAAGGTAATTCCGATCCCGATGCTTATTTAACATGGGAATTGAAGGTAGATAAGATCTTCCGGATGCACAACTATTCGGAGGAGAAGAAGCTTGCAATGGCCGCTTTGGAATTTGATGGCTATGCTCTTATTTGGTGGGAGCAAGTCCAAAACCAAAGAGAAGAATATGGCGAGCCACCAATTTCCACATGGGTCGAAATGAAGAAAGAAATGAAAATAAGGTTTGTGCCTTTACATTATAAACATAATTTATTTGACAAACTACAAGCTTTGACACAGGGTCCTAGTACCGTGGAGGAATACTATAAAGGCATGGAACAAGCCATGATTCGGGCAAGTGTTCGAGAAGACGAAGAGCAAACTCTGTCTCGCTTCTTGCATGGTCTTCGCCATGATATAAAACGCATTGTGGTTTACCAACCCTACCAAACCGTGGTTGAGTTGGTGCATCAAGCAGAAAAGGCCGAATGACAACTACAAGAAGATGCTAAATATGCCAAGTCAAGATCGACACCATCATTTAGCTTGAAGGCTCCTTCGTATGCACCCAAAGCTCGTTTTGGTTTGGGTAGAGGTACATCTTCAACTAGTAATTCATTTGCTTCTAACACTAGTCCCTCTTCTGTGGCAAAGTCAGCCCCTTATCCAGGCAAGGAGAAGCCTACCAACTCCACAACTTCATCGATTGGATCTACTACTCGATCAAGGGAGATTGTATGCTTCAAATGTCAAGGACGAGGACACATCTCAAGAGAGTGCCCCAATAACAGAGTCATGTTAATCAATGAAGATGGAGAATACATCTCAGGAGATGAAGAAGAGGCAGAACCCACTGCAGATGAAGAAAGAGTTGGAGATGCTCAAGAAGAAAGGCAAGACTACGCCGGTTGTACTTTTGAGACTGGAAGTGCGCTTGTTGTCATTGAGACTGGAAGTGCGCTTGTTGTCACTAAGGTCCTCAGTGTGCAACACCAAGAAGACAAGCACCCCCAAAGATCCAATCTCTTTCAAACACAAGCTAAGGTAAATGACAAGGTAGTCAAGTTAATTATCGATGGAGGTAGTTGTCATAACCTTGCTAGTAAAGAGATGTGTGATAAACTTGGATTGAAATTGATCAAGCATCCCCACCCATACAATGTTCAATGGCTTAGTGATTTTGGCAGTGTTAAAATACAACACATGGTTAATGTCACATTTCAAATCAAAGATTATGTTGAAACCATTACTTGTGATGTTGTGCCTATGACTGTATGCCATATACTTTTGGGAAGGCCTTGGTTTTATGATAGATATGTCACACATGATGGAAGAACCAATACCTACATGTTCAAGATAGGAGAAAGAAATATGAAACTATTTTCCCATGACTCCTAATCAAATTCTTGCTCAACACATGCAAAAGAAAGTGGAAGCAAAATTGGGAGATGACAAAATTAATTTGAAAGGACGAATAGATAAGGAAGACAAGAAATTAGTCATGATCACTAATAAACTGAATATCAAGGAGATGAGAAATAGTTCTGAAACTATGTATATTGTTCTCATCTACAAGGATACTTTGACTACGACTAACGATCTCACCAATCTTCCTAGTGTTGTTTCAAAAGTTTTGTAGAATTATCAAGATGTGTTTCCTGAAGAAATACCTGCAGGACTTCCTCCCATGAGAGGCATTGAGCATCAAATTGATCTCATTCCAGGAGCTTCACTTCCAAACCGTCCTCCATACCGCGTCAATCCGGAGGAAACAAAGGAAATCCAGAATCAAGTCCAAGGACTACTTGAGAAAGGGTATGTTCGAGAAAGCTTAAGTCCTTGTGCTATTCCCGTAATTTTAGTACCTAAAAAGGATGGAACATGGAGAATGTGCATCGATTGTCGTGCCATTAATAACATAACTGTTAGGTATCGTCATCCCATCCCTAGGCTTGATGATATGCTAGATGAACTTAGTGGTTCTAATATATTCTCTAAAATGATTTAAAAAGTGGCTACCACCAAATTAGAGTTAAACTTGGAGATGAATGGAAAACAGCTTTTAAGACTAAATTTGGTTTGTATGAATGGTTGGTTATGCCATTTGGCTTGACTAATGCCCCTAGTACATTTATGAGATTAATGAATCATGTTTTCCCGAACCATGCGACAAAACCATCCAACCCGATCGTCCCGTACCCTCCAAACTGTTGGTCCCAAACCATCCGACCAAACCGTCCAACCCACCGTCTCGGACCCTCCAAACTGTTGGTCCCGAACCATCCGACCAAACCGTCCAACCCGACCTCGTGGACCCTCCAAACTGTTGGTCCCGAACCATCCAACCAAACTGTCCAACCCGACCGTCCCGGAACCTACAAACGATCCGTCCGGAATAAGGTCCGGATCTCCTCTAGTTGTCCCGAACCATCCGACCAAACCGTCCAACCCGATCGTCCCGGAACCTCCAAATGGTCCGTCCAGAAGAAGGTACGGATCTCCTCTAGTTGTCCCAAACCATCCGACCAAACCGTCCAACCCGACCACCCCGGACCCTCCGAACTGTTGGTCCCGAACCATCTGACCAAACCATCCAACCCGACCGTTTCGGACCCTCCAAACTGTTGGGGCCGAACCGTCCGACCAAACCGTCCAACCCGACCATCTCGAAACTTCCAAACGTTCCGTCCAGAAGATGGTCCTCATCTCCTCTAGTTGTCCCGAACCGTCCGACCCCGACCGTCCCGTACTATCCAACCCGACCGTCCCGGGCCCTCCAACTCTTGGTCCCGAACCATCCGACCAAACCGTCCAACCCAACCGTCCCGAACCATCCAACCCGACCGTCCCGGGCCCTCCAACTCTTGGTCCCGAACCATCCGACCAAACCGTCCAACCCGACCGTCCGGGACCTTCCAAACGGTCCGTCCGGAAGAAGGTCCGGCTCTCCTCTAGTTCTCCCGAACCATGCGACAAAACCATCCAACCCGACCGTCCCGTACCCTCCAAACTGTTGGTCCTGAACGATCCGACCAAACCGTCCAACCCACCGTCTCGGACCCTCCAAACTTTTGGTCACAAACCATCGACCAAACCGTCCAACCCGACAGTCCCGGACATTCCAAACTGTCGGTCCCGAATCATCCGACCAAATCATGCAACCCGACCGTCTCGGACCCACCAAACTGTTGGTCCCGAACCATCCAACGAAATCGTCTAACCCCACCATATCGGACGTTCCAAACTGTTGGTCCTCACCAATCCGACCAAACCCGACTGTCCCAGAACATACAAACGGTCCGTCCGGAAGAAGGTCCATATCTCCTCTAGTCGTCCCGAATCATCCGACCAAACCATCCTAACCGACCGTCCCGGACCGTCCAAGCTGTTGGTCCCGAACCATCCGATCAAACCATCCAACCCGACCATCTTGACCCTCCAAACTGTTTGTCCCGAACCATCCGACCAAATCGTCCAACCTGACCGTCCCGCAGCATACAAACGGTCCGTCTCTCCTCTAGTTCTCCCGAACCATCCGACCAAACCGTCCAACCCGACCTCGTGGACCCTCCAAACTGTTGGTCCCGAACCATCCGACCAAACTGTCCAACCCGACCGTCCCGGAACCTCTCAACGGTTGGTCCCGAATCATCCGACCAAATCATGCAACCGGACCGTCTCGGATAAACCAATTGCTGGTCCCGAACCATCCGACCAAATCGTCCAACCCGACCGTCTCGGACGCTCCAAATTGTTGGTCCCGAACCATTCGACCAAACCCGACCGTCCTGGAACATACAAACGGTCCGTCCGGAAGAAGGTCCAGATCTCCTCTAGTTGTCCCGAACCATCCGACCAAACCATCCAACCCGATCGTCCCGGAACTTCCAAACGGTCCGTCCGGAATCTAAGAAAAAGGTACGGATCTCCTCTAGCTGTCCCGAACCATCCGACCAAACCGTCCAACCCGACCACCCCGGAGCCTCCGAACTGTTGGTCCCGAACGATCCGACCAAACCATCAAACCAACCGCCTCGGACCCTCCAAACTGTTGGTGCCGAACCGTCCGACCAAACCGTCCAACCCGACCATCCCGAAACTTCCAAACGGTCCGTCCAGAAGATGGTCCTCATCTCCTCTAATTGTCCCGAACCGTCCGACCCGACCGTCCCGGACCATCCAAACTGTTGGTCCCGAACCATCCGAACAAACCGTCCAACCCGACCGTCTCAGACCCTCCAAACTGTTCGTCCCAAACCATCCGACCAAGCCGTCCAACTCGACCGTCTCGGACCCTCCAAACTATTGGTCCCGGACCATCCGACCAAACCGTCCAACCCGACCGTCCCGGACCTTCCAAACGGTCCGTCCGGATGAAGGTCCGGCTCTCCTCTAGTTCTCCCGAACCATGCGACAAAACCATCCAACCCGACCGTCCCGTACCCTCCAAACTGTTTGTCCCGAACCATCCGACCAAACCGCCAACCCGACCGTCCCGGACCCTCCAAACTGTTGGTCCCGAACCATCCGACCAAACCGTCCAACCCGACCTCGTGGACCCTCCAAACTGTTGGTCCCGAACCATGCGACAAAACCATCCAACCCGACCATCTCGTACCCTCCAACCCGACCGTCCCGGAACCTCTCAACTGTTGGTCCCGAATCATCCGACCAAATCATGCAACCGGACCGTCTCGGATAAACCAAATTGCTGGTCCCGAACCATCCGACCAAACCATCAAACCCAACCGCCTCGGACGCTCCAAACTGTTGGTCCCGAACCATCCGACCAAACCCGACCGTCCTGGAACATACAAACGGTCCGTCCGGAAGAAGGTCCAGATCTCCTCTAGTTGTGCCGAACCATCCGACCAAACCGTCCAACCCGATCGTCCCGGAACTTCCAAACGGTCCGTCCGGTATCTAAGAAAAAGGTACGGATCTCCTCTAGCTGTCTCGAACCATCCGACCAAACCGTCCAACCCGACCACCCCGGAGCCTCCGAACTGTTGGTCCCGAACCATCCGACCAAACCATCAAACCCAACCGTCTCGGACCCTCCAAACTGTTGGCGCCGAACCGTCCGACCAAACCGTCCAACCCGACCATCCCAAAATTTCCAAACGGTCCGTCCAGAAGATGGTCCTCATCTCCTCTATTTGTCCCGAACCGTCCGACCCGACCGTCCCGGACCATCCAAACTGTTGGTCCCGAACCATCCGAACAAACCGTCCAACCCGACCGTCTCAGACCCTCCAAACTGTTCGTCCCGAACCATCCGACCAAGCCGTCCAACTCGACCGTCTCGGACCCTCCAAACTATTGGTCCCGGACCATCCGACCAAACCGTCCAACCCGACCGTCCCGGACCTTCCAAACGGTCCGTCCGGATGAAGGTCCGGCTCTCCTCTAGTTCTCCCGAACCATGCGACAAAACCATCCAACCCGACCGTCCCGTACCCTCCAAACTGTTTGTCCCGAACCATCCGACCAAACCGCCAACCCGACCGTCCCGGACCCTCCAAACTGTTGGTCCCGAACCATCCGACCAAACCGTCCAACCCGACCTCGTGGACCCTCCAAACTGTTGGTCCCGAACCATGCGACAAAACCATCCAACCCGACCATCTCATACCCTCCAAACTGTTGCTCCCGAACCATCCAACCAAACCGTCGAACCCACCGTCTCGGACCCTCCAAACTGTTGGTCCCGAGCCATCCGACCAAACCGTCCAACCCGACCGTCCCGGACCCTCCAAACCATTGGTCCCGAACCATTGGACCAATCCGTCCAACCCGACCTCGTGGACCCTCCAAACTGTTGGTCCCGAACCATCCGACCAAACTGTCCGCACCGACCGTGCCGGAACCTACAAACGGTCCGTCCGGAATAAGGTCCGGATCTCCCCTAGTTGTCCCGAACCATCCGACCAAACCATCCAACCCGATCGTCCCGGAACTTCCAAACGGTCCGTCCGGAAGAAGGTACGGATCTCCTCTAGTTGTCCCGAACCATCCGACCAAACCGTCCAACCCGACCACCACGGACCCTCCAAACTGTTGATCCCGAACCATCCGACCAAACCATCCAACCCGACCGTCTCGGACCCTCCAAACTGTTGGGGCCGAACCGTCCGACCAAACCGTCCAACCCGAGCATCCCGAAACTTCCAAACGTTCCGTCTAGAAGATGGTCCTCATCTCCTCTAGTTGTCCCGAACCGTCCGACCCCGACCGTCCCGGACGATCCAACCCGACCGTCCCGGGCCCTCCAACTCTTGGTCCCGAACCATCCGACCAAACCGTCCAACCTGACCGTCCCGAACCGTCCAACCCGACCGTCCCGGGCCCTCCAACTCTTGGTCCCGAACCATCCGACCAAACCGTCCAACCCGACCGTCCCGGACCTACCAAACGGTCCGTCCGGAAGAAGGTCCGGCTCTCCTCTAGTTCTCCCGAACCATGCGACAAAACCATCCAACCCGACCGTCCCGTACCCTCCAAACTGTTGGTCCCGAACCATCCGACCAAACCGTCCAACCCACCGTCTCGGACCCTCCAAACTGTTGCTCCCGAACCATCCGACCAAACCGTCCAACCCGACCGTCCCGGACATTCCAAACTGTCGGTCCCGAATCATCCGACCAAATCATGCAACCCGACCGCCTCGGACCCACCAAACTGTTGGTCCCGAACCATCCAACGAAATCGTCTAACCCGACCATATCGGACGTTCCGAACTGTTGGTCCTCAACAATCCGACCAAACCCGACTGTCCCAGAACATACAAACGGTCCGTCCGGAAGAAGGTCCGTATCTCCTCTAGTCGTCCCGAATCATCCGACCAAACCATCCTAACCGACCGTCCCGGACCGTCCAAACTGTTGGTCCCGAACCATCCGACCAAACCATCCACCCGACCATCTTGACCCTCCAAACTGTTCGTCCCGAACCATCCGACCAAATCGTCCAACCTGACCGTCCCGGAGCATACAAACGGTCCGTCTCTCCTCTAGTTCTCCCGAACCATCCGACCAAACCATCCAACCGGACCGTCCCGGACCCTCCCAAAACTGTTGGTCCCGAACCATCCGACCAAATCGTCCAACCCGACCGTCCCGGGCCCTCTAAAGTATTGGACCCCAACCATCCGACCAAACCGTCAAACCCGACCGTCCCGGACCTTCCAAACGGTCCGTCCAGAAGAATGTCCAGCTCTCCTCTAGTTCTCCCGAACCATCTGACCAAACCGTCCAACCCGACCGTTCCGGACCCTCCAAACTGTTGGTCCCGAACCATCCGACCAAACCGTCCAACCTGATCGTCTCGGAACCTCCAAACTGTAGGTCCCGAACCATCCGACCAAACTGTCCAACCCGACCGTCCCGGACCCTCCAAACTGTTGGTCCCGAATCATCCGACCAAATCGTCCAACCCGACCGTCCCGGACCCTCCAAACTGTTGGTCCCGAACCATCCGATTAAATCGTCCAACCCGACCGTCCCGGACTGATGAGGACATCTCCACTACAGTTACACCCAATGCTACTTCTCACATAGCTTCAGCTCCTATTACATCACAAGCTGAACCTACACAAGTGCCGGAGATACAAGGACCAATGACTAGGGCACGTGCCAAACAACTTAATTACCAGGTACTTTCGTTCCTCGGTACTTTGCCTTATATTGATAAGGATATGATGCTGCCTAATAATGATATTCTTTTGCTAATTAGGAGTGGAGGGCCTAGCTTGGATATGAAGGACAAGTATTGGAGCATGAAGAGCAAGCTACAAGGGCATGGCAGCAAGCATACGAGAAGGCAGACGATAAACAAGAGTACAAGTGATGATGGAAGAATACTCAAGCCACCATGAAAAAGGACTTCGTGAAATATGGTGCTATGCCACCTTAATGGCCAATGGGTCATGTATCCAAATAGGTTAAGTAAAAGTAAGGGAGTCCTCATGGGGTTTCGGTACTGTTCACGCGCACTATTCACATGCGTGAACAGTAACCCCACCTCCCCATCCTATCCTATATAAGTAGCCACACCTCCCTAGGTTTAGCTGGGGTTTTGCTAAAGTTTAGAATCAGCCACCGTTGCTATTCGTCGTGTTTTTCGTTTGTGTCGTCCAACCAGATCAAGACCGATTGTGAAACCCCAGCATATAATATATCGTACTTCATCTATATTTGCAATTTCAGATTGCTATTTCTCAATTCTTGCTTGTTCGTCGATTGCTTGCAGGGATTAAGACCTCGTGTTCAGGTTGACCGTGCTACCGGCATCGTCAATAACTTCTCGGAGTTGGTCTAGCGATTGCTAAGGCGCACCGTTCGCTGCACGGTGTAGTCGGATCGTCAAGGTCAAATCCATCTAATCGATAGTTATCTTCTCCTCGAAAGATCGGGACACCCCATTGTTCTATCACGGACGCTCCAAACTGTTGGTCCCGAACCATCCGACCAAACCCGACCGTCCCGAACATACAAACGGTTCGTCCAGAAGAAGGTCCGGATCTCCTCTAGTTGTCCCGAACCATCCGACCAAGCCGTCCAACCCGACCATCCCGGAACTTCAAAACGGTCCGTCCGGAAGAATGTCCGGTTCTCCTCTAGTTCTCCCGAACCA
This sequence comes from Stipa capillata, assembly GCA_019208055.1. Classification (NCBI taxonomy): domain Eukaryota; kingdom Viridiplantae; phylum Streptophyta; class Magnoliopsida; order Poales; family Poaceae; genus Stipa; species Stipa capillata. The sequence goes on along the minus strand of JAGXJF010002743.1, from coordinate 106,602 downwards.
TCCGAACAAACCGTCCAACCCGACCGTCTCAGACCCTCCAAACTGTCCAACCTGACCGTCCTGGGCCCTCCAAACTATTTGTCCCAAACCATCCGACCAAACTGTCCAACCCAACCGTCCCGGACCTTCCAAACGGTCCGTCTGGAAGAAGGTCTGGATCTCCTCTAGTTGTCCCGAACCATCCAACCAAACGTCCAACCCGATCGTCTCAGACCCTCCAAACTGTTGGTCCCGGACCATCCGACCAAACCGTCCAACCAGACTGTCCTGGAACTTCCAAATGGTCAGTCCGGAAGGTCTAGATCTCCTCTTATTGTCCCAAACCATCCGACAAAACCATCGAACCCGACTGTCCAAACTGTTGGTTCTGAACCATCCGACCAACCGTCCATCCCGACTGTCCCAGACCTTCCAAACGGTCCGTCCGGAAGAAGGTCCGGCTCTCCTCCAGTTCTCCCGAACCGTCCGACCAAACCATCCAAACCCGACCGTCCCGGAACCTCCAAACTGTTGGTCCCGAACCAGCCGTCCAAACCGTCCCACCCGACCACCCCGGACCCTCCGAACTGTTAGACCCGAACCATGCGATCAAACCATCCAACCCGACCGTCTCGGACCCTCCAAACAGTTGGCCCCGAACCATCCGACCAAACCGCTCCAACACCGACCGTCCCGGACCTTCCAAATGGTCCGTCTGGAAGAATGTCCGGTTCTCCTCTAGTTCTCCCGAACCATCCGACCAAATTGTCCAAACTGACCATCTCAGGCCCTTCAAACTGTTAGTCCCGAACCATCCAACCCGACCGTCCCGGAACTTCCAAACGGTCCGTCCGGAAGAAGGTTCAGATCTCCTCTAGTTGTCCCGAACCATCCAACGAAACCGTCCAACCCGACTGTCTCAGACCCTCCAAACTGTTCGTCCCGAACCATCCGACCAAACCGTCCAACCCGACTGTTCGGGAACTTCCTAATAGTCCGTCCGGAAGGTCTAGATCTCCTCTAATTGTCCCAAACTATCCGACCAAACCGTCCAACCCGACCGTCCCGGACCTTCCAAACGGTCCATCCAGAAGAAGGTCCGTTTCTCATCTAGTTCTCCCAAACCAAACGACCAAACCATCCAATCCGACCATCTCGGGCCCTCCAAACTTTTAGTCCCAGACCATCCGACAAAACCGTCCAACTCGACCGTCCCGAAACTTCCAAACGGTTAGTCCCAAACCGTCCGACCAAACCGTCCAACCCGACCATCTCGGGCCCTCCAAATTGTTAGTCCCGGACCATCCGAGCAAACCGTCCAAACCCGACCATCTCGGGTCCTCTAAATTGTTAGTCCCGGACCATCCGACCAAACCGTCCAACCCGACCATCTCGGGCCCTCACAATTGTTAGTCCCGGACCATCCGACCAAACCGTCCAACCCGACCGTCCCGGAACTTCCAAACGGTCCGTCTGCAAGAAGGTCCAGATCTCCTCTAGTTGTCCCGAACCATCCGACCAAACCGTCCAACCCGAATGTCCTGGATGTTCTAAATGGTTAGTCCGGAAGGTCTAGATCTTCTCTAATTGTCCCAAACCATCCGACGAAAACCGTCCAACCCGACCGTCCCGGACCTTCCAAACTGTCCGTCCGGAAGAAGTTCGGTTCTCCTCTAGTTCTCTCGGAACCATCCGACCAAACCATCGAACCCGACCGTCCCAAACCGTCCAAACTGTTGGTTCCGAACAATCCGACCAAACCGTCCATCCCGACCGTCTGGGAGCCTCCAAACTGTTGGTCCCGAACCATCCGACCTAACTGTCCAACCTGACAGTCCCGGACCCTCCAAACTATTTGTCCCAAACCACCCGACCAAACCGTCCAACCCGACCATCCCGGACCTTCCAAACGGTCCGTCCGGAAGAAGGTTCGGCTCTCCTCTAGTTCTCCCGAACCATCCGACTAAACCATCCAACCCGACCGTCCCGGACCCTCCAAACTGTTGGTCCCGAACCATCCGACCAAACCGTCCAACCCGACCGTCCCGGACCTTCCAAACGGTCCGTCCGGAAGAAGGTCGGCTCTCCTCTAGTTCTCCCGAACCATCCGACCAAACCATCCAACCCGACCGTCCCGGACCCTCCAAACTGTTGGTCCCGAACCGTCCGACCAAACCGTCCAACCCGACCATCTCGGGCCCTCCAAACTGTTAGTCCTGAACCATCCGACCAAACCGTCCAACCCGACGGTCCCGGAACTTCCAAACGGTCCGTCCGGAAGAAGGTCTGGATCTCCTCTAGTTGTCCCGAGACATCCAACCAAACCTAAAACCCGACCGTCTCAGACCCTCCAAACTGTTGGTCCCGAACCATCCGACAACCCGTCCAACCCGACTGTCTGGGAACATCCAAATAGTTCGTCCAGAATGTCTAGATCTCCACTAATTGTCCCAAACCATCCGACCATACTGTCCAACCCGATCGTCCCGGACCTTCCAAATGGTCCATCCGGAACACGGTCCGTTTATCATCTAGTTCTCCCGAACCATCCGACCAAACCATCCAATGCGACCGTCCCAGACCGTCCAAACTGTTGGTTCTGAACCATCCGACCAAACCGTTCAACCCGACTGTCTCAGACCCTCCAAACTGTTGGTCCCGAACCTTCCGACCAAACCGTCCAACCCGACTGTCCGGGAACTTCCGAATGGTCTGTCCAGAAGGTCTAGATCTCCTCTAATTGTCCCGAACCATCCGACCAAAACCGTCCAACCCGACCGTCTCGGACCTTCCAAACGGTCCGTCAGGAAGAAGGTCCGGTTCTCCTCTAGTTCTCCCGAACCATCCGACCAAACCGTCCAACCTGACCATCTCGGGCCCACCAAACTGTTACTCCCAACCATCCGACCAAACCGTCCAACCCGACCGTCCCGGAACTTCCAAACGGTCCGTCCAGAAGAAGGTCCGGATCTCCTCTAGTTGCCCCGAACCATCCAACCAAACCGTCCAACCCGACCGTCTCAGACCCTGCAAACTGTTGGTCCCGAACCATCCGACCAAACCGTCCAACCCGACTGTCTGGAAACTTCCAAATGGTCCGTCCAGAAGGTCTAGATCTCCTCTAATTGTCCCAAACCATCCGACCATACCGTCCAACCCGACCGTCCCGGACCATCCAAACGGTCCGCCTGGAAGAAGGTCCGGGTCTCCTCTAGTTCTCCCAAACCATCCATCCCGACCGTCTCAGACCATTCAAACTGTTCGTCCCGAACCATCCGACCAAACCGTCCACCCCGACGGTCCCGAACCTTCCAAACGGTCCGTCCATAAGAAGGTCCGGTTCTCCTCTAGTTCTCCCGAAACCGTCCAACCCGACCGTACAACCTGACCGTCTCAGACCCTCCAAACTGTTGGTCCCGAAGCATCCGACCAAACCATCCAACCCGACTGTCCGGGAACATCCTAATGGTTCGTCTAGAAGGCCTAGATCTCCTCTAATTGTCCCAAACCATCCGACCAAAACTGTACAACCCGATCGTCCCGGACCTTCCAAACGGTCCGTCCTGAACAAGGTCCGTTTCTCCTCTAGTCCTCCCGAACCATCCGACCAAACCATCCAATGCGACCGTCCCGGACCGTCCAAACTGTTGGTTCTGAACCATCCGACCAACCGTCCATCCCGACCGTCTGGGACCCTCAAAACTATTGGTCCCGAACCATCCGACCAAACTGTCCAACCTGACCGTCCCGGGCCCTCTAAACTATTGGTCCCAAACCATCCGACCAAACCGTCCAACCCGACCGTCCCGGACCTTCCAAACGGTCCGTCCGGAAGAAGGTCCGGCTCTCCTGTAGTTCTCCCGAACCATCCGACCAAACCATCCAACCCGACCGTCCCGGACCATCCAAACTGTTGGTCCCGAACCAGTCGACCAAACCATCCAACCTGACCACCCCGGACCCTCCGAACTGTTGGACCCGAACCATCCGACCAAAACCATCCAACCCGACCGTCTCGGATCCTCCAAACTGTTGGTCCCGAACTGTCCGACCAAACCGTCCAACCCGACCATCTCGGGCCCTCCAAAACTGTTAGTCCTGAACCATCCGACCAAACCATCCAACCCGACCGTCCCGGAACTTCCAAACGGTCCGTCCGGAAGAAGGTCCGGATCTGCTCTAGTTGTCCCGAGACATCCAACCAAACCTACAACCCGACGTCTCAGACACTCCAAACTGTTGTCCCGAACCATCCAACCAAACCATCCAACCCAACTGTCCGGGAACATCCAAATAGTTCGTCCAGAAGGTCTAGATCTCCACTAATTGTCCCAAACCATCCGACCATACCGTCCAACCCGATCGTCCCGGACCTTCCAAACGGTCCATCCGAACAAGGTCCGTTTATCATCTAGTTCTCCCGAACCATCCGACCAAACCATGCAATGCGACCGTCCCAGACCGTCCAAACTGTTGGTTCCGAACCATCTGACCAAACTATTGGTCCCGAACCATCCGACCAAACTGTCCAACCTGACCGTCCCGGGCCCTCCAAACTATTGGTCCCAAACATCCGACCAAACCGTCCAGCCCGACCATCCCGGACCTTCCAAACGGTCCGTCCGGAAGAAGGTCCCGCTCTCCTCTAGTTCTCCCGAACCATCCGATCAAACTATCCAACCCGACCGTCCCTGACCCTCCAAACTGTTGGTCCCGAACCAGCGACCAAACCATCCAACCCGACCACCCCGAACCCTCCGAACTGTTGGACCCGAACCACCGACCAAACTATCCAACCCGACCGTCTCAGACCCTCCAAACTGTTGGTCCCGAACCGTCTGACCAAACCGTCCAACCCGACCGTCCCACACCATCTAAACGGTCCGTCTGGAAGAAGGTCCAGTTCTCCTCTAGTTATGCCGAACCATCTGACCAAACCATCCAACCCGACCATCTCGGGCCCTCCAAACTGTTAGTCCCACACCATCCGACCAAACTGTCCAACCTGACCGTCCCGGCACTTCCAAACGGTCCCGTCCGGAAGAAGGTCCGGATCTCCACTAGATGTCCCGAACCATCCAACCAAACCGTCCAACCCGACCGTCTCAGACCCTCCAAACTGTTGGTCCCGAACCATCCGACCAAACCGTCCAACCCGACTGTCCGGGAACTTCCGAATGGTCCGTCCAGAAGGTCTAGATCTCCTCTAATTGTCCCGAACCATCCGACCAAACCGTCCAACCCGACCGTCCCGGACCTTCCAAACGGTCCGTCAGGAAGAAGGTCCGGTTCTCCTCTAGATCTCCCCGAACCATCCGACCAAACCATCCACCTGACCATCTCGGGCCCCTCCAAACTGTTAGTCCCAAACCATCCGACCAAACCGTCCAACCCGACCGTCCCGGAACTTCCAAACGGTCCGTCCAGAAGAAGGTCCGGATCTCCTCTAGTTGCCCCGAACCATCCAACCAAAACCGTCCAACCCGACCGTCTCAGACCCTGCAAACTGTTGGTCCCGAACCATCCGACCAAACCGTCCAACCCGACTGTCTGGAAACTTCCAAATGGTCCGTCCAGAAGGTCTAGATCTCCTCTAATTGTCCCAAACCATCCGACCATACCGTCCAACCCGACCGTCCCGGACCATCCAAACGGTCCGCCTGGAAGAAGCTCCGGGTCTCCTCTAGTTTCTCCCAAACCATCCATCCCGACCGTCTCAGACCATTCAAACTGTTCGTCCCGAACCATCCGACCAAACCGTCCACCCCGACGGTCCCGAACCTTCCAAACGGTCCGTCCATAAGAAGGTCCGGTTCTCCTATAGTTCTCCCGACCGTCCAACCCGACCGTCTCAGACCCTCCAAACTGTTGGTCCCAAAGCATCCGACCAAACCATCCAACCCGACCGTCCGGGAACATCCTAATGGTTCGTCTAGAAGGCCTAGATCTCCTCTAATTGTCCCAAACCATCCGACCAAACTGTCCAACCCGATCGTCCCGGACCTTCCAAACGGTCCGTCCGGAACAAGGTCCGTTTCTTCTCTAGTCCTCCCGAACCATCCGACCAAACCATCCAATGCGACCGTCCCGGACCGTCCAAACTGTTGGTTCTGAACCATCCGACCAAACCGTCCATCCCGACCGTCTGGGACCCTCCAAACTATTGGTCCCGAACCATCCGACCAAACTGTCCAACCTGACCGTCCCGGGCCCTCTAAACTATTGGTCCCAAACCATCCGACCAAACCGTCCAACCCGACCGTCCCGGACCTTCCAAACGGTCCGTCCGGAAGAAGGTCCGGCTCTCCTGTAGTTCTCCCGAACCATCCGACCAAACCATCCAACCCGACCGTCCCGGACCCTCCAAACTGTTGGTCCCGAACCAGTTGACCAAACCATCCAACCTGACCACCCCGGACCCCCCGAACTGTTGGACCCGAACCATCCGACCAAACCATCCAACCGACCGTCTCGGATCCTCCAAACTATTGGTCCCGAACTGTCCGGACCAAACCGTCCAACCCGACCATCTCGGGCCCTCCAAACTGTTAGTCCTGAACCATCGACCAAACCGTCCAACCCGACCGTCCTGGAACTTCCAAACGGTCCGTCCGGAAGAAGGTCCGGATCTGCTCTAGTTGTCCCGACACATCCAACCAAACCTACAACCCGACCGTCTCAGACACTCCAAACTGTTGGTCCCCGAACCATCCAACCAAACCATCCAACCCGACTGTCCGGGAACATCCAAATAGTTCGTCCAGAAGGTCTAGATCTCCACTAATTGTCCCAAACCATCCGACCATACCGTCCAACCCGATCGTCCCGGACCTTCCAAACGGTCCATCCGGAACAAGGTCCGTTTATCATCTAGTTCTCCCGAACCATCCGACCAAACCATCCAATGCGACCGTCCCAGACTGTCCAAACTGTTGGTTCTGAACCATCCGACCAAACTATTGGTCCCGAACCATCCGACCAAACTGTCCAACCTGACCGCTCCGGGCCCTCCAAACTATTGGTCCCAAACCATCCGACCAAACCGTCCAACCCTACCGTCCCGGACCTTCCAAACGATCCGTCCGGAAGAAGGTCCCGCTCTCTCTAGTTCTCCCGAACCATCCGACCAAACCATCCAACCCGACCGTCCCGGACCCTCCAAACTGTTGGTCCCGACCAGCCAACCAAACCATCCAACCCGACCACCCCCGGACGCTCCGAACTGTTGGACCCGAACCATCCGACCAAACTACCCAACCCGACCGTCTCGGACCCTCTAAAGTGTTGGTCCCGAACCGTCTGACCAAACCGTCCACCCGACCGTCCCAGACCATCTAACGGTCCGTCTGGAAGAAGGTCCAGTTCTCCTCTAGTTATCCCGAACCATCTGACCAAACCGTCCAACCCAACCATCTCGGGGCCTCCAAACTGTTAGTCCCGCAACATCCGACCAAACCGTCCCACCTGACCGTCCCGGCACTTCCAAACGGTCCGTCCGGAAGAAGGTCCGGATCTCCACTAGATGTCCAAACCATCCAACCAAACCGTCCAACCCGACCGTCTCAGACCCTCCAAACTGCTGGTCCCGAACCATCCGACCAAACCGTCCAACCCGACTGTCCGGGAACTTCCAAACGGTCCGTCAGGAAGAAGGTCCGGTTCTCCTCTAGTTCTCCCGAACCATCCGACCAAACCGTCCAACCCGACCGTCCCGGACCTTCCAAACGGTCCGTCAGGAAGAAGGTCCGGTTCTCCTCTAGTTCTCCCGAACCATCCGACCAAACCGTCCAACCTGACCATCTCGGGCCCTCCAAACTGTTAGTCCCAAACCATCCGACCAAACCGTCCAACCCGACCGTCCCGGACCCTCCAAACTGTTGGTCCCGAACCAGTCGACCAAACCATCCAACCCGACCGTCCCGGACCCTCCAAACTGTTGGTCCCGAACCAGTCGACCAAACCATCCAACATGACCACCCAGGACCCTCCGAACTGTTGGACCCGAACCATCCGACCAAACCATCCAACCAGACCGTCTCGGATCCTCCAAAATATTGGTCCCGAACCGTCCGATCAAACCGTCCAACCCGACCGTCCCGGACCCTCCAACTGTTGGTCCCGAACCAGTCGACCAAACCATCCAACCTGACCACCCCGGACCCTCCGAACTGTTGGACCCCGAACCATCCGACCAACCATCCAACCCGACCGTCTAGGATCCTCCAAACTGTTGGTCCCGAACCGTCCGACCAAACCGTCCAACCCAACCATCTCGGACCCTCCAAACTGTTAGTCCTGAACCATCCGACCAAACCGTCCAACCCGACCGTCCCGGAACTTCCAAACGGTCCGTCCGGAAGAAGGTCCGGATCTACTCTAGTTGTCCCGAGACATCCAACCAAACCGTCCAACCCGACCGTCTCAGACCCTTCAAACTGTTGGTCCCGAACCATCCGACCAAACCATCCAACCCGACTGTCCGGGAACATCCAAATAATTCGTCCAGAAGGTCTAGATCTTCACTAATTGTCCCGAACCATCCGACCATACCGTCCAACCCGATCATCCTGGACCTTCCAAACGGTCCATCCGGAACAAGGTCCGTTTATCATCTAGTTCTCCCGAACCATCCGACCAAACCATCCAATGCGACCGTCCCAGACCGTCCAAACTGTTGGTTCTGAACCATCCGACCAAACTATTGGTCCCGAACCATCCGACCAAACTGTCCAACCTGACCGTCCCGGGCCCTCCAAACGATTGGTCCCAAACCATCCGAGCAAACCGTCCAACCCTACCGTCCCGGACCTTCCAAACGGTCCGTCCGGAAGAAGGTCCCGTTCTCCTCTAGTTTCTCCCGAACCATCCGACCAAACCGTCCAACCCGACCGTCCCGGACCCTCCAAACTGTTGGTCCCGACCAACCGACCAAACTATCCAACCCGACCGTCTCAGACCCTCCAAACTGTTGGTCCCGAACCGTCTGACCAAACCGTCCAACCCGACCGTCCCACACCATCTAAACGGTCCGTCTGGAAGAAGGTCCAGTTCTCCTCTAGTTATGCCGAACCATCTGACCAAACCATCCAACCCGACCATCTCGGGCCCTCCAACTGTTAGTCCCCACACCATCCGACCAAACTGTCCAACCTGACCGTCCCGGCACTTCCAAACGGTCCGTCCGGAAGAAGGTCCGGATCTCCACTAGATGTCCCGAACCATCCAACCAAACCGTCCAACCCGACCGTCTCAGACCCTCCAAACTGTTGGTCCCGAACCATCCGACCAAACCGTCCAACCCGACTGTCCGGGAACTTCCGAATGGTCCGTCCAGAAGGTCTAGATCTCCTCTAATTGTCCCGAACCATCCGACCAAACCGTCCAACCCGACCGTCCCGGACCTTCCAAACGGTCCGTCAGGAAGAAGGTCCGGTTCTCCTCTAGATCTCCCGAACCATCCGACCAAACCATCCAACCTGACCATCTCGGGCCCTCCAAACTGTTAGTCCCAAACCATCCGACCAACCGTCCAACCCGACCGTCCCGGAACTTCCAAACGGTCCGTCCAGAAGAAGGTCCGGATCTCCTCTAGTTGCCCCGAACCATCCAACCAAACCGTCCAACCCGACCGTCTCAGACCCTGCAAACTGTTGGTCCCGAACCATCCGACCAAACCGTCCAACCCGACTGTCTGGAAACTTCCAAATGGTCCGTCCAGAAGGTCTAGATCTCCTCTAATTGTCCCAAACCATCCGACCATACCGTCCAACCCGACCGTCCCGGACCATCCAAACGGTCCGCCTGGAAGAAGCTCCGGGTCTCCTCTAGTTCTCCCAAACCATCCATCCCGACCGTCTCAGACCATTCAAACTGTTCGTCCCGAACCATCCGACCAAACCGTCCACCCCGACGGTCCCGAACCTTCCAAACGTCCGTCCATAAGAAGGTCCGGTTCTCCTATAGTTCTCCCGAACCGTCCAACCCGACCGTCTCAGACCCTCCAAACTGTTGGTCCCAAAGCATCCGACCAAACCATCCAACCCGACCGTCCGGGAACATCCTAATGGTTCGTCTAGAAGGCCTAGATCTCCTCTAATTGTCCCAAACCATCCGACCAAACTGTCCAACCCGATCGTCCCGGACCTTCCAAACGGTCCGTCCGGAACAAGGTCCGTTTCTTCTCTAGTCCTCCCGAACCATCCGACCAAACCATCCAATGCGACCGTCCCGGACCGTCCAAACTGTTGGTTCTGAACCATCCGACCAAACCGTCCATCCCGACCGTCTGGGACCCTCCAAACTATTGGTCCCGAACCATCCGACCAAACTGTCCAACCTGACCGTCCCGGGCCCTCTAAACTATTGGTCCCAAACCATCCGACCAAACCGTCCAACCCCGACCGTCCCGGACCTTCCAAACGGTCCGTCCGGAAGAAGGTCCGGCTCTCCTGTAGTTCTCCCGAACCATCCGACCAAACCATCCAACCCGACCGTCCCGGACCCTCCAAACTGTTGGTCCCGAACCAGTTGACCAAACCATCCAACCTGACCACCCCCGGACCCCCCGAACTGTTGGACCCGAACCATCCGACCAAACCATCCAACCCGACCGTCTCGGATCCTCCAAACTATTGGTCCCGAACTGTCCGACCAACCGTCCAACCCGACCATCTCGGGCCCTCCAAACTGTTAGTCCTGAACCATCCGACCAAACCGTCCAACCCGACCGTCCTGGAACTTCCAACGGTCCGTCCGGAAGAAGGTCCGGATCTGCTCTAGTTGTCCCGACACATCCAACCAACCTACAACCCGACCGTCTCAGACACTCCAAACTGTTGGTCCCGAACCATCCAACCAAACCATCCAACCCGACTGTCCGGAACATCCAAATAGTTCGTCCAGAAGGTCTAGATCTCCACTAATTGTCCCAAACCATCCGACCATACCGTCCAACCCGTCGTCCCGGACCTTCCAAACGGTCCATCCGGAACAAGGTCCGTTTATCATCTAGTTCTCCCGAACCATCCGACCAAACCATCCAATGCGACCGTCCCAGACTGTCCAAACTGTTGGTTCTGAACCATCCGACCAAACTATTGGTCCCGAACCATCCGACCAAACTGTCCAACCTGACCGTCCCGGGCCCTCCAAACTATTGGTCCCAAACCATCCGACCAAACCGTCCAACCCTACCGTCCCGGACCTTCCAAACGATCCGTCCGGAAGAAGGTCCCCGCTCTCCTCTAGTTTCTCCCGAACCATCCGACCAAACCATCCAACCCGACCGTCCCGGACCCTCCAAACTGTTGGTCCCGAACCAGCCAACCAAACCATCCAACCCGACCACCCCGGACGCTCCGAACTGTTGGACCCGAACCATCCGACCAAACTACCCAACCCGACCGTCTCGACCCTCTAAAGTGTTTGGTCCCGAACCGTCTGACCAAACCGTCCAACCCGACCGTCCCAGACCATCTAAACGGTCCGTCTGGAAGAAGGTCCAGTTCTCCTCTAGTTATCCCGAACCATCTGACCAAACCGTCCAACCCAACCATCTCGGGGCCTCCAAACTGTTAGTCCCGCAACATCCGACCAAACCGTCCAACCTGACCGTCCCGGCACTTCCAAACGGTCCGTCCGGAAGAAGGTCCGGATCTCCACTAGATGTCCCAAACCATCCAACCAACCGTCCAACCCGACCGTCTCAGACCCTCCAAACTGCTGTCCCGACCATCCGACTAAACCGTCCAACCCGACTGTCCGGGAACTTCCAAACGGTCCGTCAGGAAGAAGGTCCGGTTCTCCTCTAGTTCTCCCGAACCATCCGACCAAACCGTCCAACCCGACCGTCCCGGACCTTCCAAACGGTCCGTCAGGAAGAAGGTCCGGTTCTCCTCTAGTTCTCCCGAACCATCCGACCAAACCGTCCAACCTGACCATCTCGGGCCCTCCAAACTGTTAGTCCCAAACCATCCGACCAAACCGTCCAACCCGACCGTCCCGGACCCTCCAAACTGTTGGTCCCGAACCAGTCGACCAAACCATCCAACCCGACCGTCCCGGACCCTCCAAACTGTTGGTCCGAACCAGTCGACCAAACCATCCAACATGACCACCCAGGACCCTCCGAACTGTTGGACCCGAACCATCCGACCAAACCATCCAACCAGACCGTCTCGGATCCTCCAAAATATTGGTCCCGACCGTCCGATCAACCGTCCAACCCGACCGTCCCGGACCCTCCAAACTGTTGGTCCCGAACCAGTCGACCAAACCATCCAACCTGACCACCCCGGACCCTCCGAACTGTTGGACCCGACCATCCGACCAAACCATCCAACCCGACCGTCTAGGATCCTCCAAACTGTTGGTCCCGAACCGTCCGACCAAACCGTCCAACCCAACCATCTCGGACCCTCCAAACTGTTAGTCCTGAACCATCCGACCAAACCGTCCAACCCGACCGTCCCGGAACTTCCAAACGGTCCGTCCGGAAGAAGGTCCGGATCTACTCTAGTTTGTCCCGAGACATCCACCAAACCGTCCAACCCGACCGTCTCAGACCCTTCAAACTGTTGGTCCCGAACCATCCGACCAAACCATCCAACCCGACTGTCCGGGAACATCCAAATAATTCGTCCAGAAGGTCTAGATCTTCACTAATTGTCCCGAACCATCCGACCATACCGTCCAACCCGATCATCCTGGACCTTCCAAACGGTCCATCCGGAACAAGGTCCGTTTATCATCTAGTTCTCCCGAACCATCCGACCAAACCATCCAATGCGACCGTCCCAGACCGTCCAAACTGTTGGTTCTGAACCATCCGACCAAACTATTGGTCCCGAACCATCCGACCAAACTGTCCAACCTGACCGTCCCGGGCCCTCCAACGATTGGTCCCAAACCATCCGAGCAAACCGTCCAACCCTACCGTCCCGGACCTTCCAAACGGTCCGTCCCGGAAGAAGGTCCCGTTCTCCTCTAGTTCTCCCGAACCATCCGACCAAACCGTCCAACCCGACCGTCCCGGACCCTCCAAAACTGTTGGTCCCGAACCAACCGACCAATACTATCCAACCCGACCGTCTCAGACCCTCCAAACTGTTGGTCCCGAACCGTCTGACCAAACCGTCCAACCCGACCGTCCCACACCATCTAAACGGTCCGTCTGAAGAAGGTCCAGTTCTCCTCTAGTTATGCCGAACCATCTGACCAAACCATCCAACCCGACCATCTCGGGCCCTCCAAACTGTTAGTCCCACACCATCCGACCAAACTGTCCAACCTGACCGTCCCGGCACTTCCAAACGGTCCGTCCGGAAGAAGGTCCGGATCTCCACTAGATGTCCCGAACCATCCAACCAAACCGTCCAACCCGACCGTCTCAGACCCTCCAAACTGTTGGTCCCGAACCATCCGACCAAACCGTCCAACCCGACTGTCCGGGAACTTCCGAATGGTCCGTCCAGAAGGTCTAGATCTCCTCTAATTGTCCCCGAACCATCCGACCAAACCGTCCAACCCGACCGTCCCGGACCTTCCAAACGGTCCGTCAGGAAGAAGTCCGGTTCTCCTCTAGATCTCCCGAACCATCCGACCAAACCATCCAACCTGACCATCTCGGGCCCTCCAAACTGTTAGTCCCAAACCATCCGACCAAACCGTCCAAACCCGACCGTCCCGGAACTTCCAAACGGTCCATCCAGAAGAAGGTCCGGATCTCCTCTAGTTGCCCCCGAACCATCCAACCAAACCGTCCAACCCGACCGTCTCAAACCCTGCAAAATGTTGGTCCCGACCATCCGACCAAACCGTCCAACCCGACTGTCTGGGAACTTCCAAATGGTCCATCCAGAAGGTCTAGATCTCCTCTAATTGTCCCAAACCATCCGACCATACCGTCCACCCGACCGGCCCGGACCTTCCAACGGTCCGCCCGGAAGAAGGTCCGGGTCTCCTCTAGTTCTCCCACAACCATCCATCCCGACCGTCTCAGACCCTTCAAACTGTTCGTCCCGAACCATCCCGACCAAACCGTCCAACCCGACTGTCCTGGAACATCCAAAACGGTCCGTCCAGAAGAAGCTCCGGTTCACCTCTAGTTCTCCCGAACCATCTTACCAAACCATCCAACCCGACCGTCCCGGACCCCTCGAAATTGTTGGTCCCGAACCATCCTACCAAACCGTCCAACCCGACCATCTCGGACCCTCCAAACTGTTGGTCCCAAACGATCTGACCAAACCGTCCACCTGACCGTTCCGGACCCTCCAAACTGTTGGTCCCGAATCATCCGACCAAATCATGCAACCCGACCGTCTCGGACCTTCTAAACGGTCCGTTGGGAAGAAGGTCCGGTTGTCCTCTAGTTCTTCGAACCATCCGACCAAACAATCCAACCCGACCGTCCCGGACCTTCTAAACGGTCCGTCCAGAAGAAGGTCCGGCTCTCCAAACTGTTGGTCCCAAAGCATCCGACCGAACCGTCCAACCCGACTGTCCGGGAACTTCCAAATGGTCCGTCCAGAAGGTCTAGATCTCCTCTAATTGTCCCGAACCATCCGACGAAACCGTCCACCCCGACCATCTCGGGCCCTCCAAACTGTCAGTCCTGAACCATCCGACCAAACCGTCCAACCCGACCGTCCCGGAACTTCCAAACAGTCCGTCCGGAGGTCCGGCTCTCCTCTAGTTGTCCCGAACCATCCAACCAAACCGTCCAACCCGATCGTCCCGGACCTTCCAAACGGTCCGTCCGGAACAAGGTCCGTTTCTTCTCTAGTCCTCCCGAACCATCCGACCAAACCATCCAATGCGACCGTCCCGGACCGTCCAAACTGTTGGTTCTGAACCATCCGACCAAACCGTCCATCCCGACCGTCTGGGACCCTCCAAAACTATTGGTCCCGAACCATCCGACCAAACTGTCCAACCTGACCGTCCCGGGGCCTCAAACTATTGGTCCCAAACCATCCGACCAAACCGTCTAACCCGACCGTCCCGAACCTTCCAAACGGTCCGTCCGGAAGAAGGTCCGGCTCTCCTCTAGTTCTCCCGAACCATCCGACCAAACCATCCAACCCGACGTCCCGGACCCTCCAAACTGTTTGTCCCGAACCAGCCGACCAAACCACCCAACCCGACCACCCCGGACCCTCCGAACTGTTGGACCCGAACCATCCTACCAAACCATCCAACCCGACCGTCTCGGATCCTCCAAACTGTTGGTCCCGAACCGTCCGACCAAACCGCCCAACCCGACCGTCCCGGACCATCCAAACGGTCTGTCTGGAACAAGGTCCGGTTCTCCTCTAGTTCTCCCGGACCATCCGACCAAACCGTCCAACCCGACCATCTCGGGCCCTCCAAACTGTTAGTCCCGAACCATCCGACCAAAACGTCCAACCCGACCGTCCCGGCACTTCCAAACGATCCGTCCGGAAGAAGGTCCGGATCTCCTCTAGTTGTACCGAACCATCCAACCAAACCGTCCAACCCGACCGTCTCAGACCCTCCAAACAGTTGTCCCGAACCATCCGACCAAACCGTCCAACCCGACTGTCCGGGAACTTCCAAATGGTCCGTCCAGAAGGTCTAGATCTCCTCTAATTGTCCCAAACCATCCGACCATACCGTCCAACCCGACCGTCTCAGACCCTCCAAACTGTTCGTCCCGAACCATCCGACCAAAACCGTCCAACCCGACTGTCCTGGAACTTCCAAACGGTCCGTCCAGAAGAAGGTCCGGTTCTCCTTAGTTCTCCCGAACCGTCCAACCCGACCGTCCCGGACCGTCCAACCTGTTGGTCCAACTGTCGGTCCCGAACCATCCGACCAAACCGTCCAGCCCGACCGTCGGACCTTCGACACGGTCCGTCCGGATGAATGTCCGGCTCTCCTCTTGTTCTCCCGAAACCATCTGACCAAACCATCCAACCCGACCGTCCCGCACCCTGGAAACTGTTGGTCCCGAACCATCGTATCAAACCGTCCAACCCGATGAACCATGCGACCAAAATCGTCCAACCGATGAACCATGCGACCAAATCGTCCAACCCGACCGTCTCGGACGCTCCAAACTGTTGGTCCCAAACCGTCCCGAAACTTCCAAACGGTCCGTCCGGAAGAAGGTCCCAATCTCCTCTCATTGTCCCAAACCATCCGAGCTAACCGTCCAACCCGACCGTCCCGGACCCTCCAAACTGTTGGTCCCGAACCATCCGACCAATCGACCGTCTCGGACCCTTCAAACTTTCGGTCCCGAACCATCCGACCAAACCGTCCAAACTGACCTCTCGGACCCTCCAAACCGTTGGTCCCGAAACCATCCGACCAAACCGTCCAACCTGACCGTATCGGACCCTCCAAACTGTTCGTCCCGAACCATCCGACAAACAGTCCACCCCTACCTTCCCGGGACCCTCCAAACTGTTGGTTCCGCACCATCCAACCAGTTTGGAAGTTCGGGAACTTCCAAACAGTTCGTCCGGAACAAGGTCCGGCTCTCCTCTAGTTCTCCCGAACCGTCCGACCAAACCATCCAACCCGACCGTCCCGGACCATCCAAACTGTTGGTCCCGAACCATCTGACCAAAACGTCCAACCCGACCGTCTCGGACCCTCCAAACTGTTGGTCCCGAACCATCCGACCAAGCCGTCCGACCAGACCGTCCCGGACCCTCCAAACTGTTGCTCCCGAATCAGCCGACCCAATCATGCAACCCGACCGTCTTGGACCCTCCAAACTGTTGGTCCCGAACCATGCGACCAAATCTTCCAACCCGACCATCTCGGACGCTCCAAACTGTTGGTCCCGAAACCGTCCGACCAAACCCAACAGTCCTGGAACATACAAACGGTCTGTCGGAAAAAGTTCCAGATCTCCTCTAGTTGTCCCGAACCATCCGACCAAACCGTCCAACTCGATCCTCTCGGAACTTGCAAACGGTCCGTCCGGAAGAAGGTCCGGATGTCCTCTAGTTGTCCCGAACGATCCGACCAAACCGTCCAACTTGACCGTCCCGGACCTTCGAAACGGCCCGTCCGGAAGAAGGTCCGGTTCTCCTCTGGTTCTCCCGAAATATCCGACCAAACCATCCAACCCGACCGTCCCGGACCCACCAAACTGTTGGTCCTGAACCATCCGAACAAAACGTCCAACCCGACCGTCTCGGACCCTCCAAACTGTTGGTCGCGAACCATCCGACCAAACCGTCCAAACACCCGACCGTCTCGGACCCTCCAAACTGTTGGAAGAAGGTCCGGTTCTCCACTAGTTCTCCCGAACCATCTGACCAAACCATCCAGCCCAACCATCCCGGACCCTCCAAATTGTTGGTCCCGAACCATCCGACCAAACTGACCAATCCGACCGTCTCGGACCCTCCAAACTTTCGGTCCCGAACCATCCGAGCAAATCGTCCAATCTGACCTCCCGGACCCTCCAAACCATTGGTCCCGAACCATCCGACCAAAACCGTCCAACCCGACCGTCCCGGACCTTCTAAACGGTCCGTCCAGAAGAAGGTCCGGTTCTCCTCTAGTTCGCCTGAACCATCCGACCAAAACCGTCCAACCCGACCGTCTCAGGCCCATCAAACTGTTGGTTTCCGAACCATCCGACCAAACCGTCCAACCTGACCGTACCAGAACATCCAAATGGTCCGTCGGAAGAAGGTCTGGATCTCCTCTAGTTGTCCTGAAACATCCAACCAAATAGTCCAACCCGACCGTCTCAGACCCTCCAAATTGTTGGTCCCGAACCATTCGACGAAACCGTCCACCCGACTGTCCTCGAAATGCTAAATAGTCTGTCCGGAAGGTCTAGATCTCCTCTAAATGTCTGAAACCATCCGACCAAACCGTCCAACCCGACCGTCCCCGACCATCCAAATGGTCCGTCCGGAAGATGGTCCGGTTCTCCTATAGTTCACCCAAACCATCCGACCAAACTGTTCGTCCCAGACCATCCAACCAAACCATCCCGGACCCTCCAAACTGTTGGTCCCGAATCATCCGACCAAATCATGCAACCCAACCGTGTCGGACCCCCCCGAACTATTGGTCCCGAACCATCCGACCAAATCATGCAACCCGACCGTCTCGACCCTCCGAACTATTGGTCCCGAACCATTCGACCAAACAGTCCAACCCGACCGTCTCGGACCCTCCAAACTGTTGGTCCCGAACCATCCGACCAAAACCGTCCAACCCGACCATCCCGGACCCTCCAAACTGTTCGTCCCGAACCATCCGACCCAAAACCGTCCAGCCCGACCGTCCCGGGGCGTTCCCAACGGTCCATCCGGAAGAAGGTCCGGCACTCCTCAAGTTCTCCCGAACCTTCCGACCAAACCATCCAACCGTCCGTCCCGTACCCTCCAAACTGTTGGTCCCGAACCATCCGACCAAACCATCCAACCCGACCGTCCCAGACCATCTGACCAAACCATCCACCCCGACCGTCTCGGACCCTCCAAAATGTTGGTCCCGAACCATCCGACCAAATCGTCCAACCTGACCGTCTCGGACGCTCCAAACAGTTGGTCCCGAACCATCCGACCAAACCCGACCGTCCCGGAAACATGCAAACGGTCCGTCCGGAAGAAGGTCCGGATCTCCTCTAGTTCTCCCGAACAAACTGACCAAACCGTCCAACCGACCGTCTCGGACCCTCCAAACTGTTGGTCCCGAACGATTCAACCAAACCGGCCAACCCGACCGTCCCGGAACTTCCTAACGGTCCCGTCCGGAAGAAGGTCCCGATCTCCTCTACTTGTCCCGAACCACCCAACCTAACCGTCCAACCGACCGTCTCAGACCCTCCAAACTGTTGGTCCCGAACCATCCGACCAAACCGTCCAATCCGACTGTCCTGGAACTTCCAAATGGTCCGTCCGAAAGGTCTAGATCTCCTCCAATTGTCCCAAACCATCCGACCAAACCGTCCAACCCGACCGTCTCGGACCCTCCAAACTGTTGGTCGCGAACCATCCGACCAAACCTTCCAACCCGACCGTCTCGGACCCTCCAAACTGTTGGTCGCGAACCATCCGACCAAACCTTCCAACCCGACCGTCTCGGACCCTCCAAACTGTTGGAGGAAGGTCCGGTTCTCCTTTAGTTCTCCCGAACCATCCGACCAAAACCATCCAACCCAACCATCCCGGACCCTCCAAACTGTTGGTCTCGAACGATCTGACCAAACCGACCAATCCGACCGTCTCGGACCCACCAAACTTTCGGTCCCGAACCATCTGACCAAACCGTCCAAACTGACCTCCGGACCCTCCAAACCTTTGGTTCCGAACCATCCAACCAAACTGTCCAACCCGACCGTCTCGGACCCTCCAAACTGTTGGAAGAAGGTCCGGTTCTCCTCTAGTTCTCCCGAACCATCCGATCAAACCATCCAACCCAACCATCCCGGACCCTCCAAACAGTTGGTCCCGAACCATCCGACCAAACCGTCCTACCCAACCGTCCCGGACCTTCTAGTTGTCCCGAACCGTCCGAACAAACCGTCCAAACCCGACCGTCCCGGACCATCCAAACTGTTGGTCCCGAACCATCTGAACAAACCGTGCAACCCGACCGTCTCAGGCCCTCCAAACTGTTGGTCCCGAACCATCCGACCAAAACCGTCCAACTCGACCGTCTTGGACCCTCCAAACTATAGGTCCCGAACCATCCGACCAAACCGTCCAACCCGACTGTCCGAGCCCTCCAAACTGTGGGTCCCGAACCATCCGACCAGACCGTCCAACTCGACCGTTCCGGACCTTCCAAACGGTCCATCCGGAAGAAGGTCCGGCTCTCCTCTAGTTCTTCCGAACCATCTGACAAAACCATCCAACCCGACTGTCCTGTACCCTCCAAACTGTCCAACCCACCGTCTCGGACCTTCCAAACTGTTGATCCCGAACCATCCGACCAAACCGTCCAACCCGACCGTCCCGGACATTCCAAACTATCGGTCCTGAATCATCCGACCAAATCATGCAACCAGACCGTCTCGGACCCACCAAACTGTTGATCCCGAACCATCTGACGGAATCGTCTAACCCGACCATATCGGACGCTCCAAACTGTTGGTTCTCAACAATCCGACCAAACCCGACTGTCCCGGAACATACAAACGGTCCGTCCGGAAGAAGGTCTGTATCTCCTCTTGTTGTCCCGAATCATCCGACCAAACCATCCTACCCGACCGTCCCGGACCGTCCAAACAGTTGGTCCCGAACCATCCGACCAAACCGTCCAACCCGACCATCTTGGAACCTCCAAACAGTTTGTCCCGAACCATCCGACCAAATCGTCCAACCAGACCTTCCCGGAGCGTACGAATGGTCTGCCTGGAAGAAGGTCCGGCTCTCCTCTAGTTCTCCCGAACCATCTGACCAAACCATCCAACCGGACCGTCCAGGACCCTCCAAACTGTTGGCCCCGAACCATCCGACCAAACCGTCCAACCCGACCGTCTCCGACCCTCCAAACTGTTGGTCCCGAACCATCAGACCAAACCGTCCAACCCGACCAACTCGGACCCTCCAAACTGTTGGTCCCGAACCATCCGTCCAAATCGTCCAACCCGACCGTCCTGGGCCCTCCCAAAGTATTGGTCCCCAACCATCCGACCAAACCGTCCAACCAGACCCTCCCGGACCTTACAAACGGTCCGTCCGGAAGAATGTCCGACTCTCCTCTGGTTCTCCCGAACCTTCTGACCAAACTATCCAACCCGACCGTCCCGGACCCTCCAAACTGTTGGTCCCGAACAATCCGACCAAACCGTCCAACCTGACCGTCTCGAAACCTCCAAACTGTTGGTCCCGAACCGTCCAACCAAACTGTCCAACCCGACCATCTCGGGACCCTACAAACTGTTGGTCCCGAATCATCCGACCAAATCGTCCAAACCCGACCGTCCCAGACCCTCCAAAGTGTCGGTCCCGAACCATCCGATTAAATCGTCCAACCCGACCGTCTCGGACGTTCAAAACTCTTGGTCCCGAACCATCCGACAAAACCCGACCGTCCCGGAACATAAAAACGGTCCGTCCAGAAGAATGTCCGGATCTCCTCTAGTTGTCCCGAACCATCCGACCAAACCGTCCAACCCGACCGTCTCGGAACTTCGAAACGGTCCGTCCGGAAGAATGTCCGGTTCTCCTCTAGTTCTCCCGAACCATCCGACCAAACCGTCCAACCCGACCGTCTCGGACCCTCCAAACTGTTGGTCCCGAACCATCCGACCAAAACCGTCCAACCCGACCGTCCCGGACCTTCCAAACGGTGTCGTCCGGAAGAAGGTCCGGCCCACCTATAGTTCTCCCGAACCATCCGATCAAACCATCCAACCCGACCGTCCCGGAGCGTCTAAAACTATTGGTCCCGAACCATCCAACCAAACCGTCGAACCTGACCGTCTCGGACCCTCCAAAACTGTTGGTGCCGAACCATCCGACCAACCCGACCGTCCCGGAACATACAAACGGTCCGTCCGGAAGAAGGTCCGGATTTCCTCTAGTTCTCCCAAACCATCCGACCAAACCGTCCAACCCGACCGTCCCGGACCTTCCAAACGGTCCGTCCGGAAGAAGGTCCGGTTCTCCTCTGGTTATCCCGAACCTCCGACCCAACCGTCCAACATGACTGTCTCCGAACCTCCAAACTGTTGGTCCCGAACCATCCAACCAAACCGTCCAACCCGACCGTCCCGGAAACATCCAAACGGTCCGTCCGGAAGAAGGTACGGATGTTCTCTAGTTGTCCCGAACCATCCAACCAAACCGTCCACCCGACTGTCACAGACCCCTCCAAACTGTTGTTCCCGAACCATCCAACCAAGCCATCCAACCGACTGTCCTGGAACTTCCAAATGCTCCGTCCGGAAGGTCTAGATCTCCTCTACTTGTCCCGAAACGTCCGAACAAACCGTCCAACCCGACCGTCCGGACCATCCAAACTGTTGGTCCCGAACCTCCGAATAAAACGTGCAAACCCGACCGTCTCAGGCCCTCCAAACTGTTGGTCCCGAACCATCCGACAAAACCGTCCAACTCGACGTCTTGGACCCTTCCAAACTGTAGGTCCCGAACCATCCGACCAAACCGTCCAACCCGACTGTCCCGGCCCACCAAACTGTGGTCCCGAACCATCCGACCAAATAGTCCACCTCGACCGTTTCCGGACCTTTCAAACGGTCCATCCGGAAGAAGGTCCGGCTCTCCTCTAGTTCTTCCGAACCATGCAACAAAACCATCCAACCTGACTGTCCTGTACCCTCCAAACTGTCCAACCCACCGTCTCGGACCTTCCAAACTGTTGATCCCGAACCATCCGACCAAACCGTCCAACCCGACCGTCCCGGACATTCCAAACTGTCCGGTCCTGAATCATCCGACCGAATCATGCAACCCGACCATCTCGGACCAACCAAACTGTTGGTCCCGAACCATCTGACGAAATCAATCTAACACTGACCATATCGGACGCTCCAAACTGTTGGTTCTCAACAATCCGACCAAACCCGACTGTCCGGAACATACAAACGGTCCGTCCGGAAGAAGGTCCATATCTCCTCTAGTTGTCCCGAATCATCCGACCAAACCATCCTACCGACCGTCCCGGACCGTCAAACTGTTGGTCCCTAACCATCCGACCAAAACCGTCCAACCCGACCATCTTGGAACCCCCAAACTGTTTGTCCCGAACCATCCGACCAAATCGTCCAACCTGACCGTCGCCCGGAGCATACGAATGGTCTGTCTGGAGAAGGTCCGCTCTCCTCTAGTTCTCCCGAACCTTCCGACCAAACCATCCAACCGGACCGTCCCGGACCCTCCAAAACTGTTGGCCCCGAACCATCCGACCAAAACCGTCCAACCCGACCGTCTCGGACCCTCCAAACTGTTGGTCCCGAACCATCGGACCAAAACCGTCCAACCCGACCATCTCGGACCCTCCAAACTTTTGGTCCCGAACCATCCGACCAAATCGTCCAACCCGACCGTCCCGGGCCCTCCAAAGTATTGGTCCCCAACCATCCGACCAAAACCGTCCAACCAGACCGTCCGGACCTTCAAAACGGTCTGTCCGGAAGAATGTCCGGCTCTCCCTGGTTCTCCCGAACCTTCTGACCAAACTATCCAACCCGACCGTCCCGGACCCTCCAAAACTGTTGGTCCCGAACAATCCGACCAAACCGTCCAACCTGACCGTCTCGAAACCTCCAAACTGTTGGTCCCGAACCATCCGACCAAACTGTCCAACCCGACCGTCCGGACCCTCCAAACTGTTGATCCGAATCATCCGACCAAAATCGTCCAACCCGACGTCCCGGACCCTCCAAACTGTCGGTCCCGAACCATCCGATTAAATCGCCCAACCCGACCGTCTCGGACGCTCCAAAACTGTTGGTCCCGAACCATCCGACCAAAACCCGACCGTCCCGGAACATACAAACGGTCCGTCCAAAAGAAGGTCTGGATCTCCTCAGTTGTCCCGAACCATCCAACCAAACCGTCTCCAACCCGAGTGTCCCGGAACTTCGAAACGATCCGTCCGGAAGAATGTCCGGTTCTCCTCTAGTTCTCCCGAACCGTCCGACCAAACCGTCCAACCGACCGACTCGGACCCTCCGAACTGTTGGTCCCGAACACATCTGACCAAACCGTCCAACCCGACCATCCCGGACTTTCCAAACGGTTCGTCCGGAAGAAGGTTCGGGCTCTCCTCTAGTTCTCCCGAACCATCTGAAACCATCCAACCAGACCGTCCCGGAGCATCCAAACTGTTGCTCCCGAACCATCCAACCAAAACCGTCGAACCTGACCGTCTCGGACCCTCCAAACTGATGGTGCCGAACCATCACGACCAAACCCGATCGTCCCGGAACATAAAACGGTCCGTACGGAAGAAGGTCCGGATCTCCTCTAGTTGTCCCGAACCATCCGACCAAACTGTCCAACCCGACCGTCCCGGACCTTCCAAACGGTCCGTCCGGAAGAAGGTCCGGTTCTCCTCTGGTTCTCCCGAACCATCCGACCCAACACATCCAACCCGACTGTCTCCGAACCTCCAAACTGTTGGTCCCGAACCATCCGACAAAAACTGTCCAACCCGACCGTCGCGGAATTTTCAAACGGTCCGTCCGGAAGAAGGTACGGATGTCCTCTAGTTGTCCCGAACCATCCAACCAAACCGTCCAAACCCGACCGTGTCGGACCCTCCAAAGCGTTTGTCCCGAATCATCCGACCAAATCATGCAACTCGATCGTCTCGGACCCTCCGAACTGTTGGTCCCGAACCATCTGACCAAATCGTCCAAACCCGACCGTCTCGGACGCTCCAAACTGTTTGTCCCGAACCATCCGACCAAACCCGACCGTCCCGGAACATGCAAACGGTCCGTCCGGAAGAAGGTCCGGATCTCCTCTAGTTGTCCCGAACCGTCCGACCAAAACCGTCCAACCCGACCACCCCGGAGCCTCCGAACTGTTGGTCCCGAACCATCCGACCAAACCATCAAACCCGACCGTCTCGGACCCACCAAAACTGTTGGTCCCGAACCATTCAACCAAACCGTCCAACCCAACCGTGCCGGAACTTCCGAACGGTTCTGTCCAGAAGAAGGTCCCGATCTCCTCTAGTTGTCCCGAAATATCCAGCCTAACCGTCCAACCGACCGTCTCAGACCCTCCAAACTGTTGGTCCCGAACCATCCCGACCAAACCGTCCAACCCGTCTGTCCTGGCACTTCCAAATGGTCCGTCTGGAAGGTCTAGATCTCCTCTAATTGTCCCAAACCATCCGACCAAACCGTCGAACCCGACGGTTCCCGGACCTTCCAAACGGTCTCCGTCCGGAAGAAGGTCTGGTTCTCCTCTGGTTCTCTCGAACCATCCGACCAAACCCCCAACCCGACCGTCCCGGACCCACCCAAACTGTTGGTCCTGACCATCCGACACAAACGTCCAACCCGACCGTCTCGGACCTCCAAACTGTTGGTCCGAACCATCCGACACCAAACCGTCCAACCGACCGTCTCGGACCCTCCAAACTGTTGGAAGAAGGTCCGGTTCTCCTCTAGTTCTCCCGAACCTATCCGACCGAACCATCCAACCCAACCATCCCGGACCCTCCAAACTGTTGGTCCAAACCATCCGACCAAACCGACCAATCCGACCGTCTCGGACCCTCCAAACTTTCGGTCCCGAACCATCCGACCAAACCGTCAAAACTGACCTCCCGGACCCTCCAAACCTTCGGTCCCGAACCATCCGACCAAACCGTCCAACCCGACCGTCCCGGACCTTCTAAACGGTCCGTTCGGAAGAAGGTCCGATTCTCCTCCAGTTCTCCCGAACCCCCGACCAAACCGTCCAAACCCGACCGTGATGAGGACATCAACACCATGGATACATCCGCACATACACAATCACAATTTTCCTCCTGGACCACTTACTCGTGCTCGTGCACGTCAACTCAATTATCAGGTGCGTTCGTTTTTTGGATTGTGTTCTCCTTATTTATACAATGGAAACGCATGCATTCTGGTTTTGCTTAGGAACGATGGAGAAGATCACAAAGAAGGAAAGGGAATCACGCAGCTGGGATTCGGACTGCAGGACAGCACCAACTTGTGACGGTCACCACGTCTTCATATGGAGTCAGATTTGGACGTTCTAGGACTTCATGGAAATCTTATCAAGTCTACTTTCAATCGGATCTGGCCTCATATCCATATCTGATCGGAGTCGAGCGCAATCATCTTTTTACGGTGCTGCGCCACCATATTTTGGGCCTGATGGGCCATGTACCTAGTTGAGTCCATTATGGACACGTCCCTAGGGTTAGAGTACGACCTCAACACCCTTGTGGTCGTCCTCCCATCTATTAATAGGGTTCTACAGCCACCGAGAACAATTAGGTTTTGTTGATCGCAAGTTAGCCATAGCTACTTCGTCTTGCTGCGCGCGTGTCGGCAAGACCACCTTTCGGCTTGTCTTCGGAACCTCACCTTCTTAAGTTTTCAGATTGAACTTCCATATTGATTTCACAAATTCAGTGCTTGTTCTACTTGTTCTTGCTAGTTCTTCGATTGCTTGCAGGACGGGTGCCCTCGTGTTGCTGGTCTTAGGGTTGGTTTTTTAGAGTTTTGAGTTCTTGTCACGCTTTGGTCACGTCCACCAGATCCGCCGACATCTTCACCACCACCAGAACCGCCGCCATATCTTTCCCCATCGTCACCATCCCCTCTTTTCAGAACTGAGTTTTCTTACTTTTGAGAGGGAGAGAGAGAGAGAGAGTATATGTATGTGATGACATTCTGAAATCAGTGTGAAACGTATTCTGATTGAGCTAGCTGTGCAAAAAAAAGAAAAAAAGAAAAAAAGGGGGATCTTGTTGCTGTTTATCTCCGCCTTTGGTACTACTTTGTGACTTCCTTTGTGTCCAGGCTCGCGTTTCTAGCACGGTCTAGCCTAGGGCCAGCACGGTACCGCCGTTTGAACGATTGCTCAGCTTGCTTTTGTGACTAACGTGTGGTACTAGTAAATCATTGGTGCATTACTTCAGCCTCCTGTAGCTCCACATATCCGACTACACAGTTTGACAGGAGTTGTTGCTGCGGCGCCGATACATCCTTCTCAGGTTGCCGACTTGTTGGTTGCCGTCCCCTCCTGTTGAGCTAGGTAAGAACTGGTGAAGGTCTGGATCTCCTCTAGTTGTCCCGAACCATCCGACCAAAACCGTCCAACCCGACCACCCCGGACCCTCCGAACTGTTGGTCCCGAATCGTCCGACCAAACGTCAACCCGACCGTCCCGAAACTTCAGAACGGTCCGTCCAAAAGAAGGTCCGGTTCTCCTCTTGTTCTCCCGAACCATCCGACCAAACCACCCAACCAACAGTCCCGGACCCTCCAAACTGTTGGTCCCGAACAATCCGACCAACCCGACAATCCGACCGTCTCGGACCCTCCAAACTTTCGGTCCCGAACCATCCAACCAAACTGCCCAAACTGACCACCCAGACCCTCCAAAACTTTGGTCCCGAAACCATCCGACCAAAACCGTCCAACCCGACGTCCTGGACATCCCAAATGTCTGTCCGGAAGAAGCTCCGGATCTCCTCTAGTTGTCCCAAACCATCCGACCAAACCGTCCAACCCAACCACCCCGGACCCTCCGAACTGTGGACCCGAACCATCCGACCCGACCGCCTCGGACCCTACAAACCGTAGGTCCCGAATCGTCCGACCAAACCGTCCAACCCGACCGTCCCGAAACTTCAGAACGGTCCCTCCGGAAGAAGGTCCGGTTCTCCTCTAGTTCTCCGAACCTTCGACCAAACCACCCAACCCAACAGTCCCGGGACCCTCCAAACTGTTGGTCCCAAACCATCCGACCAAACCGACCAATCCAACCGTCTCGGACCCTGCACACTTTCGATCCCGAACCATCCGACCAACTGTCCAAAATGACCTCCCGGACCGTCCAAACCTATGGTCCCGAACCATCCGACCAAACCGTCCAACCCGACCGTCCCGGACCTTCCAAACGGTCCGTCCGGAAGAAGGTCCGGTTCTCCTCTAGTTCTCCCGAACCATCCGACCAAACCGTCCAACCCGACCGTCTCGGACCGTCCAAACTGTTGGTCCCGAACCATCCGACCAAACCGTACAACCCGACTGTCCGGAACTCTAATGGTCCGTCAGGAAGATCTAAATCTCCTCTAATTGTCCCAAACCATCCGACCAAACCATCCAACCCAACCGTCCGGACCCTCCAAACTGTTGGTCAAGAACCATCCGGCCAAACCATCCAACCAGAACCTCTCGGACCCTCCAAACTGTTGTCCTGAACCGTCCAACCGAACCGTCCAACCCGACCATCCCGAAACTTCCAACGGTCCGTCCGGAAGAAGGTCCGGATCCCCTCTAGTTGTCCCGAACCATCCGACCAAACCGTCCAACCCGACCATCCCGGACTCACCGAACTGTTGGACCCGAACCATCCGACCCAACCATCCAACCGGACTGTCTCGGACCCTCCAAACTGGGTGTCCCGAACCATCCGTTCAAACCGTCCAACCCGACCGTCCCGAAACTTCCAAACGGTCCGTCCGGAAGAAGGTCCGGTTCTCCTCTAGTTCTCCCGACCATCCGACCAACCCATCCAACCCAACCGTCCCGGACCCTCCAAACGGTGGTCCCGAACCATCCGACCAAACCGACCAAACCGACCGGCTCGGACCCTCCAAAGTTTCGTCCCGAACCATCCGACCAAAGCGTCCAAACTGACCTCCCGGACCCTCCAAACCTTTGGTCCCGAACCATCCGACCAAACCGTCCAACCCGACCGTCCCGGACCTTCCAAACGGTCCGTCCGGAAGAAGGTCCGGTTCTCTCTAGTTCTCCTGAACCATCTGACCAAACCGTCAAAGCCGACCGTCTTGGACCCTCCAAATTGTTGGTCCTGAACCATCCGACCAAACCGTCTAATTCGACTGTCCTGGAACTTCATAACGGTCAGTCCGGAAGGTCTAGATCTCCTTAATTGTCCCAAACCATCCACCTAACCATCCAACCCGACCGTCCAGGACCTTTCAAATGATCCGTCCGGCAGTCGGTCCGGTTCTCCCGAAACATCCAACCAAACCGTCCAACCCAACCATCCTAGACACTCCAAACCGTTGGTCCCAAACCATCCGACCAAACCGTCCAAACTAACCTCCCGGAACCTCCAAAACCGTTCGCCCGAATCATCGGCCAAACCGTCCAACCCGACCATCTCGGACCCTCAAACTGTTGGTCCCGAACCATCCGACCAACCCGTCCAATCGACCGTCCCGGCCTTCCAAACTGTTGGTCCCTAACCATGCGACCAAACCATCCTACCCGACCGTCTCGGACCCTCCAAAACTGTTGGTCCCGAACCATCCGAACAAACCATCCAACCCGGCCGTCCCGGACCCTCCAAACTGTTGGTCCCGAATCATCCGACCAAATCAAGCAACCCAACCGTCCCGGACCATCCAAACGGTCCGTCCGGGAAGAAGGTCTGGTCTCCTCTAGTCCGCCCGAACCATCCGACCACACCATCCAACCCGACCATCCCGGACTCTCGAAACTGTTGGTCCCGAACCATCCGACGAAACCGTCCAACCCGACCGTCCCAGACACTCCAAACTGTTGGTCTCGAAACATCCGACCCAATCATGCAACCCGACCATGACGGATCCTCCAAATTGTTGGTCCCGAACCACCCGACCAAACCGTCCAACCCGATCGTCCCGGAACATTCAAACGGTCCGTCCGGAAGAAGGTCCGGATCTCCTCTAGTTGTCCCGAACCATCCGACCAAACCGTCAAACCCAACCGTGCCGAAACTTCCAAACAGTCCGTCTGGAAGAAGGTCCTGATGTCCTCTAGTTGTCCGGAACCATCCGACCAAGCCGTCCAACCCGACCGTGCCGGACCTTCCAAACGGTCCGTCCGGAAGAAGGTCCGATTCTCCTCTATTTTCTCCCGAACCATCCGACCAAACCATCCAACCGGACCGTCTCGAACCCTCCAAACTGTTGGTCCCAAACCATCCGACCAAACCGTCCAAACCCGACTGTCCTGCAACTCCAAAAATAGTCCGTCCGGAAGGTCTAGATCTCCTCTAGTTGTCCCAACCCATCCGACCTAACCGTCCAACCCGACCATCTCGGACCCTCCAAACTGTTGGTCCCGAACCATCCGACCAAATCGTACAACCCGACCGTCTTGGTCCCTCCAAACTGTTGGTCCCGAACCATCCGACCAAAACATGCAACCCGACCGTTTCGGACCCTCCAAACTGTTGCTCCCGAACCATCCGACCAAATCGTCCAACCCGACCGTCTCGGACGCTCCAAACTGTTGATGCCGAACCATCCGACCAAACCCGACCGTCCCGGAACATCCAAACGGTCCGTCCGGAAGAAGGTCCGGATCTCCTCTAATTGTCCCGAACCATGCGACCAAACCATCCAACCGGATCATCCCGGAACTTCCAAACGGTCTGTCCGGAAGAAGGTCTGGATCTCCTCTAGTTGTCCCGAACCATCCGACCAAACCGTCCAAACCGACTACCCCGGACCCTCCGAACCGTTGCACCCGAAACCGACCGTCTCGGACCCTCCGAACTGTTGGTCCCGAATCGTCCGACCAAAACCGTCCAACCCGACCGTCCCGAAACTTCAGAACGGTCCGTCCAGAAGAAGGTCCGGTTCTCCTCTAGTTCTCCCGAACCATCCGACCAAACCACCCAACCCAACAGTCCTGGACCCTCCAAACTGTTGGTCCCGAACAATCCGACCAACTCGACCAATCCGACCGTCTCGGACCCTCCAAACTTTCGGTCTCGAACCATCCGACCAAATTGTCCAAACTGACCACCCAGACCCTCCAAAACTTTGGTCCCGAACCATCCGACCAAACCGTCCAACCCGACCGTCCCGGACCTTCCAAACGGTCTGCCCGGAAGAAGCTCCGGTTCTCCTCTAGTTCTCCCGAACCATCCGACCAAACCGTCCAACCCGACCGTCACGGACCCTCAAATTGTTTGTCCCGAACCATGCGACCAAACCGTACAACCCGACTGTCCCGGAACTTCCTAATGTTCTCTCCGGAAGGTCAAGAACTCCTCTAATTGTCCCAAACCATCCGAGCTAACCGTCCAACCGGACCGTCCCGAACCATCCAAACGGTCCGTCTGGAAGAAGGTCCGGTTCTCCTCTAGATCTCCCGAACCATCGGACCAAACCATCCAACCCGACCGTCCCGGACCCTCCAAACTGTTGGTCCCGAACCATCCGACCAAACCGACCAACCAGAACCTCTCGGACCCTCCAAACTGTTGGTCCTCAACCGTCCAACCAAACCGTCCAACCCGACCATTCTGAAATTTCCAAACGGTCCGCCTGGAACAAGTTCCGGATCTCCTCTAGTTGTCCCGAACCATCCGACCAAATCGTCCAACCCGACCACCCCGGACCCACCGAACTGTTGCTCCCGAACCATCCGACCAAACCATCCAACCCGACCGTCTCGGACCGTCCAAACTGGGCGTCCTGAACCGTCCGACCAAAACCGTCCAACCCGATCGTCCTGAAACTTCCAAATGGTCCGTCCAGAAGAAGGTCCGGTTCTCCTCTAGTTCTCCCGAACCATCCGACCAACCCATCCAACCCAATCGTCCTGGACCCTCCAAACTGTTGGTCCCGAACCATCCGACCAAACCGACCAATCCGACCGTCTCGGACCCTCCAAAGTTTCGGTCCCGAACCATCCGACCAAACCGTCCAAACGGACCTCCCGGACCCTCCAAACCTTTGGTCCCGAACCATCCGACCAAACCGTCCAACCCGACCGTCCCGGACCTTCCAAACGGTCCGTCCGGAAGAAGGTCCAGTTCTCCGCTAGTTCTCCCGAACCATCCGACGAAACCGTCAAACCCGACCGTCTCAGACCCTTCAAACTGTTGGTCCCAAACCATCCGACCAAACCGTCCAACCAGACCGTACCGAAACTTCCAAACGGTCCGCCAGGAAGAAGGTCCGGATCTCGTCTAGTTGTCCTGAAAGATCCAACCCAAATCGTCCAACCCGACCGTCCTGGAAGTTCCAAATGGTCCGTCCGGAAGGTCTAGATCTCCTCTAAATGTCCGAAACCATCCGACCAAACCGTCCAACCCGACCGTCCCGGACCTTCCAAACGGTCCGTCCGGAGGAAGGTCCCGTTCTCGTCTAATTCTCCCGAACCATCCGACCAAACCATCCAACCCGACCGTCCCGGACCCTCCAAACTGTTCGTCCCGAACCATCGACCAAACCGTCCAACCCGACTGTCTCGAACCGTCCAAACTGTTCGTCCCAAACCAACTGACCAAACCATCCAACCCGACCGTCCCGGACCATCGAAACGGTCCGTCCGGAGGAAGGTCCCGCACTCCTCAAGTTCTCCCGAACCTTCCGACCAAACAATCCAACCCGACTGTCCCGTACCCTCCAAACTGTTGGTCTCGACCCATCCGACCAAACCATCCAACCCGACCATCTCGGACCCTCCAAACTGTTGGTCCCGAACCATCCGACCAAACCGTCCAACCCGACCGTCGCGGAACTTCCAAACGGTCCGTCCAGAAGAAGGTCCGGATCTCCTCTAGTTGCCCCAAACCATCCAACCAAACCGTCCAACCCGACCGTCCCAAACCCTGCAAAATGTTGGTCCCGAACCATCCGACCAAACCGTCCAACCCGACTGTCTGGGAACTTCCAAATGGTCTGTCCAGAAGGTCTAGAGCTCCTCTAATTGTCCCAAACATCCGACCATACCGTCCAACCCGACCGTCCCGGACCTTCCAAACGGTCCGCCCGGAAGAAGGTCCGGGTCTCCTCTAGTTCTCCCAAACCATCCATCCCGACCGTCTCAGACCCTTCAAACTGTTCGTCCCGAACCATCCGACCAAACCGTCCAACCCGACTGTCCTGGAACATCCAAACGGTCCGTCCAGAAGAAGGTCCGGTTCTCCTCTAGTTCTCCCGAACCATCTTACCAAACCATCCAACCCGACCGTCCCGGACCCTCGAAATTGTTGGTCCCGAACCATCCTACCAAACCGTCCAACCCGACCATCTCGGACCCTCCAAACTGTTGGTCCCAAACGATCTGACCAAACCGTCCAACCCGACCGTTCCGGACCCTCCAAACTGTTGGTCCCGAATCATCCGACCAAATCATACAACCCGACCGTCTCGGACCTTCTAAACGGTCCGTTGGGAAGAAGGTCCGGTTGTCCTCTAGTTCTTCCGAACCATCCGACCAAACAATCCAACCCAACCGTCCCGGACCTTCTAAACGGTCCGTCCAGAAGAAGGTCCGGCTCTCCAAACTGTTGGTCCCAAAGCATCCGACCGAATCGTCCAACCCGACTGTCCGGGAACTTCCAAATGGTCCGTCCAGAAGGTCTAGATCTCCTCTAATTGTCCCGAACCATCCGACGAAACCGTCCACCCCGACCATCTCGGGCCCTCCAAACTGTCAGTCCTGAACCATCCGACCAAACCGTCCAACCCGACCATCCCGGAACTTCCAAACGGTCCGTCCGGAGGTCCGGCTCTCCTCTAGTTGTCCCGAACCATCCAACCAAACCGTCCAACCCGATCGTCCCGGACCTTCCAAACGGTCCGTCCGGAACAAGGTCCGTTTCTTCTCTAGTCCTCCCGAACCATCCGACCAAACCATCCAGTGCGACCGTCCCCGGACCGTCCAAACTGTTGGTTCTGAACCATCCGACCAAAACCGTCCATCCCGACCGTCTGGGACCCTCCAAACTATTGGTCCCGAACCATCCGACCAAACTTTCCAACCTGACCGTCCCGGGCCCTCCAAACTATTGGTCCCAAACCATCCGACCAAACCGTCTAACCCGACCGTCCCGGACCTTCCAAACGGTCCGTCCGGAAGAAGGTCCGGCTCTCCTCTAGTTTTCCCGAACCATCCGACCAAACCATCCAACCCGACCGTCCCGGACCCTCCAAACTGTTTGTCCCGAACCAGCCGACCAAACCATCCAACCCGACCACCCCGGACCCTCCGAACTGTTGGACCCGAACCATCCTACCAAACCATCCAACCCGACCGTCTCGGATCCTCCAAACTGTTGGTCCCGAGCCGTCCGACCAAACCGTCCAACCCGACCGTCCCGGACCATCCAAACGGTCTGTCTGGAACAAGGTCCGGTTCTCCTCTAGTTCTCCCGGACCATCCGACCAACCATCCAACCCGACCATCTCGGGCCCTCCAAACTGTTAGTCCCGAACCATCCGACCAAAACGTCCAACCCGACCGTCCCGGCACTTCCAAACGGTCCGTCCGGAAGAAGGTCCGGATCTCCTCTAGTTGTACCGAACCATCCACCAAACCGTCCAACCGGACCGTCTCAGACCCTCCAAACAGTTGTCCCGAACCATCCGACCAAACCGTCCAACCCGACTGTCCGGGAACTTCCAAATGGTCCGTCCAGAAGGTCTAGATCTCTTCTAATTGTCCCAAACCATCCGACCATACCGTCCAACCCGACCGTCTCAGACCCTACAAACTGTTCGTCCCGAACCATCCGACCAAGCCGTCCAACCCGACTGTCCAGGAACTTCCAAACGGTCCGTCCAGAAGAAGGTCCGGTTCTCCTCTAGTTCTCCCGAACCGTCCAACCCGACCGTCCCGGACCGTCCAACCTGTTGGTCTCGAACCATCCGAGGAAACCATCCAACCCGACCATCGCGGACCCTCCAAACTGTTGGTCCAACTGTTGGTCCCGAACCATCCGACCAAAACCGTCCAGCCCGACCGTCCGGACCTTTGACACGGTCCGTCCGGATGAATGTCCCCCTGTCCTCTTGTTCTCCCGAACCATCTGACCAAACCATCCAACCCGACCGTCCCGCACCCTGGAAACTGTTGGTCCCGAACCATCCTATCAAACCGTCCAACCCGACCATCTCGGACCCTCCAACCTGTTGGTCCTGAACCATCTGACCAAACCGTCCAACCCAACCGTTCCGGACCCGCCAAACTGTTTGTCCTGAACCATGCGACCAAATCGTCCAACCCGACCGTCTCGGACGCTCCAAACTGTTGGTCCCGAACCGTCCCGAAATTTCCAAACAGTCCGTCCGGAAGAAGGTCCCAATCTCCTCTCATTGTCCCAAACCATCCGAGCTAACTGTCCGACCCGACCGTCCCGGACCCTCCAAACTGTTGGTCCCGAACCATCCGACCAATCCGACCGTCTCGGACCCTCCAAACATTCGGTCCCGAACCATCCGACCAAACCGTCCAAACTGACCTCCCGGACCCTCCAAACCGTTGGTCCCGAACCATCCGACCAAACCGTCCAACCCGACCGTATCGGACCCTCCAAACTGTTCGTCCCGAACCATCCGACCAAACAGTCCACCCCGACCTTCCCGGACCCTCCAAACTGTTGGTCCCGAACCATCCATCCAAACCGTCGAACCCGACCGTCCCGGACCCTCCAAACTGTTGGGCCCGAACCATCCGACCAAACCGTCCAACCCGACCGTCTCGGACCCTCCAAAATGTTGGTCCCGAACCATCCGACCAAACCGTCCAACCCGACCGTCCCGGACCCTCCAAACTGTTTGTCCCGAATCATCCGACCAAATCATGCAACCCGACCGTCCCGGACCTTCTAAACGGTCCGTCTGGAAGAAGGTCGGCTTCTCCTTTAGTTCTCCCGAACCATCCGAACAAACAATCCAACCCGACCGTCCCGGATCTTCTAAACGGTCCGTCCAGAAGAAGGTCCGGCTCTCCTTTAGTTCTCTGGAATCATCCCTCCAAACTGTTGGTCCCGAACCATCCGACCAAAACCGTCCAACCCGACCGTCCCGGACCCTCCAAACTGTTGGTCCCGAATTATCCGACCAAACACTCCAACCCGACCGTCCTGGACCCACCAAACAGTTGGTCCCGAACCATCCGACCAGACCGTCCAACCCGACCGTCCCGGACCGTTCAAACTGTTGGTCCCGAATCATCCGACCAAATCATGCAACCCGACCGTCCCGGACCTTCTAAACGGTCCGTCCGGAAGAAGGTCCGGTTGTACCGAACCATCCGACAAAACCGTCCAACCCGACCGTCCTGGACCCTCCAAACTATTGGTCCCGAATCATCCGACCAAACCATCCAACCCGACAAAATAATCCAACCCGACCGTCCCGAACCATCCGACCAAATCATCCAACCCGACCGTCCCGGACCCTCCTAACTGTTGGTCCCGAACCATCCAACCAAACTGTCCAACCTGACCGTCCCGGGCCTTCCAAACTATTGGTCCCAAACCGTCCGACCAAACCGTCCAACCCGACCGTCCCGGACCTTCCAAACGGTCCGTCCGGAAGAAGGTCCGGCTCTCCTCTAGTTCTCCTGAACCATCCGACCAAACCATCCAACCCGACCGTCCCGGACCGTTCAAACTGTTGGTCCCGAACCAGCCGACCAAACCATCCAACCCGACCACCCCGGACCCTCCGAACTGTTAGACCCGAACCATCCGACCAAACCGTACAGCCTGACCGTCCGGACCTTCGACACGGTCCGTCCGGATGAATGTCCGGCTCTCCTCTTGTTCTCCCGAACCATCTGACCAAACCATCCAACCCGACCCTCCCGCACCCTGGAAACTGTTGGTCCCGAACCGTCCTATCAAACCGTCCAACCCGACCATCTCGGACCCTCCAAACTGTTGGTCCTGAACCATCTGACCAAACCGTCCAACCCGACCGTTCCGGACCCGCCAAACTGTTGGTCCTGAACCATGCGACCAAATCGTCCAACCCAACCGTCTCGGACGCTCCAAACTGTTGGTCCCGAACCGTCCTGAAACTTCCAAACGGTCCGTCCAGAGGAAGGTCCCAATCTCCTCTCATTGTCCCAAACCATCCGAGGTAACCGTCCAACCCGACCGTCCCGGACCCTCCAAACTGTTGGTCCCGAACCATCCGACCAATCCGACCGTCTCGGACCCTCCAAACTTTCGGTCCCGAACCATCCGACCAAACCGTCCAAACTGACCTCCCGGACCCTCCAAACCGTTGGTCCCGAACCATCCGACCAAACCGTCCAACCCGATCGTATCGGACCCTCCAAACTGTTCGTCCCGAACCATCCGACCAAACAGTCCACCCCGACTTTCCCGGACCCTCCAAACTGTTGGTCCCGAACCATCCATCCAAACCGTCGAACCCGACCGTCCCGGACCCTCCAAACTGTTGGTCCCGAACCATCCGACCAAACCGTCCAACCCGACCGTCTCGGACCCTCCAAAATGTTGGTCCCGAACCATCCGACCAAACCGTCCAACCCGACAGTCCCGGACCCTCCAAACTGTTTGTCCCGAATCATCCGACCAAATCATGCAACCCGACCGTCCCGGACCTTCTAAACGGTCCGTCTGGAAGAAGGTCCGGTTCTCCTTTAGTTCTTCCGAACCATCCGAACAAACAATCCAACCCGACCGTCCCGGATCGTCTAAACGGTCCGTCCAGAAGAAGGTTCGGCTCTCCTCTAGTTCTCTGGAATCATCCCTCCAAACTGTTGGTCCCGAACCATCCGACCAAACCGTCCAACCCGACCGTCCCGGACCCTCCAAACTGTTGGTCCCGAATTATCCGACCAAACACTCCAACCCGACCGTCCTGGACCCACCAAACTGTTGGTCCCGAACCATCCGACCAGACCGTCCAACCCGACCGTCCCGGACCCTTCAAACTGTTGGTCCCGAATCATCCGACCAAATCATGCAACCCGACCGTCCCGGACCTTCTAAACGGTCCGTCCGGAAGAAGATCCGGTTGTCCCGAACCATCTGACAAAACCGTCCAACCCGACCGTCCTGGACCCTCCAAACTATTGGTCCCGAATCATCCGACCAAACCGTCCAACCCGACCATCTCGGGCCCTCCAAACTGTTAGTCCCGAACCATCCGACCAAAACGCCCAACCCGACCGTCCCGGCACTTCCAAACGGTCCGTCCGGAAGAAGGTCCGGATCTCCTCTAGTTGTACCGAACCATCCAACCAAACCGTCCAACCCGACCGTCTCAGACCCTCCAAACAGTTGTCCCGAACCATCCGACCAAACCGTCCAACCCGACTGTCCGGGAACTTCCAATTGGTCCGTCCAGAAGGTCTAGATCTCCTCTAATTGTCCCAAAGCATCCGACCATACCGTCCAACCCGACCGTCTCAGACCCTCCAAACTGTTCGTCCCGAACCATCCGACCAAACCGTCCAACCCGACTGTCCTGGAAGTTCCAAACGGTCCGTCCAAAAGAAGGTCCGGTTCTCCTCTAGTTCTCCCGAACCGTCCCACCCGACCGTTCCGGACCGTCCAACCTGTTGGTCCCGAACCATCCGAGGAAACCATCCAACCCGACCATCGCGGACTCTCCAAACTGTTGGTCTAACTGTTGGTCCCGAACCATCCGACAAAAACCGTCCAGTCCGACCGTCCCGGACCTTCGACACGGTCCGTCCGGAAGAATGTCCGGCTCTCCTCTTGTTCTCCCGAACCATCTGACCAAACCATCCAACCCGACCGTCCCGCACCCTGGAAACTGTTGGTCCCGAACCATCCTACCAAACCGTCCAACCCGACCATCTCGGACCCTCCAAACTGTTGGTCCTGAACCATCTGACCAAACCGTCCAACCCGACCGTTCCGGACCCGCCAAACTGTTGGTCCTGAACCATGAGACCAAATCGTCCAACCCGACCGTCTCGGACGCTCCAAACTGTTGGTCCCGAACCGTCCGAGCTAACCGTCCAACCCGACCGTCCCGGACCCTCCAAACTGTTGGTCCCGAACCATCCGACCAATCCGACCGTCTCGGACCCTCCAAACTTTCGGTCCCAAACCATCCGACCAAACCGTCCAACCCGACCGTCCCGGACCTTCCAAACGGTCCGTCCGGAAGATGGTCCGGATCTCCTCTAGTTGTCCCGAACAGTCCAACCAAACCGTCCAACCCGACCGTCCTGGAACTTCCAAATGGTCAGTCCGGAAGGTCTAGATCTCCTCTAATTGTCCCAAACTATCCGACCAAACCGTCCAGCCCCACCGTCCCGGACCGTCCAAACTGTTGGTTCCGAACCATCCGACCAAACCATCGAACCCGACCGTCCCGGACCGTCCAAACTGTTGGCTCCGAACCATCCGACCAAACCGTCCATCCCGACCGTCTGGGACCCTACAAACTGTTGGTCCCGAACCATCCGACCAAACTGTCGAACCTGACCGTCCCCGGCCCTCCAAAGTATTGGTGCAAAACCATCCGAGCACACCGTCCAACCCGACCGTCCCGGAACTTCCAAACGGTCCGTCCGGAAGAAGGTCCGGTTCTCCTTTTGTTCTCCCGAACCATTCGACCAAACCATCGAACCCGACCGTCCCGGACCGTCCAAACTGTTGGCTCCGAACCATCCGACCAAACCGTCCATCCCGACCGTCTGGGACCCTACAAACTGTTGGTCCCGAACCATCCGACCAAACTGTCGAACCTGACCGTCCCCGGCCCTCCAAAGTATTGGTGCAAAAACCATCCGAGCACACCGTCCAACCCGACCGTCCGGAACTTCCAAACGGTCCGTCCGGAAGAAGGTCCGGTTCTCCTTTTGTTCTCCCGAACCATTCGACCAAACCATCGAACCCGACCGTCCCGGACCGTCCAAACTGTTGGTTCTGAACCATCCGACCAAACCATCCAACCCGACCGTCCCGGACCTTCCAAATGGTCCGTCCGGAAGAAGGTCTTGTTCTCCTCTAGTTCTACCGAACCATCCGACCAAACCATCCAACCCAACCGTCCCGGACCCTCCAAACTGTTGGTCCCGAACCATCCGACCAAACCGTCCAACCCGACCACCCCGGACCCTCCGAACTGTTGGACCCGAACCATCCGACCAAACCATCCAACCCGACCATCACGGAACCTCCAAACTGTTGGTCCATAACAGTCCGACCAAACCGTCCAACCCGACCGTCCCGGACCTTCCAAACGGTCCGTCTGGAAGAAGGTACGGTTCTCCTCTAGTTCTCCCGAACCATCCGACCAAAACCGTCCAACCCGACCGTCCCGGACCTTCCAAACGGTCCGTCGGGAAGACGGTCCGGTTCTCCTCTAGTTCTCCCGAACCATCACACCAAACCGTCCAACCCGACCGTCCCGGACCTTCCAAACGGTCCGTCCGGAAGAAGGTCCGGTTCTCCTCTAGTTCTCCCGAACCATCCGACTAAACCGTCCAACCCGACCATCTCGTGCCCTCCAAACTGTTAGTCCCCGAACCATCCGACCAAACCGTCCAACCCAACCTTCCCAGACCCTCCAAGCTGTTGGTCCTGAACCATCCAACCAAAACCGTCGAACCCGACCGTCCCGGACCCTCCAAACTGTTGGTCCCGAACCATCCGAGCAGACCGTCCAACCCGACCGTCCCGGACCCTCCAAACTGTTGGTCCCGAATCATCCGACCAAATCATGCAACCCGACCGTCCCGGACCTTCTAAACGGTCCGTCCGAAAGAAGGTCCGGCTCTCCTCTAGTTCTCCCGAATCATTCGACCAAACACTCCAACCCGACCGTCCCGGGCCCTCCAAACTGTTGGTCCCGAACCATCCGACCAAACCGTCCAACCCGACCGTCCCGGACCCTTCAAACTGTTGGTCCCGAATCATCCGACCAAATCATGCAACCCGACCGTCCCGGACCCTCCAAACGGTCCGTCCGGAAGAAGGTCCGGTTCTCCTCTAGCTCTCCCGAACCATCCGACCAAACCATCCAACCCGACCGTCCCGAACCCTCCAAACTGTTGGTCCCGAACCATCCGACCAAACAGTCCAACCCGACCGTCTTAGACCCTCCAAACTATTTGTCCTGAACCGTCCGACCAAACCGTCCAACCCGATCGTCCCGAAACTTCCAAACGGTATGTCCGGAAGAAGGTCCGGATCTCCTCTTGTTGTCCCGAACCATCCGACCAAACTGTCCAACCCGACCATCCCGAACCTTCCAAACGGTCCGTCCGGAAGAAGGTCCGGATCTCCTCTAGTTGTCCCGAACCATCCGACCAAACCGTCCAACCCGACCACCCTGGACCCTCCGAACTGTTGGACCTGAACCATCCGACCAAACCATCCAACCCGACCGTCTCGGACCCTCCAAACTGTTGGTCCCGAACCGTCCGACCAAACCGTCCAACCCGACCGTCTCGGATCCTCCAAACAGTTGGTCCCGAGCCGTCCAACCAAACCGTCCAACCCGACCATCCCGAAATTTCCAAACGGTCCGTCCGGAAGAAGGTCCCGATCTCCTCTAGTTGACCCGAACCATCAGACCAAACCGTCCAACCCGACTGTTCTGGAACTTCCAAATGGTCCGTCCGGAAGAAGGTCCGGATCTCCTCTTGTTGTCCCGAACCATCCGACCAAACCGTCCAACCCGACTGTCCTGGAACTTCCTAATGGTCCGTCCGGAAGGTCTAGATCTCCTCTAGTTGTCCCAAACCATCCGAGCTAACCGTCCAGCCCGACCGTCCAGGACCTTTCAAATGGTCCGTCCGGAAGAAGGTCCGGTTTCTCCTCTAGTTCTCTCGAACCATCCGACGAAACCATCCAACCCAACCGTCCCGGACCCTGCTAACTGTTGGTCCCGAACCATCCGACCAAACCGACCAATCCGACTGTCTCGGACCCTCCAAACTTTCGGTCCCGAACCATCTGACCAAACTGTCCAAACTGACCTCCCGGACCCTCGAAACCGTTGGTGCCGAACCATCCGACCAAACCGTCCCACCCGACCGTCCCGGACCCTCCAAACTGGTGGTGCCGAACCATCCGGCTAAACCGTCCAACCCAACCGTCTCGGACCATCCAAACTGTTGGTCCGTAACCATTCGACAAAACTGTCCAACCCGACCGTCCCGGACCCTCCAAACTGTGGTCCCGAACCATCCGACCAAACCGTCGAACCCGACCGTCCCGGATCTTCCAAACGGTCCGTCCGGAAGAAGGTCGGGCTCTCCTCTAGTTCTCCCGATTCATCCGACCAAACAATCCAACCTGACCGTCCCGGTCCCTGCAAACTGTTGGTCCCGAATTATCCGACCAAACCGTCCAACCCGACCGTCTCGGAGACTCCAAACTGTTGGTCCCGAACCATCCGACTAAACCGTCCAACCCGACCGTCCCGGACCCTCCGAACTGTTGGTCCCGAATCATCCGACCAAATCTGGCAATCCGACCGTCCCGGGCCTTCTAAACGGTCCGTCCGAAAGAAGGTCCGGTTCTCCTCTTGTTCTCCCGAACCATCTGACCAAGCCATCCAACCGACCGTCTCGGAGCCTCCAAACTGTTTGATGAGAATGGCTCTAGGAGTCACACAAGTCCATCCTCATCATTTGACATTCCAATACCCCAGCTCAACAAGGACCCATGACAAGGGCAAGAGCTCGACAAATCGCCCAACAGGTGAATCTTTTCCTTAATAAATGCCCACTGGATTTGAGCTTGAATGGTGTGCTACCTAATGCCTTGATCATTTGCACACTCAGGTTTGAGGAAAAAGACTTGGAGAAAGCTCAAAAGGAAAAGCCGGAGTCAGCTCCCAAGTCCAGAAGCCAATCCCGGTGCTGCCGACTTCCAAAACCTTCTCAAATCGAAGAAGTCCAGAAGACGATCCCGGTGCTGCCGACTTCCTAAACCGGACGCGCCGAGTTCTCAACTCGAAGAAGTCCAGAAGACGATCCCGGTGCTGCCGACTTCCTAAATCGGACGCGCCGAGTTCCCCAAATCGAAGAAGTCCAGAAGACAATCCCGGTGCTTCCGACTTCCAACACCGGACATACCGAGTTCCCAAGTCGAAGCAGCTTCCGAGTACAGAAGCCAATCCCGGTGCTGCCGACTTCCAAATCCGGAGTTACCGACTTGTCTTTCTGAACTCAGATATTTTAGGTTTTCTTTTTACTGTTCAAAACTGACTACGTACTGTAGCACGTGTACTGTGTACTGTAGCACATGTACTGTAGCAACCGTCTTACTGTAGCATACTTAGCCATCAAGTTATCTAATCCTCTATAAATGTGAGGACCTCTCCACATGTAAAGACTAGTGAAGAATTTCAGAATTGAAGAGAACTCTTGTTCCTGTAGAGTGTGAGCTATTTCCACCTCAACCAGGGATTGGGAGTTTATCTGAGATTGTTTCTCCGTTGTTCTTGTGATTTCTTCATGGATTGCTTGAACACGTTGCTCCACGTTAGTGAGTAACAAAGGGCCGAAGTGTGTGGTTGGGTGCATCGAGTGCTGCAGGCTTCCGTAATCAAGACGGTGGTTGGCTGTGTCATTCATCAGGCTTCACAGGCTAGTTATCCAGGATCCTACGTCGTGAAAATCGGGCAAACTTCGGGATTGATCATCCTCCTTCAGGGTGATTCACATCATCTGGTATCAGAGCTCGAGGTTGACACGGTAGGATTTGTATCTTTACTTTGTTTTGTTCTTCCTATCCAGAAAAAGCCCCACAAAAATATTGTTCTTCAAACCCGTAGTTTCAATTGAAAACTTCAGTGAGTTTTGCTAGGTTTTAATCCATTAGAATCTTGCTTACTTGCTGATCACAAAAATATATCTTTGACTCCAATCTTTTGAATCTTTGAGTAATCACATCATCTATCCATTACTCAATACTTTGCATCCCTATAAGGTTTAGCTTACAAAGATTGTTTGGGCTTTGCACATTTGATATCACTCCTAGAACTCAAATTAAGAGTTACTTTTTCTTGTTAAGCCCTTGTTGTAAAATTGACCTTGGTACAAAAGAAAGAAGAGAAAAGAAAAAGAGGGAAAAGAAAAATCAGTATCAATCAAAGAAGAGAAAAGAAAAAGAAAGAAGAAAGAGCCTTGGTCAATCTCTTTTGGGCACTTTTCCAATTCAAAAAGCTAAGCAAAACTTGTGATCTCATGTGCAAATCTGTAGCCCAATAAAAAGTGCAACCAAACTATTGTCTTTCCCATTTGTGCAACACGAGTTGTTTCATTCTTCACACTCAAAATTTTGTGATTGCAACTAAGTATTGATTTTCAAGTGTGGATTACTACTTATCATTACAATACCTAGAATTTCAATTGCATAGGTAATACACTAACCTTCCAAGCTCCAGCAAGATAGCCATTGTCTTATTACAGCACTTGGGCCTTGATTCACTCGATTCATCACCTTCACCATTTTACTACTACTGGAGTACCCGTTGTACTTCAATCAAAGGAGTCTTCATAAGAACTTCGGTAAGCAAAGGGAAGGGACTGAGTGAACCCACATCCAAACAGTTAATTTGTGCTATTTCTTTGCTTTGAGCTAACCATGGCAGGAACTGAAGAAAGCCCCACTTTTGTTACTCGAACTGACCTCGAGAAGCTCACCAATGACTTCAATGAGCAATTGAATGAAAATATGAGCATTCTTCAACAGGAGATCCTCACCGAGGTAGGTTCAGAGCTACGCAAGCAATTGGCGGGAGAAGCTAGTGTCCATGGTGAGGAAGAAGAGCTTGATGAAACCGACGAAGAGGTCGCCGCACGACAAGCACGGGAAGCTCAGTCCCGAAGACAACGAGCTGCTGCTTCTCCAGCATCACCTCGTCCAACCGGTCAACGAGCTGCCCCTTTTCGCGTCTACCGCAATGATGCATACCAACAAAGACGCCATGATGATCATCAACAAGAAGAAAAAATTCGGCAGACTCAAATTCACCATTCCCAAATTTGAAGGCAATTCAGACCCTGATGCCTGTCTCACATGGGAATTGAAGGTGGACAAGATCTTTCGAATGCATAACTATTCGGAAGAGAAGAAGCTTGCAATGGCCGCCTTGGAATTTGATGGCTATGCCCTCATTTGGTGGGAGCAAGTACAAAACCAAAGAGAAGAGTATGGCGAACCATCAATTTATTCATGGGTTGAAATGAAGAAAGAAATGAA
Source organism: Stipa capillata (assembly GCA_019208055.1). Lineage (NCBI taxonomy): Eukaryota > Viridiplantae > Streptophyta > Magnoliopsida > Poales > Poaceae > Stipa > Stipa capillata. The sequence goes on along the minus strand of JAGXJF010002743.1, from coordinate 62,026 downwards.
AGCAAGGTTTGTGTCATTACATTATAAGCGTGATTTATACGACAAATTGCAAGCTTTGTCAAGAGTACTATCAAGAAATGGAGCAAGCCATGATTAGAACATGTGTTCGGGAAGATGAAGGGCAAGAGCTCGACAAATCGCTCAACGGGTGAATCTTTTCCTTAATAAGTGCCCACTGGATTCGAGCTTGAATGGTGTGCTACCTAATGTCTTGATCATTTGCACACTCAGGTTTGAGAAAAAAGACTTGGAGAAAGCTCAAAAGGAAAAGCGAGAGTCCGACCAAATAGTACAACCCGACCGTCTCGGACGCTCCAAACTGTTGGTCCCGAACCATCCGACCAAACCGTCCAACCCGACCGTCCTGGACCTTCCAAACGGTCCGTCCGGAAGAAGGTCCGGTTCTCCTCTAGTTCTCCCGAACCATCCGACCAAACCGTCCAACCCGACCGTCTCGGACCCTCTAAACTGCTGGTCCCGAACCATTCGACCAAACTGTCCAACCCGACTGTCTTGGAACTTCCAAATGGTCCGTCCGGAAGGTCTAGATCTCTTGTAATTGTACCAAACCAACCGACCTAACCGTCCAACCCGACCGTCTCGGACCCTCCGAACTGTTGGTCCCGAACCATCCGGCCAAACCATCCAACCCGACCATCCCGGGCCCTCCAAACTGTTGGTCCTGAACCATCCGAACAAACCGTACAACCCGACCGTCCCGGACCTTCAAAACGGTCCATCCGGAAGAAGGTCCGGCTTTCCTCTAGTTCACCCGAACCATCCGACCAAACCATCCAACCCGACCGTCCCGGACCCTCCAAACTGTTGGTCCCGAACCATCCGACCAAACCGTCCAACCCGACCTCGTGGACCCTCCAAGCTGTTGGTCCCAAACCATCCGACCAAACCGTCCAAGCCGACCGTCCCGGACCTTCCAAACGGTCCGTCCGGAAGAAGGTCCGGCTCTCCTCTAGTTCTCCTGAACCATCCGACAAAACCATCCAACCCGATCGTCCCGTACCCTCCAAACTGTTGGTCCCGAACCATCCGACCAAACCATCCAACCCACCGTCTCGGACCCTCCAAACTGTTGGTCCCGAACCATCCGACCAAACCGTCCAACCCGACCGTCCCGGACAGTCCAAACTGTCGGTCCCGAATCATCCGACCGAATCATGCAACTCGACCGTCTCGGACCCACCAAACTGTTTGTCTCGAACCATCCGACCAAATCGTCTAACCCAACCATCTCGGACGCTCCAAATTGTTGATCCTGAACAATTCGACCAAACCAGACCGTCCCGGAACATATAAACTGTCCGTCCGAAAAATGGTCCGTATCTCCTCTGGTTGTCCCGAAACATCCGACCAAACCATACTACTGGAGTACCCGTTGTTCTTCAATCAAAGGAGTCATCATAAGAACTTCGGTAAGCAAAGGGAAGGGACTAAGTGAACCCACATCCAAACAGTTAATTTGTGCTATTTCTTTGCTTTGAGCTAACCATGGCAGGAACTGAAGAAAGCCCCACTTTTTGTTACTCGAACTGACCTCGAGAAGCTCACCAATGACTTCAATGAGCAATTGAATGAAAATATGAGCATTCCTCGAAAGGAGATCCTCACCGAGGTAGGTTCAGAGCTACGCAAGCAATTGGCGGGAGAAGCTAGTGTCCATGGTGAGGAAGAAGAACTTGATGAAACCGACGAAGAGGTCGCCGCACGACAAGCACGGGAAGCTCAGTCCCGAAGACAACGAGCTGCTGCCTCTCCAGCACAACCTCGTCCAACCGGTCAACGAGCTGCCCCTTTTCGCGTCTACCGCAATGATGCATACCAACAAAGACGCCATGATGATCATCAACAAGAAGAAAAATTCGGCAGACTCAAATTCACCATTCCCAAATTCGAAGGCAATTCAGACCCTGATGCCTATCTCACATGGGAATTGAAGGTGGACAAGATCTTTCGAATGCATAACTATTCAGAAGAGAAGAAGCTTGCAATAGTTCACCCGAACCATCCGGCCAAACCATCCAACCCGACCATCCCGGGCCCTCCAAACTGTTGGTCCCGAACCATCCGAACAAACCGTACAACCCGACCGTCCCGGACCTTCGAAACGGTCCGTCCGGAAGAAGGTCCGGCTTTAATCTAGTTCACCCGAACCATCCGACCAAACCATCCAACCCGACCGTCCCGGACCCTCCAAAGTGTTGGTCCCGAACCATCCGACCAAACCGTCCAACCCGACCTCGTGGACCCTCCAAGCTGTTGGTCCCAAACCATCCGACCAAACCGTCTAACCCGACCGTCCCGAACCCTCCAAACTGTTAGTCCCGAACCATCCGACCAAACCCGACCGTCCCGGAACATACAAACGGTCCGTCCGGAGGAAGGTCCGGATCTCCTCTAGTTGTCCCGAACCATCCGACCAAACCGTCCAACCCGACTATCCTGGAACTTCCAAATGGTCCGTCCGGAAGGTCTACATCTCCTCTAATTGTACCAAACCATCCGACCTAACCGACCAACCCGATCGTCCCGGAACTTCCAAACGGTCCGTCCGGAAGAAGGTCCGGATCTCCTCTAGTTGTCCCGAACCATCCGACCAAACCGTCCAACCCGACCACCCAGGACACTCCGAAATGTTGGTCCCGAACCATCCGACCAAACCATCCAACCCGACCATCCCTCGGACCCTCCAAACTGTTGGTACCGAACGGTCCGACCAAACCGTCCAACCCGACCATTCTGAAACTTCCAAACGGTCCGTCCAGAAGATGGTCCTGATCTCCTCTAGTTGTCCCGAACCATCCGACCAAACGGTCCAACCCGACCGTCCCGGACCATCCAAACTGTTCGTCCCGAACCATCCGACCAAACCGTTCAACCCGACCATCTCAGACCCTCGAAACTGTTAGTCCCGAACCATCCGACCAAACCATCCGACTCGACCCTCTCGGACCCTCCAAACTGTTGGTGCCGAACCATCCGACCAAACCATCCAACCCGACCGCCCCGGGCCCTTCAAACTCTTGGTCCCGAACCATCCGACCAAACCGTCCAACCCGACCGTCCCGGACCTTCCAAACGGTCCGTCCGGAAGAAGGTCCGGCTCTCCTCTAGTTCTCACGAACCATCCGACAAAACCATCCAACCTGACCGTCCCGTACCCTCCAAACTGTTGGTCCCGAACCATCCAACCAAACCGTCCAACCCGACCGTCTCGGACCCTCCAAACTGTTCGTCCCGAACAATCCGACCAAACCGTCCAACCCGACCATCACGGACCCTCCAAACTGTTGGTCCCGAACCGTCCGACCAAACAGTCCAACCCGACCATCTCGGACCCTCCAAACTGTTGGTCTCGAACCATCTGACCAAATCGTCCAACCCGACGGTCCCGAGCCCTCCAAAGTATTGGTCCCCAACCATCCGACCAAACCGTGCAACCCGACCGTCCCGGACCTTCCAAACGGCCGTCCGGAAGAAGGTTCGGCTCTCCTCTAGTTCTCCCGAACCATCCGACCAAACTATCCAACCTGACCGTCCTGGACCCACCAAACGGTCGGTCCCGAACCATCCGACCAAACCGTCCAACCCGACCATCTCGGAACCTCCAAACTGTTGGTCCTGAACCATCCAACCAAACTGTCCAACCCGACCGTCCCGGACCTTCCAAACTGTTGGTCCCGAATCATCCGACCAAATCATCCAACCCGACCGTCCCGGACCCTCCAAACTGTTGGTCCCGAACCATCCGACCAAATCATCCAACCTGACCGTCTCGGACCATCCAAATTATTGGTCCCGAACCATCCGACCAAACCGTCCGACCCGACCATCTCGGACCCTCCAAACTGTCGGTCCCGAACCATCCGACCAAATCATGCAACCCGACCGTCTCGGACCCACCAAACAGTTGGTCCCGAACTATCCGACCAAATCGTCTAACGCGACAATCTCGGGCGCTTCAAACTGTTGGTCCTGAACAATCCGACCAAACCCGACTGTCCCGGAACATACAAACGGTCCATCCGGAAGAAGGTCCGTATCTCCTCTAGTTGTCCCGAATCATCCGACCAAACCATCCTACCCGACCATCCCGGACCGCCCAAACAGTTGGTCCCGAACCATCCGACCAAACCGTCCAACCCGACCGTCCTGGAACTTCCAAACGGTCCGTCCGGAAGAAGGTACGGATCTCCTCTAGTTGTCCCGAACCATCCAACCAAACCGTTGATCCCGAACCCACCAAACTGTTGATCCCGAACCATGCGACCAAACCGTCCAACCCGACCGTCTCGGAACCACCAAACTGTTGGTCCCGAACCATCCGACCAAACTGTCCAACCCGACCGTCCCAGACACTCCAAACTGTTGGTCCCGAAGCATCCGACCAAATCGTCCAACCCGACCGTCCCGGACCCTCCAAACTGTTGGTCCCGAACCATCCGATTAAATCGTCCAACCCGACTGTCTCGGACGCTGCAAACTGTTGGTCCCGAACCATCCGACGAAACCCGACCATCCCGGAACATGCAAACGGTCTGTCCGGAAGAAGGTCTAGATCTCCTCCAGTTGTCCCGAACCATCCGACCAAACCGTCCAACCCGACCGTCCCGGAACTTCGAAACGGTCCGTCCGGAAGAATCTCCGGTTCTCCTCTAGTTCTCCCGAACCATCCGACCAAACCGTCCAACCAGACCGTCTCGGACCCTCCAAATTGTTGGTCCCGGACCATCCGACCAAACCGTCCAACCCGACTGTCCCGGACCTTCCAAACGGTCCGTCCGGAAGAAGGTCCGGCTCTCCTCTAGTTCTCCCGAACCGTCCGACCAAACCATCCAACCCGACCGTCCCGGAGCCTCCAAACAGTTGGTCCCGAACCAACCGACCAAACTGTCCAACCCGACCGTCTCGGACCCTCCACACTGTTGGTCCCGAACCATTCGACCAAACCCGACCGTCCCGGAACATACAAACGGTCCGTCCGGAAGATGGTCCGGATCTCCTCTAGTAGTCCCGAACCATCCGACCCAACCTTCCTAGACCCTCCAGAGTGTTGGTCCCGAATCATCCGACCAAATCATGCAGCTCGATCTTCTCGGACCCTCCAAACTGTTGGTCCCGAAACATTCGACCAAATCGTCCAACCCGACCGTCTCGAACACTCCAAACTGTTGGTCCCGAACAATCCGAACAAACCCGACCGTCCCGGAACATACAAAAGGTCCGTCCGGATGAAGGTCCGGATCTCCTCTAGTTCTCCCGAACCAACTGACCAACCCGATCAACCCGGCCGTTTCGGAGCGTATAAACTGTTGGTCCCGAACCATTCGATCAAACCGTCCAGCCCGACCGTCCCGGAACTTCCAAACGGTTCCGTCCGGAAGAAGGTCCCGATCTCCTCTAGTTGTCCCGAGCCATCCGACCTAACCGTCCAACCGACCGTCTCAGACCCTCCAAACTGTTGGTTCCGAACCATCCGACCAAACCGACCAACCCGACTGTCCTGGAACTTCCAAATGGTCTGTCCGGAAGGTATAGATCGCTTCTAATTGTCCCAAACCATTCGACCAAACTGTCCAACCCGACCGTCCCGGACCTTCCAAACGGTCCGTCCGGAAGAAGGTCCGGTTCTCCTCTGGTTCTCCCGAACCATCCGACCAAACCATCCAACCCGACCGTCCCGGACCCACCAAACTGTTGGTCCTGAACCATCTGACCAAACCGTCCAACCCGACCGTGTCGGACCCTCCGAACTGTTGGTTCCGAACCATCCGACCAAACCGTCCAACCTGACCGTACCAGAACTTCCAAACGGTCCGTCCGGAAGAAGGTCCAGATCTCCACTAGTTGTCCTGAACCATCCGATCAAACCGTCCAACCCGACCGTCCCGGACCTTCCAAACGATCCATCCGGAAGAAGGTCCGGTTCTCCTCTAGTTCTCCCGAACCATCCGACCAAACCGTCCAACCCGACCGTCTTGGACCCTCCGAACTGTTGGTCCCGAACCATCCGACCAAACCGTTGAACCCGACCATCTCGGACCCTCCAAACTGTTGGTCCCGAATCATCCGATCAAATCATGCAAACCCGACCGTCGCGGACCCTCCGAACTGTTGGTCCCGAACCATCCGGCCAAACCGTCCAACCCGACCGTCTTGCACCCTCCAAACTCTTGGTCCCGAACCATCCGACCAAGCCGTCCAACCCGACCGTCCCGGACCCTCCAAACTATTGGTCCCGAACCATCCGACCAAACCGTCCAGCCCGACCATCCCGGGCCTTCCAAACTGTCCGTCCGGAAGAAAGTCCGGCACTCCTCAAGTTCTCCCGAACCTTCCGACCAAACAATCCAACCCGTCCGTCCCGTACCCTCCAAACTGTTTTTCCCGAACCATCCGACCAAACCGTCCAACCCGACCATCTCGGACCCTCCAAACTGTTGGTCCCGAACCATCCGACCAAACCATCCAACCCGACCGTCCCGGACGTTCCAAACGGTCCGTCCGGAAGAAGGTCCGGCTCTCCTCTAGTTCTCCCGAATCATCCGACCAAACCATGCAACCCGACCGTCCCGGACCCTCTAAACTGTTGGTCCCGAACCATCCGACCAAACCGTCCAACCCGACCGTCTCGGACCCTCCAAACTGTTGGACCCGAACCATCCGACCAACCCGTCTGACCCGACCGTCCCGGACCCACCAAACTGTTGGTCCCGAATCATCCGACGAAATCATGCAACCCGACCTTCTCGAACCCTCCAAACTGTTGGTCCCGAACCATGCGACCAAACGTCTAACCCGACCGTCTCGGACGCTCCAAACTACTGGTCCCAAAACCATCCGACCAAACCCGACTGTCCCGGAAGATACAAACTGTCCGTCCGGAAGGAGGTTCGGATCTCCTCTAGTTGTCCCGAACCATCCGACCAAACCGTCCAACTCGATCACCCCGAAACTTCCAAACGGTCCGGACCGGAAGAAGGTCCGGATCTCCTCTAGTTGCCCCGAACCATCCGTCCAAGCCGTCCAACCTGACCGTCCCGAAAATTCCAAACGGTCCGTCCGGAAGAAGGCACGTTTCTCCTCTAGTTTTCCCAAACCATCAGACCAAACCGTCCAACCCGACTGTCTCGGAACCTCCAAACTGTTGGTCCCGAACCATCCGACCAAACCGTGCAACCCGACCGTCCCGGAACTTCCAAATGGTCCGTCCGGAAGAAGGTACGGATCTCCTCTAGTTGTCCCGAACCATCCAACCAACCGTCCAACCCGACCGTCTCAGGCCCTTCAAACTGTTGGTCCCGAACCATCCGACCAAACCGTCCAAGCCGACTGTCCCGGAACTTCCAAATGGTCCTTCCGGAAGGTCTAGATCTCCTCTAATTGTCCTAAACCATCCGACCAAACCGTTCAACCCGACCGTCGAGGATCCTCCAAACTGTTGGTCCCGAACCATCCGACCAAACCATCCAACCTAACCGTGCCGGCCCCTCCAAACTGTTGGTTCCGAACCATCTGACCAAAGAGTCCAAGCCGACCGTCTCGGACCCTCCAAACTATTGGTCCTGAACCGTCTGACCAAACCGTGCAACCCGACCGTCCCGAAACTTTCAAACGGTCCGTCCGGAAGAAGGTCTGGATCTCCTCTAGTTGCCCCAACCATCCGACCAAACCGTCCAACCCGTCCACCCCGGATCCCCCGAACTGTTGGACCCGAACCATCCGACCAAACCATCCAACCCGACCGTCTCGGACCCTCCAATCCCGAACCGTCCGACCAAACTGTCCAACCCGACCGTCCCGAAACTTCCAAACGGTCCGTCCGGAAGAAGGTCTGGATCTCCACTAGTTGTCTCGAAACATCCGACCAAACCGTCCAACCCGTCCACCCCCGGACCCCCTGAACTGTTGGACCCGAACCATCCGACCAAACCATCCAACCCGACCGTCTTGGACCCTCCAATCCCGTACCGTCCGACTAAACCGTCAAACCCGACCGTCCCGAAACTTCCAAGCGGTCCGTCCGGAAGAAGGTCTGGATCTCCTCTAGTTGTCCCGAACCATCCGACCAAACCGTCCAACCCGTCCACCCCGGACCCCCCGAACTGTTGGACCCGAACCATCCGACCAAACCATCCAACCCGACCGTCTCGGACCCTCCAATCCCGAACCGTCCGACCAAAACCGTCCGACCCGACCGTCCCGAAATTTCCAAACGATCTGTCCGGAAGTACGTCCGGTTCTCCTCTAGTTCTCTCGACCATTCGACCAAACCGTCCAACCCGACCGTCTCGGACCCTCCAAACTGTTGGTCCCGAACCATCTGACCAAACCATCCAACCCGACCGTCTCGGACCCTCCAAACTGTTGGTCCCGAACAATCTGACCAAACCGTCTAACTCGACCGTCCCGGACCCTCCAAACTGTTTGTCCCGAATCATCCGACCAAATCATGCAACCCGACCGTCTCGGACACGTCAAATTGTTGGTCCCGAACCATCCGACCAAAACAGACTGTCCCGGAACATTCAAACGGTCCGTCCGAAAGAAGGTCCGGATCTCCTATAGTTGTCCCGAACCATCCGACCGAACTGTCGAACCCGACCAACCCGGGCCCTTCGAACTGTTGGCCCCGAACCATCCGACCAAACCATCCAACCCGACCGTCTCGGACCCTTCAAACTGTTGGTCCCGAACCGTCCGACCAAAACCGTCCAACCCGACCGTCCCGAAACTTCCAAACGGTCGTCCGGAAGAGGATCCGGATCTCCTCTAGTTGTCCCGAACCATCCGGCCAAACCGTCCAACCCGACCACCCCGGACCCTCCGAACTGTTGGTCCCGAACCATCCGACCAAACCATCCAACCCGACTGTCTCGGACCCTCCAAACCATCCGACCAAACCGTCCAACCCGACAGTCTCGGACCCTCCAAAACTGTTGGTCCCGAACCGTCCAACCAAACTGTCCAACCTGACCTTCCCGGAACATCCAAATGGTCCGTCCGGAAGAAGGTTCTGATCTCCTGTAGTTGTCCCGAACCATCAAACCAAACCGTACAACCCGACCGTCCCGGACCATCCGAACAAACCGGCCAACCCGACCGTCTCGGACCCTCCACACTGTTGGTCCCGAACCATCCGACCAAAACCGTCCAACCCGACCGTCTCGGACCCTCCAAACTGTTGGACCCGAACCATCCGACCAACCCGTCTGACCCGACCGTCCCGGACCCACCAAACTGTTGGTCCCGAATCATCCGACGAAATCATGCAACCCGACCTTCTCGGACCCTCCAAACTGTTGGTCCCGAACCATGCGACCAAATCCTCTAACCCGACCGTCTCGGACGCTCCAAACTACTGGTCCCAAAACCATCCGACCAAACCCGACTGTCCCGGAAGATACAAACTGTCCGTCCGGAAGGAGGTTCGGATCTCCTCTAGTTGTCCGAACCATCCGACCAAACCGTCCAACTCGATCGCCCCGAAACTTCCAAACGGTCCGACCGGAAGAAGGTCCGGATCTCCTCTTGTTGCCCCGAACCATCCGTCCAAGCCGTCCAACCTGACCGTCCCGAAAATTCCAAACGGTCCGTCCGGAAGAAGGCATGTTTCTCCTCTAGTTCTCCCAAACCATCAGACCAAAACCGTCCAACCCGACTGTCTCGGAACCTCCAAAACTGTTGGTCCCGAACCATCCGACCAAACCGTGCAACCCGACCGTCCCGGAACTTCCAAATGGTCCGTCCGGAAGAAGGTACGGATCTCCTCTAGTTGTCCCGAACCATCCAACCAAACCGTCCAACCCGACCGTCTCAGGCCCTTCAAACTGTTGGTCCCGAACCATCCGACCAAACCATCCATCCTAACCGTGCCGGCCCCTCCAAACTGTTGGTTCCTAACCATCTGACCAAAGAGTCCAAGCCGACCGTCTCGGACCCTCCAAACTATTGGTCCTGAACCGTCTGACCAAACCGTGCAACCCGACCGTCCCGAAACTTCCAAACGGTCCGTCCGGAAGAAGGTCTGGATCTCCTCTAGTTGTCCCGAACCATCCGACCAAACCGTCCAACCCGTCCACCCCGGATCCCCCGAAATGTTGGACCCGAACCATCCGACCAAACCATCCAACCCGACCGTCTCGGACCCTCCAATCCCGAACCGTCCGACCAAACCGTCCAACCCGACCGTCCCGAAACTTCCAAACGGTCCGTCCGGAAGAAGGTCTGGATCTCCACTAGTTGTCTCAAAACATCCGACCAAAACCGTCCAACCCGTCCACCCCGGACCCCCTGAACTGTCGGACCCGAACCATCCGACCAAACAATCCAACCCGACCGTCTCGGACCCTCCAATCCCGTACCGTCCGACCAAACCGTCCAACCCGACCGTCCCGAAACTTCCAAACGGTCCGTCCGGAAGAAGGTCTGGATCGCCTCTAGTTCTCCCGAAGCATGCGACAAAACCATCCAACCCGAACCATCCGGCCAAAACCGTCCAACCCGACCACCCCGGACCCTCCGAACTGTTGGTCCCGAACCATCCGACCAAACCATCCAACCCGACCGTCTCGGACCCTCCAAACCATCCGACCAAACCGTCCAACCCGACTGTCTCGGACCCTCCAAACTGTTGGTCCCGAACCGTCCAACCAATCTGTCCAACCTGACCGTCCCGGAACATCCAAATGGTCCGTCCGGAAAAAGGTTCTGATCTCCTGTAGTTGTCCCGAACCATCAAACCAAACCGTCCAACCCGACCGTCCCGGACCATCCGAACAAACTGGCCAACCCGGCCGTCTCGGACCCTCCAAATGGTTAGTCCCAAACCATCCGACCAAAACCGTCCAACCCGACCGTCTCGGACCCTCCAAACTGTTGGTCCCGACCCATCTGACCACACCGTCCGACCCGACCGTCCCGGACCCTCCAAATTGTTGGTCCCGAATGATTCGACCAAATCATGCAACCCGACCGTCTCGGACCCTCCAAACTGTTGGTCCCGAACCATGCGACCAAACCGTCCAACTCGATCGTCCCGAAACTTCCAAACGGCCCGTCCGGAAGAAGGTCCTAAACTCCTCTAGTTGTCCTGAACCATCCGACCAAGCCATCCACCCGACCGTCCTGAAACTTCCAAACGGTCCGTCCGGAAGAAGGTCCTAATCTCCTTTAGTTGTCCCGAACCATCCGAACAAACCGTCCAACCCGACCGTCCCGGACCTTCCAAACGGTCCGTCCGAAAGAAAGTCTGGTTCTCCTCTAGTTCTCCCGAACCATCTGACCAAACTATCCAACCCGACTGTCTCGGAAACACCAAACTGTTGGTCCCGAACCATCCGACCAAACCATCCAACTCGACCGTCCCGGACCGTCCAAACGGTCCGTCCGGAAGATGGTCCAGCGCTCCTCTAGTTCTCCCGAACCATCCGACAAAACCATCCAACCCGACCGTCCCGGAGCCTCCAAACTGTTGGTCCTGAACCATCCGACCATACCGTCCAACCCGACCGACTCGGACCCTCCAAACTATTGGTCCCGAACCATCCGACCAAACCCGACCGTCCCGGAACATACAAACGGTCCGTCCGGAAGAAGGTCCGGATCTCCTTTAGTTTTCCCGAACCATCCGACCCGACCGTCCCGGACCCTCCAAAGTGTTGGTCCCGACTCATCCGACCAAATCATGCAACTCGATCGTCCCGGACCATCCGACCCGACCGTCCCGGACCCTCCAAACTATTGGTCCCGAAGCATCCGACCAAACCCGACCGTCCCGGAACATACAAACGGTCCGTCCGGAAGAAGGTCCGGAGATCCTATAGTGGTCCCGAACCATCCCACCCGACCGTCCCGGACCCTCCAAATTGTTGGCCTCGAACCATCCGACCAAATCGTCCAACCCGACCATCTCAGACGCTCCAAACTGTTGGTCCCGAACCATCCGACCAAACCCGACCGTCCCGGAACATAAAAACGGTCCGTCCGGAAGAAGGTCCGGATCTCCTCTAGTTCTCCCGAACCAACTGACCAACCCGTCCAACCCGACCGTCTCGGACCCTCCAAACTGTTGGTCCCGAACCATTCGATCAAGACGTCCAACCCGACCGTCCCGGAACTTCCAAACGGTTCCGTCCGGAAGAAGGTCCCGATCTCCTCTAGTTGTCCCGAACCATGCAACCTAACTGTCTAACCGACCGTCTCAGACCCACCAAACTTTTGGGCCCGAACCATCCGACCAAACCGTCCAACCCGACTGTCCTAGCACTTCCAAATTGTCCGTCCGGAAGGTCTAGATCTCTTATAATTGTCCCAAACCATCCGACCAAATCGTCCAACCCGGCCGTCCCGGACCTTCCAAACGGTCCGTCCGGAAGAAGGTCCGGTTCTCCTCTAGTTCACCCGAACCATCGGACCAAACCATCCAACCTGACCGTCCTGGACCCACCAAACCGTTCGTCCCGAACCATTCGACCAAACAGTCCAACCCGACCGTCTTGGACCCTCCAAACTGTTCGTCCCGAACCATCCGACCAAACTGTCGAACCCGATTATCTCGGACCCTCCAAACTGTTTGTCCCGAACCATCCGGCCAAACCGTCCAACCCAACCGTCCCGGACCCTCCAAACTGTTGGTCCCGAATCATCCGACCAAATCATGCAACCCGACCGTCTCGGACCCTCCGAACTGTTGGTCCCGAAACATCCGACCAAACCGTCCAACAGGACCGTCGCGGACCCTCCAAACTGTTGGTCCCGAAACATCCGACCAAATCGTCCAGCCCGACCGTCCCGGACCCTCCAAACTGTTGGTCCCGAGCCGTCCAACCATACCGTCCAACCCGACCGTCCCGAAACTTCCAAACGGCCCGTCCGGAAGAAGGTCCCGATCATCTCTAGTTGACCCGAACCATCAGACCAAAACCGTCCAACCCGACCGTCCAGGAACTTCCAAATGGTCCGTCCGGAAGAAGGTCCGAATCTCCTGTTGGTCCCGAACCATCCGACCAAACCGTCCAACCCGACCATCTCGGACCCTCCAAACTACTGGTCCCGAAACATCCGACCAAACCGTCCAACCTAAACGTCCCGGACGTTCTAGACGGTCCGTCCGGATGAAGGTCCGGCTCTCCTCTAGTTCTTCCAAACCATCCGAACAAACCGGCCAACCCGACCGTCCCGGACACTCCAAACTATTGGTCCCAAACCATCTGACGAAACCGTCCGACCCGACCATCCCGGACCCTCCAAACTGTTGCTCCCGAATCATCCGACCAAATCATGCAACCCGAACGTCCCGGACGTTCTAAACGGTTCGTCCGGAAGAAGGTCCGGCTCTCCTCTAGTTCTCCCGAACCATCCGACGAAACCATCCAACCCGACCGTCCCGGACCCTCCAAACTATTGGTCCCGGACCATCGGACCAAACCGTCCAACCCGACCGTCCCGGACCCTCCAAAATGTTGGTCCCGAACCATCCGACGAAACCGTCCGACCCGACCGTCCCGGACCCTCCAAACTGTTGGCCCCGAATCATCCGACCAAATCATGCAACCCGACCGTCTCGGACCCTCCAAACTGTTGGTCCCGAACCATGCGACCAAATCGTCCAACCCGACCGTCTCGGACGCTCCAAACTGTTGGTCCCGAACCGTCCGACCAAACCAGACTGTCCCTGAACATACAAACCGTCTGTCCGGAAGAAGGTCCGGATCTTCTTTAGTTGTCCCGAACCATCCGACCAAACCGTCCAACCCGACCGACCCGGACCCTCCAAACTGTTGGTCCCGAACCATCCGACCAAACCGTCCAGCCCGACCGTCCCGGGCCTTCCAAACGGTTCGTCCGGAAGAAGGTCCGGCACTCCTCAAGTTTTCCCGAACCTTCCGACCAAACCGTCCAACCCGACCGTCCCGGAACTTCCAAACGATCCGTCCGAAAAAAGGTACGGATCTCCTCTAGTTGTCCCGAACCATCTAACCAAACCGTCCAACCCGACCGTCTCAGACCCTTCAAGTGTTGGTCCCGAAACATCCGATCAAACCGTCCAAGCCAACTGTCCTGGAACTTTCAAATGGTCCGTCCGGAAGGTCTAGACCTCCTCTAATTGTCCCAAACCATCCGACCAAACCATCCAACCTGACCGTCCTGGCCCCTCCAAATTGTTGGTCCCGAACCATCCGACCAAACCGTCCAACCCGACCATCACGGACCCTCCAAACTATAGGTCCTGAACCGTCCGACTAAACCGTCCAACCCGACCGTCCCGAAACTTCCAAACGGTCCGTCCGAAAGAAGGTTTGGATCTCCTCTAGCTTTCCCGAACCATTCGGCCAAACCGTCCAACCCGACCACCCCGGACCATCCGAACGGTTGGACCCGAACCATCCGACCAAACCATCCAACCCGACAGTCTCAGACCCCCCAATCCCGAACCGTCCGACCAAACCGTCCAACCCAACCGTCCCGAAAGTTCCATACGGTCCGTCCGGAAGAACGTCCAGTTCTCCTCTAGTTCTCCCGAACCATCCGACCAAACCGTCCAATCCGACCATCTCGGACCCTCCAAACTGTTGGTCCCGAGCCATCCAACCAAACCGTCCAACCGGACCATACCAGAACTTCCAAACGGTTCGTCCGAAAGAAGGTCCGTATCTCCTCTAGTTGTCCTGAAACATCCAACCAAATCGTCCAACCCGACCGTCTCAGACCCTCCAAACTGTTGGCCCCAAACCATCCGATAAAGGCGTCCAACCTGACTGTCCTGGAACTACCAAATGGTCCGTCCGGAAGCTCTAGATCTCCTATAAATGTCCGAAACCATCTGACCAAACCGTCCAACCCGACTGTCCCCGAAATGCCAAATGGTCTGTCCGGAAGGTCTAGATCTCCTCTAAATGTCCGAAACCATCCGACCAAACCGTCCAACCCGACCGTCCCGGACCTTCCAAACGGTCCGTCCGGAAGAAGGTCCGGTTCTCCTCTAGTTCACCCGATCCATCGGTCCAAACCATCCAACCCGACCGTCCCGGACCCACCAAATTGTTCATCCCGAACCATCCGACCAAACCGTCCAACCCGACCGTCTCAGACCCTCTAAACTGTTCGTCCCGAACCATCCGACCAAACCGTCGAACCCGACTATCTCGGACCCTCCAAACAGTTTGTCCCGAACCATCCGGCCAAACCGTCCAACCCAACTGTCCCAGACCCTCCAAACTGATGGTCCCGAATCATCCGACCAAATCATGCAACCCGACCGTCTCGGACCCACCGAACTGTTGGTCCCGAACCATCCGACCAAACCGTCCAACCCGACCGTCTCGGACCCTCCAAACTCTTGGTCCCGAACCATCCGACCAAACCATCCAACCCGACCGTCCCGGACCCTCCAAACTGTTGGTCCCGAACCATCCGACCAAACAGTCCAGCTCAACCGTCCCGGGCCTTCCAAACGGTCCGTCCGGAAGAAGGTCCGGCCCTCCTCAAGTTCTCCCGAACCTTCCCACCAAACCATCCAACCCGTCCATCCCGTACCCTCCAAACTGTTGGTCCCGAACCATCCGACGAAACCGTCCAACCCGACCATCTCGGACCCTCCAAACTGTTGGTCCCGAACCATCCGACCAAACCGTCCGACCCGACTGTCCCGGACCCTCCAAACTGTTGGTCTCGAATCATCTGACCAAATCATGCAACCCGACCGTCTCGGACCCTCCAAACTGTTCGTCCCGAACCATGCGACCAAATCGTCCAACCCGACCGTCTCGGACGCTCCAAACTGCTGGTCCCGACCCATCCGACCAGACCCGACTGTCCCGGAACATACAAACGGTCCGTCCGGAAGAAGGTCCGGATCTCCTCTAGTTGTCCCGAACCACCCGACCAAACCGTCCAACTCGATCGTCCCGGAACATACAAACGGTCCGTCCGGAAGAAGGTCCGGATCTCCTCTAGTTGTCCCGAACCATACGACCAAGCTGTCCAACCCGACCGTCCCAAAACTTCCAAACGGTCCGTCCGGAAGAAGGTCATAATCTCCTCTAGTTGTCCCGAACCATCCGACCAAACCGTCCAACTCGACCGTCCCGGACCTTCCAAACGGTTCGTCCGGAAGAAGGTCCGGATCTCCTCTAGTTGTGCCGAACCATCCAAGCCGACCGTCCCGGACCCTCCAAAGTGTTGGTCCCGAACCATCCGACCAAACCGTCCAAGCCGACTGTCCTGGAACTTCCAAATGGTCCGTCCGGAAGGTCTAAATCTCCTCTAATTCTCCCAAACCATCTGCCCAAACCGTCCAACCCGACAGTCGCGGACCCTCCGAACTGTTGGTCCCGAACCATTCGACCAAACCGTCCACTCGACCGTCCCGGGCCTTTCAAACGGTCCGTCCGGAAGAAGGTTCGGCCCTCGTCAAGTTCTCCCGAACCTTCCGTCCAAACCATCCAACCTGTCCGTCCCGTACCCTCCAAACTGTTGGTCCCGAACCATCCGGCCAAACCGTCCAACCCGACCTCGTGGACCCTCCAAACTGTTGGTCCCAAACCATCCGACCAAACCGTCCAACCCGACCGTCCCGAAACTTCCAAACGGTCCGTCCGGAAGAAGGTCTGGATCTCCTCTAGTTGTCCCGAACGATCCGACCAAACCTCCAACCCGACCACCCCTGACCCTCCAAACTGTTGGACGCGAACCATCCGACAAAACCATCCAACCCGACCGTCTCGGACCCTCCAATCCCGAACCGTCCGACAAACCGTCCAACCCGACCGACCCGAAACTTCGGAACGGTCAACCCGGTAGAACGTCCAGTTCTCGTCTAGTTCTCTCGAACCATCCGACCAAACCGTCCAACCCGACCGTCCCGGAACTTCCAAACGGTCCGTCCGGAAGAAGGTACGGATCTCCTGTACTTGTCTCGAACCATCTAACCAAACCGTCCAACCCGACCGTCTCAGACCCTTCAAACTGTTGGTCCCGAACCATCCGATCAAACTGTCCAAGCCAACTGTCCTGGAAATTTCAAATGGTCCGTCCGGAAGGTCTAGACCTCCTCTAATTGTCCCAAACCATCCGACCAAACCGTCCAACCTGACCGTCCTGGCCCCTACAAACTGTTGGTCCCGTACCATCCGGCCAAACCGTCCAACCCGACCGTCACGGACCCTCCAAACTATAGGTCCGGAATCGTCCGACCAAACTGTCCAACCTGACTGTCCCGGCCCCTCCAAACTATAGGTCCTGAACCATCCGACCAAACTGACCAACCTGACCGTCCCGGCCCCTCCAAACTGTTGGTCCCGAACCAGCCGACCAAACCGTCCAACCAAACCGTCTCGGACCCTCCAAACTGTCGGTCCTGAACAGTCCGACCAAACTGTCCAACCCTATCGTCCCGAAACTTCCAAACGGTCCGTCCGGAAGAAGGTACGGATCTCCTCTAGTTGTCCCAAATCATCCGACCGAACCGTCCAACCCGACTGTCTCGGAACCTCCGAATTGTTGGCCCGAACCATCCGACCAAACCGTCCAACCCGGCCGTCCCGGAACTTCCAAACGGTCCGTCCGGAAGAAGGTACGGATCTCCTCAAGTTGTCCCGAACCATCTGACCAAACCGTCCAACCCAACCGTCTCAGATCCTCCAAACTGTTGGTCCCGAACCATCCGATCAGACCGTCCAAGCCGACTGTCCTGGAACTTCCAAATGGTCCATCCGGAAGGTCTAGACCTCCTCTAATTGTCCCAAACCATCCGACCAAACCGTCCAACCCGACCGTCGCGGACCCTCCAAACTGTTGGTCCCGAACCATCCGACCAAACCGTCCAACCTGACCGTCCTGGCCCCTCCAAACTGTTGGTCCCGAACCATCCGACCAAACCGACCAACCCGACCGTCTCGGACCCTCCAAACTGTCGGTCCTGAACCGTCCGTCCAAACCGCCCAACCCGACCGTCCCGAAACTTCCAAATGGTCCGTCCGGAAGAAGGTACGGATCTCCTCTAGTTGTCCCGAACCATCCGACCAAACGGTCCAACCCGACTGTCTCGGAACCTCCAAACTGTTGGTCCCGAACCATCCGACCAAACCGTCCAACCCGACCGTCCCGGAACTTCCAAACGGTCCGTCCGGAAGAAGGTACGGATCCCCTCTAGTTGTCCCGAACCATCCGATCAAAACTGTCCAAGCCGACTGTCTTGGAACTTTCAAATGGTCCGTCCGAAGGTCTAGACCTCCTCTAATTGTCCCAAACCATCCAACCAAACCATCCAACCTGACCGTCCCGGCCCCTCCAAACTGTTGGTCCCGAACCATCTGACCAAACCGTCCATTCCGACCGTCTCGAACCCTCCAAACTGTAGGTCCTGAACCGTCCGACCAAACCGTCCAACCCGACCGTCCCGAAACTTCCAAACGGTCCGTTCGAAAGAAGGTATGGATCTCCTCTAGTTGTCCCGAACCATCCGACCAAACCGTCCAACCCGACCACCCCGGACCCTCCGATCTGTCGGACCCGAACCATCCAACCAAACCATCCAACCTGACCGTCTCGGACCCTCCAATCCCGAACCGTCCAACCAAACCGTCCAACCCGACCGTCCCGAATCTTCCAAATGGTCCATCCGGAATAACGTCCAGTTCTCCTCTAGTTCTCCCAACCATCCGACCAAACCGTCCAACCCGACCGTCTCGGACCCTCCAAACTGTTGGTCCCGAACCATCCGACCAAACCGTCCAACCGGATCGTACCAGAACTTCCAAACGGTCCGTCAGAAAGATGGTCCGGATCTCCTCTAGTTGTCCTGAAACATCCGACCAAATCGTCCAACCCGACCGTCCCAGACGCTCCAAACTATTGGTCCCGAACCATCCGGCGAAAGCGTCCAACCCGACTGTCCTGGAACTGCCGAATGGTCCGTCCGGAAGGTCTAGATCTCCTATAAATGTCCGAAACCATCCGACCAAACCGTCCAACCCGACCATCCCGGACCTTCCAAAAGGTCCGTCCGGAAGAAGGTCGGCTCTCCTCTAATTCTCCCGAACCATCCGACCAAACCATCCAACCCGACCGTCCCGGACCCTCCAAACTGTTTGTCCCGAACCATCTGACCAAACCATCCAACCCGACCGTCTCGGACCCTCCAAACTGTTGGTCCCGAACAATCTGACCAAACCGTCTAACCCGACCGTCCTGGACCCTCTAAACTGTTTGTCCCGAATCATCCGACCAAATCATGCAACCCGACCGTCTCGGACACTCCGAACTGTTGGTCCCGAACCATCCGACCAAAACAAACCGTCCCGGAACATACAAACGGTCCATCGGGAAGAAGGTCTAGATCTCGTCTAGTTGTCCCGAACCATCTGATGTGAATCACCGTGAAGGAGGATGATCAATCCTGAAGTTTGCCCGATTTTCACGACGTAGGATCCTGGATAACTAGCCTGTGAAGCCTGATGAATGACACAGCCAACCACCGTCTTGATTACGGAAGCCTGCAGCACTCGATTCACCCAACCACACACTTCGGCCCTTTGTTACTCACTAACGTGGAGCAACGTGTTCATGCAATCCACGAAGAAATCACAAGAACAACGGAGAAACAATCTTAGATAAACTCCCAATCCCTGGTTGAGGTGGAAATAGCTCACACTCTAAAGGAACAAGAGTTCTCTTCAATTCTAAAATTCTTCATTGCTCATTACATAGGAAGCAACCTCATATATATAGAGGTTGATAACTTAAGGCTTCCTTGGGTGGCACCGTATTAGGGGCTTCTTTCTCTTTTTCAGCTCTAGGTACTCGAAGAGTAAACCCAACTGATTGAGTTGATGAAGGCGCAAGACTTTGGCCCAAATTGAACCGTGGTGTATGCGGCTTCTTAACTCTTTCCTCCGCCTCGATGGCGAAATTCACAAGGTCCTACATACTACCATTATATTTTAAACGAACAGTAGTAGAGATTTCAGGATTTAAACCTTGTTTGAAGTATGCCCTTGCTTCTGAGGCATTCATGATATTGGCACGATGCATAGCATAATTCAGTTTCTTGTAATATGCTTGGACAGGTTGGCGTCCCTGTTTAAGGCTCTTTACTTGACGAAGCAATTCATGCTCATAATCGTATGGCACAGATTCTTCTCTCATGATCATCTTCAATTCATCCCAACTAGCGGTGAAACGCTTGCTAGGATGATGCTTCCACCAATCATAAGCATAGTCTTCGAACTCCATGGTGGCTCGTGCTACTTCCTTGGCTTTGGTAAGCTTCTGGGATTGAAGTTCCGACTCCATATGTTGTACCCATTGAAGGTACTCTTCCGGATCAGCACTTCCATAGTAGGGAAGTTCCACGTACTCGTGACCTGCCATGGTTAGTTGTACAAAGACAAATTCCTATTCCCAAAAATAGGTGTTTTTGTGGGCATATAGGCTTCCTTCAGTTCCTGTCATGGTTAGCTCAAGCAAAGAGACTAGCACGAATAGCTTGCTTTATGTGGATTTACTCAATCCCTACCCTTGCTTACCGAAGTTCTTATGAAGACTTCTTTGATTGAAGAACAACGGGTACTCCAGTAGCAGTACAAGGGTAAAGGTGATGAATCGAGTGAATCAAGGCCCAAGTATTGTAATAAGACAATGGCTATTTTGCTGGAGCTTGGAGGGTTAGTGTAATACCTATGCAATTGAAATTCTAGGTATTGTATTGATAAGTAGTAATCCACTCTAGAAATTCAATACTTAGTTGCGATCACAACATAGGGAAAGATTGAGCACTCACGCCAAAGATGATATGACTAATGCACGAAGAAAAAGCTATACACTAGATAAGTGAGATAAAATAGCTCAAGTTGCATAAGTAAGACAATAGCTTGGTTGCACTTTTTATTGGGCTTCAGATTTGCACATGAGATCACAAGTTTTGCTTAGCTTTTGAATTGTATGCAATGCCCAAAAGATATTGACCAAGGCTCTTTCTTCTTCTTTCTTTTGATTGATACTTCTTTTTCTTTTTCTTCTTTTTATTTTCTCTTCTTTCTTTTGTACCTAGGTCAATTTGTCAACAAGGGCTTAACAAGAAAAAGTAACTCTTAATTTGGAGTTCTAGGAATGATATCAAATGTGCAAAGCCCAAACAATCTTTGTAAGCTAGACCTTATAGGTATGCAAAGTATTGAGTAATGGATAGATGATGTGATTACTCGAAGATTCAAAAGATTGGAGTGAAAGATATATTTTTGTGATCAGCAAAGCAAGATTCTAATGGATTAAAACCTAGCAAAACTCACTGAAGTTTTCAATTGAAACTACGGGTTTGAAGAACAATATTTTTGTGTGGCTTTTTCTGGACAGGGAGAAGAACACAAAGTAAAGATACAAATCCTACCGTGTCAACCTCGAGCTCTGATACCAAATGATGTGAATCACCTTGAAGGAGGATGATCAATCCCGAAGTTTTGCCCGATTTTCACGACGTAGGATCCTGGATAACTAGCCTGTGAAGCCTGATGAATGACACGGCCAACCACCGTCTTGATTACGGAAGCCTGCAGCACTCGATTCACCCAACCACACACTTCGGCCCTTTGTTACTCACTAACGTGGAGCAACGTGTTCAAGCAATCTCGAAGGAAATCACAAGAACAACGAAAGAAACAATCTCAGATAACTCCCTATCCCTGTTGAGGTGGAAAAGCTCACCTCGAGGAACAAGAGTTCTCTTCAATTCTGAAATTCTTCACTGCTCATTACATGTGCAAGCACCTCATATATATAGAGGTTGATAGACTTAAGGCTAAGCTACCTCAAACAAAATATCACTAGTAGCTACAGTATGACGGTTTGCTCCAGTATACGTAGCTACAGTTGCTACAGTATGACGGTTTGCTACAGTACGTGTTGCTACAGTACAAAAGAGTCTAAATATCTGAGTACAGACAGAAAAGTCGGAAGCTCCGGCTTGGAAATCGGTAGTTCCGGGATTGCGTTCTGTCTTGAGTCTTCAAGTTCTTCAGGGAGGTTGAAGACTTTACAGCTGAAGAGTTTACGCCGGTTGAAGACTTTACGGCTGAGGAGGGAAGTCGGAAGCTCCGGTATGGAAATCGGTAGTTCCGGGATGGCCTCCTGATCTTGGCGTTAGTGGACATCCGGAGGATTGTCGGAGGCTGAAGACTTAAGAGGACAAACTCGGTGTCTCTGGGATTGGAAGTCGGAGGTTCCGGGATTGCCTTCTGGTCTTGCCTGAAGTCCATCTCCGAGGCTTTGACTGGAGTTCTGGAAAGTCGGAGGCTCCGGGATTGATGTCAAAGACTTCGACATTTCCTGGAAGCCTCTGAATCGATTGCTTTGAGCTTCCTCGATGTCCTTTTTCTCCATCTTATGTGTGCAAATGATCTAGGCATTATGTAGCACACCATTCAAGCTCAAATTCAGTGGGCATTCATTAAGGAAAAGATTCACCTGTTGAGCATTTTGTCGAGTTCTTGCCCTTGTCATGGGTCCTTGTTGAGCTTGGGGTATTAGAATGTCAATTGATAAGGATGAGCTAGGGCCATTCTCATCACCATCCGACCAAACCGTCCAACCCGATCGTCCCGGAACATCCAAACGGTCCGTCCGTAAGAAGTTCCGGATCTCCTTTAGTTGTCCCAAACCATCCGACCAAACCGTCGAACCCGACCACCCTGGGCCCTTCGAACTGCTGGTCCCGAACCATCCGACCAAACCATCCAACCCGACCATCTTGGACCCTCCAAACTGTTGGTCCCGAACAGTCCGACCAAACCGTCCAACCCGACCGTCCCGGACCTTCCAAACGGTCCGTCTGGAAGAAGGTCCGGCTCTCCTCTAGTTCTCCCGAACCATCTGGCCAAACCATCCAACCCGACCATCTCGGGCCCTCCAAACTGTTAGTCCCGAACCATCCGACCAAACTGTCCAACCTGACCGTCCCGGAACTTCCAACAGTTCGGAGGTTCCGAGACAGTCGGGTTGGACGGTTCGGTCGGATGGTTCGGGACATGATAGAACAATGGGGTGTCCCGATCTTTCGATGAGAAGATAACTATCGATTAGATGGATTCGACCTTGACGATCCGACTACACCGTGCAGCGAACGGTGCGCCTTAGCAATCGCTAGACCAACTCCGAGAGGTTATTGACGATGCCAGTAGCACGGTCAACTTGAACACGAGGTTCTTAATCCCTGCAAGCAATCGACGAACAAGCAAGAATTGAGAAATAGCAATCTGAAATTGCGAGTATAGATGAAGTACGATATATTATATGGTGGGGTTTCACAATCGGTCTTGATCTGATCGGACGACACAAACGAAGAACACGACGAATAGCAACGGTGGCTGATTCTAAACTTTAGCAAAACCCAAGCTAACCCTAGGGGGTGCGGCTACTTATATAGGATAGGATGGGGAGGTGGGTTACTGTTCACGCGCGTGAATAGTGCGCGTGAACAGTACCGAAACCCCATGAGGACTCCCTTACTTTTACTTAACCTATTTGGATACATGGCCCATTGGCCCATTAAGGTGGCAGAGCACCATATTTCACTAAGTCCTTTTTCATGGTGGCTTGAGTATTCTTCCATCATCACTTATGCTCTTGTTTATCGTCTGGCTTCTCGTATGCTTGCTGCCATGCCCTTGTAGCTTGCTCTTCATGCTCCAATACTTGTCCTTCATATCCAAGCTAGGCCCTCCACTCCTAATTAGCAAAAGAATATCATTATTAGGCAGCATCATATCCTTATTAATATAAGGCAAAGTACCGAGGAACGAAAGTACCTAGTAATTAAGTTGTTTGGCACGTGCCCTAGTCATTGGTCCTTGTATCTCCGGCACTTGTGTAGGTTCAGCTGGTGATGTAATAGGAGCTGAAGCTATGTGAGGAGTAGCATTGGGTGTAACTGTAGTGGAGATGTCCTCATCATCCTCCCCTTCTTGAATTGACGTCGTCCTCGACGGCAGCTCGTCTTCCTCACCCAAATATGGTTTTAAATCTGCAATGTTAAAGGTGGAACTAACCCCAAAATCTGCAGGCAACTCAAGCTTGTATGCATTATCATTAATTCGTTCAAGCACTTTAAATGGACCATCAGCACGTGGCATAAGCTTAGATTTTCTCAAATCAGGGAAACGATCTTTACGCAAATGCAACCAAACCAGATCTCCAGGCACAAAAGTAACATGTTTCCTTCCCTGATCACCGGCAATTTTATACTTAGCATTCATTCGTTCAATGTTCTCTTTAGTCATCTCATGCATCTTTAATATCAATTCAGCACGTCGCTTAGCATCAAAATTAACCTTCTCCGAAGATGGAAGAGGTAGCAAATCAATAGGTGCACGAGGTATAAAGCCATAAACAATCTCAAAAGGGCACATCTTAGTGGTAGAATGCAGCGAACAATTATAAGCAAACTCAATATGAGGTAAACATTCTTCCCACATACGCAAATTCTTTTTCAAAATAGCCCTAAGCATAGTAGACAAAGTTCTATTCACAACCTCAGTTTGTCCATCTGTTTGGGGGTGACATGTAGTACTAAAAAGCAATTTAGTCCCCAACTTAGCCCATAAGCATGTCCAAAAGTGGCTAAGAAATTTAGTATCACGATCTGAAACAATAGTATTTGGTACACCATGCAAGCGTATGATTTCACGAAAGAACAAATCAGCAACAATTGTAGCATCATCGGACTTGTGACATGGTATAAAGTGTGCCATCTTACTAAATCTATCCACGACAACAAATATACTATCTCTCCCCTTCTTGGTTCTAGGCAGCCCTAAAACAAAGTCCATAGATATATCTTCCCAAGGTACACTAGGAACGGGTAGAGGCATATATAAACCATGAGGATTAAGTCGTGACTTAGCTTTTTGACATGTAGTGCAGCGAGCAACGAATCTCTCAACATCCCGTCTCATCTTTGGCCAAAAGAAGTGTTCAGCAAGGACGTCCTCCGTCTTCTTTACGCCAAAATGACCCATCAATCCTCCTCCATGCGCCTCCTGTAACAACAAAAGACGAACAGAGCTATCTGGGATGCATAGCTTGTTGGCACGAAACACAAAGCCATCATTAATGATGAACTTGTTCCATGTTCTCCCTTGTTTACAATTCTGCAATACATCTTTAAATTCAGCATCATGTACATATTGATCCCGGATGGTCTCCAAACCAAAAATTTTAAAGTCAAGTTGTGAAAGCAGGGTATACCGACGTGACAATGCATCAGCAATAACATTTTCTTTACCCTTTTTATGTTTGATGACATAAGGGAAAGACTCAATGAACTCAACCCACTTAGCATGTCTACGGTTCAGTTTAGCTTGACTTCTAATATGTTTCAACGATTCATGATCAGAATGTATAATGAACTCCTTGGGCCACAAATAATGTTGCCATGTCTCTAATATCCGAACAAGAGCATATAATTCCTTATCATAAGTAGAATAGTTCAGATTAGGCCCACTCAATTTTTCACTAAAGTATGCAACAGGTTTGCCTTCTTGTAATAACACACCACCTAAACCAATGCCACTAGCATCACATTCAAGCTCAAACATCTTATTAAAATCAGGGAGCTGAAGTAAAGGTGCATGTGTCAACTTATCTTTCAATACTGTGAAGGCCTCCTCTTGCGCATTGCTCCAAACAAATGGAACGTCCTTCTTTGTGAGCTCATTCAGCGGTGCGGCAATGGTGCTGAAATCTTTGACAAAGCGTCGATAGAACCCAGCAAGTCCTAAGAAACTCCGTACTTGTGTGACCGTTTTAGGAGTCGGCCAACTCTGGATGGCTTCGATCTTGGCTTTATCAACTTCAATGCCCTGTGGGGTAACAACATAGCCAAGAAACGATACTCGGTCGGTGCAAAAGGTGCACTTTCCAAGGTTACCAAACAAACGTGCATCTCGTAAAGCATTAAAAACAGCACGTAAATGATCCAAGTGATCCTCCAAAGATTTGCTATAAATCAGTATATCATCAAAATAGACTACCACAAATCGTCCAATGAAAGCACGTAAAACTTCGTTCATCAATCTCATGAATGTACTAGGTGCATTAGTTAAACCAAAAGGCATGACTAACCACTCATATAAACCAAACTTAGTTTTAAACGCTGTTTTCCATTCATCTCCCAATTTCAGACGAATTTGACGGTATCCACTACGCAAATCAACTTTCGAGAACATGGTAGAGCCACTCAATTCATCAAGCATATCATCTAGCCTAGGAATAGGATGATGATATCGAATAGTAATATTATTAATGGCTCTACAATCAACACACATACGCCATGATCCATCTTTCTTAGGTACCAAAATAACAGGAACAGCACATGGACTAAGGGATTTGCGAACATAACCTTTGTCGAGTAGCTCTTGTACTTGACGCTGAATCTCCTTTGTCTCCTCCGGATTGGTACGGTATGGCACACGGTTGGGCAGCGAGGCACCGGGAATTAGATCAATTTGATGCTCAATCCCTCGAATAGGTGGTAATCCCGGTGGTACGTCTTCAGGAAAGACGTCAGTGAAGTCCTGCAAAATGTTAGTGATAGCAGGAGGCAAAGAGGGAGGCAAATCCTCGAATGAAAACAAGGCCTCTTTGCATATGAATGCATAGCAAATAGAATTACTAGCATCCAAATCAGAAATATCAGATTTACTTGCAAGCAAACATGTACCTTTCAATTTTATTTCATTAGAAGGCCTAGGTGCAGATTTGCTTGTAGTTTTATGTTGCTCAAATTCTTTAGC
This sequence comes from Stipa capillata, assembly GCA_019208055.1. Taxonomy (NCBI): domain Eukaryota; kingdom Viridiplantae; phylum Streptophyta; class Magnoliopsida; order Poales; family Poaceae; genus Stipa; species Stipa capillata. The sequence continues at coordinate 35,225 of JAGXJF010002743.1, read as the reverse complement.
TACAATCTGATTTTCACCCTTGTTTTGCTCCTGATTCTTAGCTCTACTACCTTTAGCAAGATCATCTTTTAAAATTTGATCAGGAGTCATAGGAACTAATGCAATCTTTTTACCCTTATGCAAAAGGGCATACTGATTAGTCCTACCATGATGCACAGAATCTCTATCATATTGCCATGGTCTACCAAGTAACATTGAGCATGCTTGCATAGGTACCACATCACAATCAATAAAATCAGCATAGGCGGCAATAGTAAAATGCACTCGTACCGTTCTTGTTACCTTAAGCTTGCCGCTGTTGTTGAACCATTGGATGTAGTAGGGATGAGGGTGTGGACGTGTGGTGAGTGAAAGCTTCTCAACCATCTCTGAACTTGCCAAGTTATTGCAGCTCCCTCCATCAATTATAATCCGAACAGCACGCTCCTTCACAACACCTTTGGTTTGAAACAAGTTGTGTCGCTGATTTTGCTCGGCACGACTCATTTGCACACTCAAAACTCTTTGTGCAATCAAGCTCACATACTGATCTGCATCCTCGGCGCCCATATATTGTACATCTTGATCAGATTCGTCATCATTTTGTTCTTGTGCAGCGATGAGAGCCAATGTATCTTCATCATAGTCACTTGCGGAATCATATTCCCCATCTTCTCGTATAATCATCACACGCTTTGTGGGGCAATCTCTTTGCATGTGACCATAGCCGTGGCAGCGATGGCATTTTGTATCCTTGGTCTTCCCGGTCGACGCCATGGAAGAAGAACTCTTCGCCGGGGCAGTGGAGGAAGACTTTGCTAGTGTAGGTGCTTGCGGTGCTGTTCGTGTTGTAGACGAATATGATTTAGCATTTGAAGTGGCCGGGGCAGCGGTACGTGTGGACGGGCCAGCGGGTGTGTGAGGTGTCCACGAAGTTGTACGCCCTGCAGAAAAGTTAGATCTTGTCTTCGGCTGTCGATCGTGCACTTCACGTTCAGCTTTGCAAGCAAGATGGAATAAACGAGTGATAGTATTATATTCCTTATACTCAAGTATGGTCTGAATTTCTTTGTTTAAACCACCCATAAACCTAGCAAGCATAGCCTCATTATCCTCAACAATAGCACATCTAATCAAACCAGTTTGTAATTCTTGATAGTATTCCTCCACAGAATTATTACCTTGTCTCAAACGCTGAAGTTTATTATGCAATTCACGTTGATAATAAGGAGGAACAAATCGGGTACGCATAGCCTCTTTCAAGGCAGCCCAAGTAGTTGGTATATTTTCATGATACATTCTACAATGTTCAGCCCACCAAATAGAAGCGAAACCGGTAAACTCACAAACAGCAGCCCTAACACGTTTATCCTCGGGATAATTCAAGCATGCAAAGCGTTGTTCAACTTCTAATTCCCAAGTAAGATATGCATCAGGATTATAACTACCCTCAAATGGTGGAATTTTCAGTTTTAGTTTAGCAACATCATCATTATCACGTACCTCCCGACGTGGGTGCATACCATGTCGGTTTTGTCGCAGCCGTCGATGTAGTCGATCATTGTTGGTGGTGACGGCGTCCTCGTCCTCAGACCCTCCATGATACTCATCAAAGTTAGCTTCCTCTTCCTCACCTGTGGCTGTGGTAGCATTATGAGGGTACACCGAAGCACCGGAAGCTTGTGGAGCAAAGTCGGGGACACGACGTGCTCGCTGTTGTGTAGCTTGGAGCACAGGAGCGGGTACGCGAAGTGGTGGTGGTAGCTGATGTCGAGGTGGTGGCTGATGTAGAGGTGGTGGAGTGCCCGAAGTGCCATCCAAACGGGTGAGGATAACGTCAATCTTAGCGTTCAGCTCCTTGACACTTGCCTCTATCCCGTCCATCCGGTCCATAGCACCGGCATAGCGGGTGTCAATGTCCCCAACATGTTTGGACACAACACCTTGGAAGTCATCTCTCAACTTCCGGGTGCGAGGAGAAAAATCATCCCCGCTGTTCATACGTGAACCTGTCATGGTTAGTAGCAAAAAGACACGAAAAACACAAGTGTAATGTCCCTACTAGCTACTAGGATGTGGTGACAATCGCTCAACGCTCAAGCTAATCACAATTCTTACAAGTTCTTACCCTGCAGCAAGGAGGTGACCGGCAACCGACGGTGTCAAGTACCTCCAAAGTATGGAACAAGCGATTACCAAGTGATCGAAAATCTGCACGGTATAGAGTAGTGGAGCTTGGAAGGCTTTTGTGAGTAGCAAAGAAATAGCAAGTGATCAAAGTAGCAATACAAAGTTAAATATATGCTCAAAAATACTAGTCCTAGTTGCTGGACTTAGACTAGAACGAGCAAAATTTAACTAAGCCTAGATACTGAAACAATAGAGGCAAAAGATCACAAGCTAAAGAAGCAATGCAATGCAAGAATTCTTCTGAGATTTTTTTTATATCAGTGGCCTTCTATGTGGCTTCTTATTATTTTTGTAATTTTCTTGTACTTTTTTGAACCTCAGAAAAATTCCAAACAGAGCAAAAGTTATCAAAAGACGAAGTTTTAGCTTCTTGCCACAAGTCTGCCTGGTTCGGTTTTTTTGCGATATCTCCCAAACGGCTTGGCCAAATCAGCTGAAATTTTTATGGTAGGCTCCTGAGAATATCCTTGATTTTACAGAATTTTTTCAGATTTTTCTGGGCACTTTGAACTTTTTGAATCCGAATTGGCATTGAATTCGGTTTGAACTTTGAATCCGAACCAACTTTGATTTCTGGTCAAACCCAACGTGGAGTGGATGTCCAGGACCCTTATTAACGTCGTGGGGAAGCCCCTTGGGTTGGCCAAGTCCCTGACAAAAAGATATGAGATAGAAACCAAACACTATTGGGCAATCAACTTGAAACCCAAGTAAATTCCAACTTCCCTTTCTTTCTTTTTCTTTCCAAACTCTTTGCAAGATCCAATCTATTATGAGAGAAGGGTGGGGGAGGAGATACTGTTCACACGCGTGAACAGTACGCGTGAATAGTACACCGAATCAAACGAGCAACAAGGAGGGTATGATCTAGTAGTAAAATTATGCAACGAACCAATCTAGACCAGCAACTTGACACGATCTATGCAGCAAAAATTCAACAATGTAAGTACTAGATTGAAAATTGCACGGCTCAGATTGGTTTTGGGACAATGGATGAACTAACCCTATTTTTTTTTGATTTTTGGCTGATTGTGGATGATAGGAAAAAGATGTAATCTACTACTACGGAAAAACAGGAAATTTCTCACCGAGCAACTTGAGCTCTGATACCACTTGATAGAACAATGGGGTGTCCCGATCTTTCGATGAGAAGATAACTATCGATTAGATGGATTCGACCTTGACGATCCGACTACACCGTGCAGCGAACGGTGCGCCTTAGCAATCGCTAGACCAACTCCGAGAGGTTATTGACGATGCCGGTAGCACGGTCAACTTGAACACGAGGTTCTTAATCCCTGCAAGCAATCGACGAACAAGTAAGAATTGAGAAATAGCAATCTGAAATTGCGAGTATAGATGAAGTACGATATATTATATGGTGGGGTTTCACAATCGGTCTTGATCTGATCGGATGACACAAATGAAGAACACGACGAATAGCAACGGTGGCTGATTCTAAACTTTAGCAAAACCCAAGCTAACCCTAGGGGGTGTGGCTACTTATATAGGATAGGATGGGGAGGTGGGTTACTGTTCACGCACGTGAATAGTGCACGTAAACAGTACCGAAACCCCATGAGGACTCCCTTACTTTTACTTAACCTATTTGGATACATGGCCCATTGGCCCATTAGGTGGCAGAGCACCATATTTCACTAAGTCCTTTTTCATGGTGGCTTGAGTATTCTTCCATCATCACTTATGCTCTTGTTTATCGTCTGGCTTCTCGTATGCTTGCTGCCATGCCCTTGTAGCTTGCTCTTCATGCTCCAATACTTGTCCTTCATATCCAAGCTAGGCCCTCCACTCCTAATTAGCAAAGAATATCATTATTAGGCAGCATCATATCCTTATTAATATAAGGCAAAGTACCGAGGAACGAAAGTACCTGGTAATTAAGTTGTTTGGCACGTGCCCTAGTCATTGGTCCTTGTATCTCCGGCACTTGTGTAGGTTCAGCTGGTGATGTAATAGGAGCTGAAGCTATGTGAGGAGTAGCATTGGGTGTAACTGTAGTGGAGATGTCCTCATCAGGACAACTAGAGGAGATCCGTACCTTCTTCCGGACGGACCGTTTGGAAGTTTCGGGACGATCGGGTTGGACGGTTTGGTCGGACTATTCAGGACCGACAGTTTGGAGGGTCCGAGACGGTTTGGTTGGACGGTTTGGTCGGCTGGTTCGGGACCAACAGTTTGGAGGGGCCGGGACGGTCATGTTGGTCAGTTTGGTCGGATGGTTCGGGACCTATAGTTTGGAGGGGCTGGGACGGTCAGGTTGGACAGTTTGGTCGGACGGTTTCCGGACCTATAGTTTGGAGGGTCCGCGATGGTCGGGTTGGACGGTTTGGTCGGATGGTTCGGGACCAACAGTTTGGAGGGGCCGGGACGGTCAGGTTGGACGGTTTGGTCGGATGGTTTGGGACAATTAGAGGAGGTCTAGACCTTCCGGACGGACCATTTGAATGTTCCAGGACAGTTGGCTTGGACGGTTTGATCTGATGGTTCAGGACCGACAGTTTGAAGGGTCTGAGACGGTTGGGTTGGACGGTTTGGTTAGATGGTTCGAGACAACTAGAGGATATCCGTACCTTCTTCCGGACGGACCGTTTGGAAGTTCCGGGACGGTCGGGTTGGACGGTTTGATCGGATGGTTCGGGAGAACTAGACGAGAACTGCACGTTCTTCCAGGTTGACCGTTTCGAAGTTTCGGGTCGGTCGGGTTAGACGGTTTGTCGGACGGTTCGGGATTGGAGGGTCCGAGACGGTCGGATTGGATGGTTTGGTCGGATGGTTCGGGTCCAACAGTTTGGAGGGTCTGGGGTGGTCGGGTTGGACGGTTTGGTCGGATCGTTCGGAACAACTAGAGGAGATCCAGACCTTCTTCCGGACGGACCGTTTGAAAGTTTCGGGACGGCCGGGTTGGACGGTTTGGTCGGATGGTTTGGGACCAACAACTTGGAGGGTCCACGAGGTCGGGTTGGACGGTTTGGCCGGATGGTTCGGGACCAACAGTTTCGAGGGTACGAGACGGACGGGTTGGATGGTTTGGTCGGAAGGTTCGGGAGAACTTGACGAGGGCCGGACCTTCTTCCGGATGGACCGTTTGGAAGGCCCGGGACGGTCGAGTGGACGGTTTGGTCGGATGGTTCGGGACCAACAGTTCGGAGGGTCCGCGACTGTCGGGTTGGACGGTTTGGTCAGATGGTTTGGGACAATTAGAGGAGATCTAGACCTTCCGGACGGACAATTTGGAAGTTCCAGGACAGTCGGCTTGGACGGTTTGGTCGGATGGTTCGGGACCAACACTTTGGAGGGCCCGGGACGGTCGGGTTGGATGGTTCGGCACAACTAGAGGAGATCCGTACCTTCTTCTGGACGGACCGTTTGGAAGTTCCGAGACGGTCGGGTCGGACGGTTTGGTCGGATGGTTCGAGAGAACAAGAGGAGATCCGGACCTTCTTCCGGACGGACCGTTTGGAAGGTCCGGGACGGTCGGGTTGGACGGTTTGGTCGGATGGTTCGGGACAACTAGAGGAGATTAGGACCTTCTTCCGGACGGACCGTTTGGAAGTTTCGGGACGGTCCGGTTGGACGGCTTGGTCGTATGGTTCGGGACAACTAGAGGAGATCCGGACCTTCTTCCGGATGGACCGTTTGTATGTTCCGGGACGATCGAGTTGGACGGTTTGGTCGGATGGTTCGGGACAACTAGAGGAGATCCGGACCTTCTTCCGGACGGACCGTTTGTATGTTCCGGGACAGTCGGGTCTGGTCGGACGGTTCGGGACCAACAGTTTGGAGCGTCCGAGACGGTCGGGTTGGACGATTTTGGTCGCATGGTTCGGGACCAACAGTTTGGAGGGTCCGAGATGGTCGGGTTGCATGATTTGGTCGGATGATTCGAGGTCAACAGTTTGGAGGGTCCGGGACAGTCGGGTCGGACGGTTTGGTCGGATGGTTCGGGACCAATAGTTTGGAGGGTCCGAGATGGTCGGGTTGGACGGTTTCGTCGGATGGTTCGGGACCAACAGTTTGGAGGGTACGGGACGGACGGGTTGGATGGTTTGGTCGGAAGGTTCGGGAGAACTTGAGGAGGGCCGGACCTTCTTCCGGACGGACCGTTTGGAAGACCCGGGACGGTTGAGCTGGACGGTTTGGTCGGATGGTTCGGGACCAACAGTTTGGAGGGTCCGGGACGGTCGGGTTGGACGGTTTGGTCGGATGGTTCGGGACCAAGAGTTTGGAGGGTCCGAGACGGTCGGGTTGGACGGTTTGGTCGGATGGTTCGGGATCAACAGTTCGGTGGGTCCGAGACGGTCGGGTTTCATGATTTGATCGGATGATTCGGGACCATCAGTTTGGAGGGTCCGGGACGGGTGGGTTGGACGGTTTGGCCGGATGGTTCGGGACAAACTGTTTGGAGGGTCCGAGATAGTCGGGTTCGACGGTTTGGTCGGATGGTTCGGGACGAACAGTTTAGAGGGTCTGAGACGGTCGGGTTGGACGGTTTGGTCGGATGGTTCGGGACGAACAATTTGGTGGGTCCAGGACGGTCGGGTTGGATGGTTTGGGCCGATGGATCGGGTGAACTAGAGGAGAATCGGACCTTCTTCCGGACGAACCGTTTGGAAGGTCCGGGACGGTCGGGTTGGACGATTTGGGCGGATGGTTTCGGACATTTAGAGGAGATCTAGACCTTCCGGACAGACCATTTAGCATTTCGAGGACAGTCGGTTGGACGGTTTGGTCGGATGGTTTCGGACATTTATAGGAGATCTAGAGCTTCCGGACGGACCATTTGGCAGTTCCAGGACAGTCGGGTTGGACGCCTTCGTCGGATGGTTTGGGACCAACAGTTTGGAGGGTCTGAGACGGTCGGGTTGGACGATTTGGTTGGATGTTTCAGGACAACTACAGGAGATCCGGACCTTCTTCCAGACAAACAGTTTGGAAGTTCTGGTACGGTCCGGTTGGACGGTTTGGTTGGATGGCTCGGGACCAACAGTTTGGAGGGTCCGAGACGGTCGGGTTGGACGGTTTGGTCGGATGGTTCGGGAGAACTAGAGGAGAACTGAACGTTCTTCCGGACGGACCGTTTGGAACTTTCGGGACGGTTGGGTTGGACGGTTTGGTCGGACGGTTTGGGATTGCGGGGTCTGAGACTGTCGGGTTGGATGGTTTGGTCGGATGGTTCGAGTCCAACCGTTCAGATGGTCCGGGGTGGTCGGGTTGGACGGCTTGGTCGGATGGTTCGGGACAGTTAGAGGAGATCCAAACCTTCTTTCGGACGGACCGTTTGGAAGTTTCGGGATGGTCGGGTTGGACGGTTTGGTCGGACGGTTCAGGACCTATAGTTTGGAGGGTCCGTGATGGTCGGGTTGGACAGTTTGGTCGGATGGTTCGGGACCAACAATTTGGAGGGGCCAGGACGGTCAGGTTGGATGGTTTGGTCGGATGGTTTGGGACAATTAGAGGAGGTCTAGACCTTCCGGATGGACCATTTGAAAGTTCCAGGACAGTTGGCTTGGACGGTTTGATCGGATGTTTCAGGACCAACACTTTGAAGGGTCTGAGACGGTCGGGTTGGACGGTTTGGTTAGATGGTTCGGGACAACTAGAGGAGATCCGTACCTTCTTTCGGACGGACCGTTTGGAAATTCCGGGACGGTCGGGTTGGACGGTTTGGTCGGATGGTTCGGGACCAACAGTTTGGAGGTTCCGAGACAGTCAGGTTGGACGGTTTGGTCAGATGGTTCAGGACCAACAGTTTGGAGGTTCCGAGACAGTCGGGTCTGGTCGGACGGTTCGGGACCAATAGTTTGGAGTGTCCGAGACGGTCGGGTTGGACGATTTGGTCGCATGGTTCAGGACCAACAGTTTGGAGGGTCCGAGACGGTCGTGTTGCATGATTTGGTCGGATGATTCGGGACCAACAGTTTGGAGGGTCCGGGACGGTCAGGTCGGACGGTTTGGTCGGATGGTTCAGGACCAACAGTTTGGAGGGTCCGAGATGGTCGGGTTGGACGGTTTGGTCGGATGGTTCGGGACCAACAGTTTGGAGGGTACGGGACGGACAGGTTGGATGGTTTGGTCGGAAGGTTCGGGAGAACTTGAGAAGGGCCGGACCTTCTTCCGGACGGGCCGTTTGGAAGGCCTGGGACGGTCGAGCTGGACGGTTTGGTCGGATGGTTCGGGACCAAGAGTTTGGAGGGTCCTAGACGGTCGGGTTGGACGGTTTGCTCGGATGGTTCAGGACCAACAGTTCGGAGGGTCCGAGACGGTCGGGTTGCATGGTTTGGTCGGATGATTTGGGACCATCAGTTTGGAGGTTCCGGGACGGTTGGGTTGGACGGTTTGGCCGGATGGTTCGGGACAAACAGTTTGGAGGGTCCGAGAGAGTCGGGTTGGACGGTTTGGTCGATGGTTCGGGACGAACAGTTTGGAGGGTCCGAGACGGTCGGGTTGGACGGTTTGGTCGGATGGTTCGGGACGAACAATTTGGTGGGTCCGGCACGGTCGGGTTGGATGGTTTGGTCCGATGGTTCGGGTGAACTAGAGGAAAACCGGACCTTCTTCCGGACGGACCGTTTGGAAGGTCCGGGACGGTCGGCTTGGACGGTTTGATCGGATGGTTTGGGACAACTAGAGGTGATTAGGACCTTCTTCCGGACGGACCGTTTGGAAGTTTCGGGACGGTCGGGTTGGACGGTTTGATCGGATGGTTCGGGACAACTAGAGGAGATGCGGACCTTCTCCCGGACGGACCGTTTGTATGTTCCGGGACAATCGGGTTTGGTCGGACGGTTCAGGACCAACAGTTCAGAGCGTCCGAGACGGTCGGGTTGGACGATTTGGTCGCATGGTTCGGGACCAACAGTTTGGAGGGTCCGAGACGATCGGGTTGCATGATTTGGTCGGATGATTCGGGACGAATAGTTTGGAGGGTCCGGGACGGTCGGGTCGGACGGTTTCGTTGGATGGTTCGGGACCAACATTTTGGAGGGTCCGAGACGGTCGGGTTGGACGGTTTGGTCAGATGGTTCGGGACCAATAGTTTGGAGGGTACGGGACGGTCGGGTTGGATGGTTTCGTCGGATGGTTCGGGAGAACTAGAGGAGAGCCGGACCTTCTTCCGGACGGACCGTTTGGAACGTCCGGGACGTTCTTGTTGGACAGTTTTGGTCGGATGGTTCGGGACCAACAGTTTGGAGGGTCTGAGATGGTCGGGTTGGACGGTTCGGTCGGATGGTTCAGGACCAACAGTTTGGATGGTACGGGACGGACGGGTTGGATGGTTTGGTCGGAAGGTTCGGGAGAACTTGAGGAGTGCCGGACCTTCTTCCGGACGAACCGTTTGGAAGGCCCGGGACGGTCAGGCTGGTCGGTTTGGTCGGATGGTTCGGGACCAACAGTTTGGAGTGTGCGGGTCGGTCGGGTTGGACGGTTTGGTCGGATGGTTCGGGACAACTAGAGGAGATCCGGACCTTCTTCCGGACGGACCGTTTGTATGTTCAGGGACAGTCGGGTTTGGTCAGACAGTTCGGGACCAACAGTTTGGAGTGTCCAAGACGGTCGGGTTGGATGATTTGGTCGCATGGTTCGGGACCAACAATTTGGAGGGTCCGAGACAGTCGGATTGCATGATTTGGTCGGATGATTCTGGACCAACAGTTTGGAGGGTCCGGGACGGTCGGGTCGGACGGTTTCGTCGGATGGTTTGGGACCAACATTTTGGAGGGTCCGAGACGGTCGGGTTGGACGGTTTGGTCAGATGGTTCGGGACCAATAGTTTGGAGGGTCCGGGACGGTCGGGTTGGGTGGTTTCGTCGGATGGTTCGGGAGAACTAGAGGACAGCCGGACCTTCTTCCGGACGAACCGTTTGGAACGTCCGGGACGTTCGGGTTGCATGATTTGGCCGGATGATTTCGGGAGTAACAGTTTGGAGGGTCCGGGACGGTCAGGTCGGACGGTTTCGTCGGATGGTTCGGGACCAACATTTTGGAGGGTCCGAGACGGTCGGGTTGGACGGTTTGGTCAGATGGTTCGGGACCAATAGTTTGGAGTGTCCGGGACGGTCGCGTTGGATGGTTTCGACGGATGATTCGGGAGAACTAGAGGAGAGCCGGACCTTCTTCCGGACGGACCGTTTAGAACGTCCGGGACGTTCGGGTTGGACGGTCTGGTCGGATGGTTCGGGACCAGCAGTTTGGAGGGTCCGTGATGGTCGTGTTGGGCGGTTTGGTCGGATGGTTCGAGGCCAACAGGAGATTCGGACCTTCTTCCGGACGGACCATTTGGAAGTTCCTGGACGGTCGGGTTGGACGGTTTGGTCTGATGGTTCGGGTCAACTAGAGGTGATCGGGACCTTCTTCCGGACGGACCGTTTGGAAGTTTCGGGACGGTCGGGTTGGACGGTATGGTTGGACGGCTCGGGACCAACAGTTTGGAGGGTCTGGGACGATCGGGCTGGACGGTTTGGTCGGATGGTTCGGGACCAACAGTTTGGAGGGTCCGCGACGTTCGAGTTGGACGGTTTGGTCGGATGTTTCGGGACCAACTGTTCGGAGGGTCCGAGACGGTCGGGTTGCATAATTTGGTCGGATGATTCGGGACTAACAGTTTGGAGGGTCCGGGACGGTTGGGTCGGACGGTTTGGCCGGATGGTTCGGGACAAACAGTTTGGAAGGTCCGAGATAATCGGGTTCGACGGTTTGGTCGGATGGTTCGGGACGAACAGTTTGGAGGGTCCGAGACGGTCGGGTTGGACTGTTTGGTCGGATGGTTCGGGACGAACAATTTGGTGGGTCCAGGTCGGTCAGGTTGGATGGTTTGGTCCGATGGTTCGGGTGAACTAGAGGAGAACCGGACCTTCTTCCGGACGGACCGTTTGGAAGGTCCGGGACGGTCGGGTTGGACGATTTGGTCGGATGGTTTGGTACAATTAGAAGAGATCTAGACCTTCCGGACGGACCATTTGGAAGTGCTAGGACAGTCGGGTTGGACGGTTTGGTCTGATGGTTCGGGCCCAAAAGTTTGGTGGGTCTGAGACGGTCGGTTGGACGGTTAGGTTGGATGGTTCGGGACAACTAGAGGAGATCGGGACCTTCTTCCGGACGGAACCGTTTGGAAGTTCCGGGACGGTCGGGTTGGACGGTTTGATCGAATGGTTCGGGACCAACAGTTTGGAGGGTCCGAGACGGTCGGGTTGGACGGGTTGGTCAGTTGGTTCGGGAGAACTAGAGGAGATCCGGACCTTCTTCCGAACGGTCCGTTTTTATGTTCCGGGACGGTCGGGTTTGGTCGGATGGTTCGGGACCAACAGTTTGGAGCGTCTGAGATGGTCGGGTTGGACGATTTGGTCAGATGGTTCGGGACCAACAGTTTGGAGGGTCCGGGACGGTCGGGTGGGATGGTTCGGGACCACTAGAGGAGATCCGGACCTTCTTCCGGACGGACCGTTTGTATGTTCCGGGACGGTCGGGTTTGGTCGGATGGTTCGGGACCAATAGTTTGGAGGGTCCGGGATGGTCGGGTCGGATGGTCCGGGACGATCGAGTTGCATGATTTGGTCGGATGAGTCGGGACCAACACTTTGGAGGGTCCGGGACGGTCAGGTCGGATGGTTCGGGACAACTAGAGGACATCCGGACCTTCTTTCGGACGGACCGTTTGTATGCTCCGGGACGGTCGGGTTTGGTCGGATGGTTCGGGACCAATAGTTTGGAGGGTCCGAGACGGTCGGGTTGGACGGTTTGGTCGGATGGTTCGGGACCAACAGTTTGGAGGCTCCGGGACGGTCGGGTTGGATGGTTTTGGTGGGATGGTTCGGGACAACTACAGGAGATCAGAACCTTCTTCCGGACGGACCATTTGGATGTTCCGGGACGGTCGGGTTGGACAGTTTGGTTGGACGGTTCGGGACCAACAGTTTGGAGGGTCCGAGACAGTCGGGTTGGACGGTTTGGTCGGATGGTTTGGAGGGTGCGAGACGGTCGGGTTGGATGGTTTGGCCGGATGGTTCGGGACAACTAGAGGAGATCCGGATCCTCTTCCGGACGGACCGTTTGGAAGTTCCGGGACGGTCGGGTTGGACGGTTTGGTCGGACGGTTCGGGACCAACAGTTTGAAGGGTCCGAGACGGCCGGGTTGGATGGTTTGGTCGGATGGTTCGGGACCAACAGTTCGAAGGGTCCGAGACGGCCGGGTTGGATGGTTTGGTCGGATGATTCTGGACCAACAGTTTGGAGGGTCCGGGACGGTCGGGTCGGACGGTTTCGTCGGATGGTTTGGGACCAACATTTTGGAGGGTCCGAGACGGTCGGGTTGGACGGTTTGGTCAGATGGTTCGGGACCAATAGTTTGGAGGGTCCGGGACGGTCGGGTTGGGTGGTTTCGTCGGATGGTTCGGGAGAACTAGAGGACAGCCGGACCTTCTTCCGGACGAACCGTTTGGAACGTCCGGGACGTTCGGGTTGCATGATTTGGCCGGATGATTCGGGAGCAACAGTTTGGAGGGTCCGGGACGGTCAGGTCGGACGGTTTCGTCGGATGGTTCGGGACCAACATTTTGGAGGGTCCGAGACGGTCGGGTTGGACGGTTTGGTCAGATGGTTCGGGACCAATAGTTTGGAGTGTCCGGGACGGTCGCGTTGGATGGTTTCGACGGATGGTTCGGGAGAACTAGAGGAGAGCCGGACCTTCTTCCGGACGGACCGTTTAGAACGTCCGGGACGTTCGGGTTGGACGGTCTGGTCGGATGGTTCGGGACCAGCAGTTTGGAGGGTCCGTGATGGTCGGGTTGGGCGGTTTGGTCGGATGGTTCGAGGCCAACAGGAGATTCGGACCTTCTTCCGGACGGACCATTTGGAAGTTCCTGGACGGTCGGGTTGGACGGTTTGGTCTGATGGTTCGGGTCAACTAGAGGTGATCGGGACCTTCTTCCGGACGGACCGTTTGGAAGTTTCGGGACGGTCGGGTTGGACGGTATGGTTGGACGGCTCGGGACCAACAGTTTGGAGGGTCTGGGACGATCGGGCTGGACGGTTTGGTCGGATGGTTCGGGACCAACAGTTTGGAGGGTCCGCGACGTTCGGGTTGGACGGTTTGGTCGGATGTTTCGGGACCAACTGTTCGGAGGGTCCGAGACGGTCGGGTTGCATAATTTGGTCGGATGATTCGGGACTAACAGTTTGGAGGGTCCGGGACGGTTGGGTCGGACGGTTTGGCCGGATGGTTCGGGACAAACAGTTTGGAAGGTCCGAGATAATCGGGTTCGACGGTTTGGTCGGATGGTTCGGGACGAACAGTTTGGAGGGTCCGAGACGGTCGGGTTGGACTGTTTGGTCGGATGGTTCGGGACGAACAATTTGGTGGGTCCAGGTCGGTCAGGTTGGATGGTTTGGTCCGATGGTTCGGGTGAACTAGAGGAGAACCGGACCTTCTTCCGGACGGACCGTTTGGAAGGTCCGGGACGGTCGGGTTGGACGATTTGGTCGGATGGTTTGGTACAATTAGAAGAGATCTAGACCTTCCGGACGGACCATTTGGAAGTGCTAGGACAGTCGGGTTGGACGGTTTGGTCTGATGGTTCGGGCCCAAAAGTTTGGTGGGTCTGAGACGGTCGGTTGGACGGTTAGGTTGGATGGTTCGGGACAACTAGAGGAGATCGGGACCTTCTTCCGGACGGAACCGTTTGGAAGTTCCGGGACGGTCGGGTTGGACGGTTTGATCGAATGGTTCGGGACCAACAGTTTGGAGGGTCCGAGACGGTCGGGTTGGACGGGTTGGTCAGTTGGTTCGGGAGAACTAGAGGAGATCCGGACCTTCTTCCGAACGGTCCGTTTTTATGTTCCGGGACGGTCGGGTTTGGTCGGATGGTTCGGGACCAACAGTTTGGAGCGTCTGAGATGGTCGGGTTGGACGATTTGGTCAGATGGTTCGGGACCAACAGTTTGGAGGGTCCGGGACGGTCGGGTGGGATGGTTCGGGACCACTAGAGGAGATCCGGACCTTCTTCTGGACGGACCGTTTGTATGTTCCGGGACGGTCGGGTTTGGTCGGATGGTTCGGGACCAATAGTTTGGAGGGTCCGGGATGGTCGGGTCGGATGGTCCGGGACGATCGAGTTGCATGATTTGGTCGGATGAGTCGGGACCAACACTTTGGAGGGTCCGGGACGGTCAGGTCGGATGGTTCGGGACAACTAGAGGACATCCGGACCTTCTTTCGGACGGACCGTTTGTATGCTCCGGGACGGTCGGGTTTGGTCGGATGGTTCGGGACCAATAGTTTGGAGGGTCCGAGACGGTCGGGTTGGACGGTTTGGTCGGATGGTTCGGGACCAACAGTTTGGAGGCTCCGGGACGGTCGGGTTGGATGGTTTTGGTGGGATGGTTCGGGACAACTACAGGAGATCAGAACCTTCTTCCGGACGGACCATTTGGATGTTCCGGGACGGTCGGGTTGGACAGTTTGGTTGGACGGTTCGGGACCAACAGTTTGGAGGGTCCGAGACAGTCGGGTTGGACGGTTTGGTCGGATGGTTTGGAGGGTGCGAGACGGTCGGGTTGGATGGTTTGGCCGGATGGTTCGGGACAACTAGAGGAGATCCGGATCCTCTTCCGGACGGACCGTTTGGAAGTTCCGGGACGGTCGGGTTGGACGGTTTGGTCGGACGGTTCGGGACCAACAGTTTGAAGGGTCCGAGACGGCCGGGTTGGATGGTTTGGTCGGATGGTTCGGGACCAACAGTTCGAAGGGCCCGGGTTGGTCGGGTTCGACAGTTTGGTCGGATGGTTCGGGACAACTAGAGGAGATCCGGACCTTCTTCCGGACGGACCGTTTGGAAGTTCCGGGACGATCGGATTGGACAGTTTGGTCGGATGGTTCGGGACAACTAGACGGATCTAGACCTTCTTCCTGACGGACCGTTTGTATGTTCCGGGATAGTCTGTTTTGGTCGGATGGTTCGGGACCAACAATTTGGAGTGTCCGAGACGGTCGGGTTACATGATTTGGTCGGATGATTCGGGACAAACAGTTTGGCGGGTCTAGGACGGTCGAGTTAGATGGTCTGGTCCGATTGTTCGGGACCAACAGTTTGGAGGGTCCGAGACGGTCGGGTTGGATGGTTTGGTCAGATGGTTCGGGACCAACAGTTTGGAGGGTCCGAGACGGTCGGGTTGGACGGTTTGGTCGAATGGTTCGAGAGAGCTAGAGGAGAACCAGACGTACTTCCGGACGGATCGTTTCGAAGTTTCGGGACGGTCGGGTTGGACGGTTTGGTCGGACGGTTCAGGATTGGAGGGTCCGAGATGGTCGGGTTGGATGGTTTTGGTCGGATGGTTCGGGTCCAACAGTTCGGGGGGTCCGGGGTGGACGGGTTGGACGGTTTGGTCGGATGGTTCGGTACAACTAGAGGAGATCCAGACCATCTTCCAGACGGACCGTTTGGATGTTTCGGGACGGTCGGGTTGGACGGTTTGGTCGGACGGTTCGGGATTGGAGGGTCCGAGACGGTCGGGTTGGATGGTTTGGTCGGATGGTTCGGGTCCAACAGTTCGGGGGGGTCCGGGGTGGACGGGTTGGACGGTTTGGTCGGATGGTTCGGGACAACTAGAGATCCGGACCTTCTTCCGGACTGACCGTTTGGAAGTTTCGGGACGGTCGGGTTAGACGGTTTGGTCGGACGGTTCGGGATTGGAGGGTCCGAGACGGTCGGGTTGGATGGTTTGGTCGGATGGTTCGGGTCCAACATTTCGGGGGGTCCGGGGTGGACGGGTTGGACGGTTTGGTCGGATGGTTCGGGACAACTAGAGGAGATCCAGACCTTCTTCCGGACGGACCGTTTGGAAGTTTCGGGATGGTCGGGTTGCACGGTTTGGTCAGACGGTTCAGGACCAACAGTTTGGAGGGTCCGAGACGGTCGGGTTGGACGCTTTGGTCAGATGGTTCGAAACCAACAGTTTGGAGGGGCCGGCACGGTTAGGTTGGATGGTTTGGTCGGATGGTTCGGGACCAACAGTTTGGAGGATCCGCGACGGTCGGGTTGAACGGTTTGGTCGGTTGGTTTAGGACAATTAGAGGAGACCTAGACCTTCCGGACAGACCATTTGGAGGTTCCAGGACAGTCGGCTTGGACGGTTTGGTCGGATGGTTCGGGACCAACAGTTTGAAGGGCCTGAGACAGTCGGGTTGGACGGTTTGGTTGGATGGTTCGGGAGAACTAGAGGAGATCCGTACCTTCTTCCGGACGGACCGTTTGGAAGTTCCGGGACGGTCGGGTTGCACGGTTTGGTCGGATGGTTCGGGACCAACAGTTTGGAGGTTCCGAGACAGTCGGGTTGGACGGTTTGGTCTGATGGTTCGGGAGAACTAGAGGAGAAACGTGCCTTCTTCCGGACGGACCGTTTGGAATTTTCGGGACGGTCAGGTTGGACGGTTTGGTCGGATGGTTCGTGGCAACTAGAGGAGATCCGGACCTTCTTCCGGACGGACCGTTTGGAGGTTTCGGGGCGATCGAGTTGGACGGTTTGGTCGGATGGTTTGGGACAACTAGAGGAGATCCGAACCTCCTTCCAGACGGACTGTATGTATCTTCCGGGACAGTCGGGTTTGGTCGGATGGTTTGGGACCGGTAGTTTGGAGCGTCCGAGACGGTCGGGTTAGACGATTTGGTCGCATGGTTCGAGACCAACAGTTTGGAGGGTCCGAGAAGGTCGGGTTGCATGATTTGGTCGGATGATTCGGGACAACAGTTTGGTGGGTCCGGACGGTCGGGTCAGACGGTTTGGTCGGATGGTTCGGGACCAACAGTTTGGAGGGTCCGAGACGGTCGGGTTGAACGGTTTGGTCGGATGGTTCGGGACCAACAGTTTAGGGGGTCCGGGACGGTCGGGTTGCATGGTTTGGTCGGATGATTCGGGAGAACTAGAGGAGAGCCGGACCTTCTTCCGGACGGACCGTTTGGAACGTCCGGGACGGTCGGGTTGGATGGTTTGGTCGGATGGTTCGGGACCAACAGTTTGGAGGTCCGAGATGGTCGGGTTGGACGGTTTGGTCGGATGGTTTGGGACAAACAGTTTGGAGGGTACGGGACGGACAGGTTGGATGGTTTGGTCGGAAGGTTCGGGAGAATTTGAGGAGTGCCGGACTTTCTTGCGGACGGACTGTTTGGAAGGTCCGGGACGGTCGGGCTGGATGGTTTGGTCGGATGGTTCGGGACCAACAGTTTGGAGGGTCCGGGACGGTCGGGTTGGACGGTTTGGTCGGTTGGTTCGGGACCAAGAGTTTGAAGGGTGCGAGACGGTCGGGGTGGACGGTTTGGCCGGATGGTTCGGGACCAGTCCGGGACGGTCGGGTTGGACGGTTTTGGTCGGATGGTTCGGGAGCAAGAGTTTGGAGGGTGCGAGACGGTCGGGTTGGACGGTTTGGCCGGATGGTTCGGGACCAACAGTTCGGAGGGTCCGAGACGGTCGGGTTGCATGATTTGACCGGATGATTCGGGACCAACAGTTTGGAGGGTCCGAGATGGTCGGGTTCGACGGTTTGGTCAGATGGTTCGGGACCAACAGTTCGGAGGGTCCGAGACGGTCGGGTTGGACGGTTTTGGTCGGATGGTTCGGGAGAACTAGAGGAGAACCGGACCTTCTTCCGGTTGGATCGTTTGGAAGGTCCGGGACGGTCGGGTTGGACGGTTTGGTCGGATGGTTTAGGACAACTAGTGGAGATCCGGACCTTCTTCCGGACGGACCGTTTGGAAGTTCTGGTACGGTCAGGTTGGACGGTTTGGTCGGATGGTTCGGAACCAACAGTTTGGAGGGTCCGAGACGGTCGGTTGGACGGTTTGGTCGGATGGTTCGGGAGAACTAGAGGAGAACCGGACCTTCTTCCGGTTGGATCGTTTGGAAGGTCCGGGACGGTCGGGTTGGACGGTTTGGTCGGATGGTTCAGGACAACTAGTGGAGATCCGGACCTTCTTCCGGACGGACCGTTTGGAAGTTCTGGTACGGTCAGGTTGGACGGTTTGGTCGGATGGTTCGGAACCAACAGTTTGGAGGGTCCGAGACGGTCGGGTTGGACGGTTTGGTCGGATGGTTCGGGAGAACTAGAGGAGAACCGGACCTTCTTCCGGACGGACCGTTTAGAAGGTCCGGGACGGTCGTGTTGGACGGTTTTGGTCGGATGGTTCGGGACGAAAGGTTTGGAGGGTCCGGGAGGTCAGTTTGGACAGTTTGGTCGGATGGTTCGGGACCGAAAGTTTGGAGGGTCCGAGACGGTCGGGTTGGACGGTTTGTTCGGATGGTTCAGGACCAACAGTTTGGTGGGTCAGGACGGTCGGGTTGGATGGTTTGGTCGGATTGTTCGGGAGAACCAGAGGAGAACCGGACCTTCTTCCGGACAGACCGTTTGGAAGGTCCGGGACAGTCGGGTTGGACAGTTTGGTCGAATGGTTTGGGACAATTAGAAGCGATCTATACCTCCCGGACGGACCATTTGGAAGTTCCAGGACAGTCGGGTTGGTCGGTTTGGTCGGATGGTTCGGGACCAACAGTTTGGAGGTTCTGGGACGGTCGGTTGGACGGTTAGGTTGGATGGCTCGGGACAACTAGTGGAGATCGGGACCTTCTTCCGGACGGAACCGTTTGGAAGTTCCGGGACGGTCGGGCTGGACGGTTTGATCGAATGGTTCGGAACCAACAGTTTGGACGCTCCGAGACGGCCGGGTTGATCGGGTTGGTCAGTTGGTTCGGGAGAACTAGAGGAGATCCGGACCTTCATCCGGACGGACCTTTTGTATGTTCCGGGACGGTCGGGTTTGTTCGGATGGTTCGGGACCAACGGTTTCGAGTGTTCGAGTCGGTCGGGTTGGACGATTTGGTCGAATGTTTCGGGACCAACAGTTTGGAGGGTCCGAGACGATCGAGCTGCATGATTTGGTCAGATGATTCGGGACCAACACTCTAGAGGGTCTGGGCGGTTGGGTTGGATGGTTCGGGACAACTAGAGGAGATCCGGACCTTCTTCCGGACGGACCGTTTGTATGTTCCGGGACGGTCGGGGTTTGGTCGGATGGTTCGGGACCAACAGTTTGGAGGGTCCGAGACGGTCGGGTTGGACGGTTTGGTCGGATGGTTCGGGACCAACAGTTTGGAAGGTCCGGGACGGTCGGGTTGCATGATTTGGACGGATGATTCGGGACCAACAGTTTGAAGGGTCCGGGACGGTCAGGTTGGACGGTTTGGTCGGATGGTTCGGAACAACTAGAGATGATCCGGACTTTTTCCGGACGGACCGTTTCGAAGGTCCGGGACGGTCGGGTTGGGCGGTTTGGCTGGATGGTTTGGGACAATTAGAGGAGATCTGGACCTGCCGGACTAACCATTTGGAAGTTCCAGGACAGTCGGGTTGGACGGTTTGGTCGGATTGTTCGGGACCAACAGTTAGGATGGTCCGAGACGGTTGGGTTGGACGGTTTGGTCGGAGGATTCGGGACTAACAGTTTGGAGGGTCCGGGACGGTCGGGTTCGACGGTTTGGTCGGATGGTTCGGGACCAACAGTTTGGAGGGTCCGGGAAGGTCGGGTTGGACGGTTTGGTCGGATGGTTCGGGACCAACGGTTTGAAGGGTCCGGGAGGTCCGTTTGGACGGTTTGGTCGGATGGTTCGGGACCGAACGTTTCGAGGGTCCGAGAAGGTCTGATTGGTCGGATGCTTCGGGACCAATAGTTTGGAGGGTCCGAGACGGTTGGGTTGGTTGGTTTGGTCGGATGGTTCGGGTCCAACATTTCGGAGGGTCAGGGGTGGTCGGGTTGGACGGTTTGGTCGGCTGGTTCGGGACCAACAGTTTGGAAGGTCCGGACGGACGGGTTGGATGGTTTGGTCGGATGGTTCGGGAGAACTAGAGGAGAGCCGGACCTTGTTCCGGACGGACCGTTTGGAAGGTCCGGGACAGTCGGGTTGGACGGGTTGGTCGGATGGTCCGGGACCAACAGTTTGGAGGGTCCGAGACGGTCGGGTTGGACGGTTTGGTCGGATGGTTCGGGAGAACTAGAGGAGAATCGGAGATTCTTCCGGACGGACCGTTTCGAAGTTCCGGGACGGTCGGGTTGGACGGTTTGGTCGGATGGCTCGGGACAACTAGAGGAGATCTAGACCTTCTTCCGGACAGACCGTTTGCATGTTCCGGGATGGTCGGGTTTGGTCGGATGGTTCGGGACCAACAGTTTGCAGCGTCCGAGACAGTCGGGTTCGACGATTTAATCGGATGGTTCGGGACCAACAGTTTGGAGGGTCCGGGACGGTCGGGTTGGACGATTTGGTCGGATAATTCGGGACCAACAGTTTGGAGTGTCTGGGACGGTCGGGTTAGACAGTTTGGTCGGATGGTTCGGGACCAACAGTTTGGAGGTTCCGAAACGGTCGGGTTGGACGGTTTGGTCGCATGGTTCGGCATCAACAGTTTGGTGGGTTCGGGATCAACGGTTTGGTTGGATGGTTCGGGACAACTAGAGGAGATCTGTACTTTCTTCCGGACGGACCGTTTGGAAGTTCCGGGACGGTCGGGTTGGACGGTTTGGTCGGATGGTTGGGGACCAACAGTTTGGCGGTCCGGGATGGTCGGGTAGGATGGTTTGGTCGGATGATTCGGGACAACTAGGGGAGATACGGACCTTCTTCCTGACGGACCATTTGTATGTTCCGGGACAGTCGGGTTTGGTCGGATTGTTCAGGACCAACAGTTTGGAGCGCCGAGATGGTCGCGTTAGACGATTTGGTCGGATGGTTCGGGACCAACAGTTTGGTGGGTCCGAGACGGTCGGGTTGCATGATTTGGTCGGATGGTTCGGGACCGACAGTTTGGAGGGTCCGAGATGGTCGGGTCGGACGGTTTGGTCGGATGGTTCGGGACCAATAGTTTGGATGGTCCGAGACGGTCAGGTTGGACGGTTTGGCCGGATGGTTCGGGGCCAACAGTTTGGAAGGTCCGGGACGGTCCGGTTGGATGCTTTGGTCGGATGGTTCGGGACCAACAGTTTGGAGGGTCCGGGACGGTCGGGTTGGACGATTTGGTCGGATGATTCGGGACCACAGTTTGGAAGGTCCGGGGACGGTCGGGTTGGACAGTTTGGTCGGATGGTTCAGGACCAACAGTTTGGAGGTTCCGAGATGGTCGGGTTGGACGGTTTGGTCGGATGGTTCGGGACCGACAGTTTGGTGGGTCCGGGACGGTCGGGTTGGATAGTTTGGTCGGATGGTTCGGGAGAACTAGAGGAGAGCCGAACCTTCTTTCGGACGGCCGTTTGGAAGGTCCGGGACGGTCGGGTTGGACGGTTTGGTCGGATGGTTGGGGACCAATACTTTGGAGGGCTCGGGACCGTCGGGTTGGACGTTCTGGTCGGATGCTCCGGGACCAACAGTTTGGAGGGTCCGAGAGGGTCGGGTTGGACTGTTTGGTCGGACGGTTCGGGACCAACAGTTTGGAGGGTCCGTGATGGTCGGGTTTGGACGGTTTGGTCGGATTGTTCGGGACGAACAGTTTGGAGGGTCCGAGACGGTCGGGATGGACGGTTTGGTTGGATGGTTCGGGACCAACAGTTTGGAGGGTACGGGACGGTCGGGTGGGATGGTTTTGTCGGATGGTTCGGGAGAACTAGAGGAGAGCCGGACGTTCTTCCGGACGGACCGTTTGGAAGGTCCGGGACGGTCGGGTTGGACGGTTTGGTCGGATGGTTCGGGACCAAGTGTTTGGAGGGCCCGGGACGGTCGGGTTGGATGGTTTGGTCGGATGGTTCGGCACGAACAGTTTCCAGGGTCCGAGACGGTCGAGTTGGATGGTTTGGTCGGATGGTTCGGGACTAACAGTTTGGAGGGTCTGAGAATGTCGGGTTGAACGGTTTGGTCGGATGGTTCGGGACGAACAGTTTGGATGGTCTGGGACGGTCGGGTTGGACCGTTTGGTCGCATGGTTCGGGACAACTAGAGGAGATCAGGACCATCTTCTGGACGGACCGTTTGGAAGTTTCAGGATGGTCGGGTTGGACGGTTTGGTCGGACGGTTCGGTACCAACAGTTTGGAGGGTCCGAGGGATGGACGGGTTGGATGGTTTGGTCGGATGGTTCGGGACCAACATTTCGGAGTGTCCGGGGTGGTCGGGTTGGACGTTTTGGTCGGATGGTTCGGGACAACTAGAGGAGATCCGGACCTTCTTCCGGACGGACCGTTTGGAAGTTCCGGGACGATCGGGTTGGACGGTTAGGTCGGATGGTTTGGTACAATTAGAGGAGATCTAGACCTTCCGGACGGACCGTTTGGAAGTTCCGGGACGATCGGGTCGGATGGTTTGGTACAATTAGAGGAGAAACAATCTCAGATAAACTCCAATCCCTGGTTGAGGTGGAAATAGCTCACACTCTACAGGAACAAGAGTTCTCTTCAATTCTGAAATTCTTCACTGACTCCGGATTTGGAAGTGGCAGCACCGGGATTGGCTTCTGTACTCGGAAGCTGCTTCGACTTGGGAACTCGGTATGTCCGGTGTTGGAAGTCGGAAGCACCGGGATTGTCTTCTGGACTTCTTCGATTTGGGGAACTCGGCGCGTCCGATTTAGGAAGTCGGCAGCACCGGGATTGTCTTCTGGACTTCTTCGAGTTGAGAACTCGGCGCGTCCGGTTTAGGAAGTCGGCAGCACCGGGATCGTCTTCTGGACTTCTTCGATTTGAGAAGGTTTTGGAAGTCGGCAGCACCGGGATTGGCTTCTGGACTTGGGAGCAGACTTCGGCTTTTCCTTTTGAGCTTTCTCCAAGTCTTTTTCCTCAAACCTGAGTGTGCAAATAATCAAGGCATTAGGTAGCACACCATTCAAGCTCAAATCCAGTGGGCATTTATGAAGGAAAAGATTCACCTGTTGGGCGATTTGTCGAGCTCTTGCCTTTGTCATGGGTCCTTGTTGAGCTTGGGGTATTGGAATGTCAAATGATGAGGATGGACTTGTGTGACTCCTAGAGCCATTCTCATCAAACAGTTTGGAGGCTCCGAGACGGTCGGTTGGATGGCTTGGTCAGATGGTTCGGAGAACTAGAGGAGAACCGGACCTTCTTCCGGACGGACCGTTTAGAAGGTCCGGGACGGTCGGGTTGCATGATTTGGTCGGATGATTCGGGACCAACAGTTCGGAGGGTCCGGGACGGTCGGGTTGGACGGTTTAGTCGATGGTTCGGGACCAACAGTTTGGAGGCTCCGAGACGGTCGGGTTGGACGGTTTGGTCGGATAATTCGGGACCAACAGTTTGCAGGGACCGGGACGGTCAGGTTGGATTGTTTGGTCGGATGAATCGGGAGAACTAGAGGAGAGCCCGACCTTCTTCCGGACGGACCGTTTGGAAGGTCCGGGACGGTCGGGTTCGACGGTTTGGTCGGATGGTTCGGGACCAACAGTTTGGAGGGTCCGGGACGGTCGGGTTGGACAGTTTTGTCGAATGGTTACGGACCAACAGTTTGGATGGTCCGAGACGGTTGGGTTGGACGGTTTAGCCGGATGGTTCGGCACCAACAGTTTGGAGGGTCCGGGACGGTCGGGTGGGACGGTTTTGGTCGGATGGTTCCGGACCAACAGTTTGGAGGGTCCGAGATGGTCGGGTTGGACGGTTTGGTCAGATGGTTCGGGACCGAAATTTGGAGGATCCGAGACAGTCGGATTGGTCGGTTTGGTCAGATGGTTCGGGACCGACAGTTTGCAGGGTCCGGGACGGTTGGGTTGGATGGTTTCGTCGGATGGTTCGAGAGAACTAGAGGAGAACCGGACCTTCTTCCGGACGGACCATTTGAAAGGTCCTGGACGGTCGGGCTGGACGGTTAGCGCGGATGGTTTGGGACAACTAGAGGAGATCTACACCTTCGGACGGACCACTAGGAAGTTCCAGGACAGTTGGGTTGAACGGTTTGGTCGGATGGTTCGGGACAACAAGAGGAGATCTGGACCTTCTTCCGGACGGACCATTTGGAAGTTCCAGAACGGTCGGGTTGGACTGTTGGTCTGATGGTTCGGGTCAACTAGAGGAGATCGAGACCTTCTTCCGGACGGACCGTTTGGAAATTTCGGGATGGTCGGGTTAGACGGTTTGGTTGGACGGCTCGGGACCAACTGTTTGGAGGATCCGAGACGGTCGGGTTGGACGGTTTGGTCGGACGGTTTAGGGACCAATAGTTTGGAGGGTCCGAGACGGTCGGGTTGGATGGTTTGGTCGGATGGTTCGGGTCCAACAGTTCGGAGGGTCCGGGGTGGTCGGGTTGGACGGTTTGGTCGGATGGTTCGGGACAACTAGAGGAGATCCAGACATTCTTCCGGACGGACCGTTTGGATGGTTCGGGATGGTCGGGTTGGACGGTTTGGTCGAAAGGTTCGGGACAACTAGAGGAGATCCGGACGGACCGTTTGGAAGGTTCGAGACGGTCGGGTTGGATGGTTTGGTCGGATGGTTCGGGACAACTAGAGGAGATCCAGACGTTCTTCCGGACGGACCGTTTGGAAGTTCCGGGACGGTCGGGTTGGACGGTTTGGTCGGATGGTTCGGGACTAACAGTTTGGAGGGCCCGAGATGGTCGGGTTGGACGGTTTGGTCGGATGGTTCGGGAGAACTAGAGGAGAACAGGACCTTGTTCCAGACGAACCGTTTGGGAGGTCTGGGACGGTCGGGTTGGACAGTTTGGTCGGATGTCTAGACCTTCCGGACTGACCATTTGGAAGTTCCAGGACAGTCGGGTTGGACGGTTTTGGTCGGATGGTTCGGGACCAACAGTTTGGAGGGTCTGAGACGGTCGGGTTGGATGGTTTGGTTGGATGGTTCGGGACAACTAGAGGAGATCCGGACCTTCTTCTAGATGGACCGTTTGCAAGTTCCGGGACGGTCGGGTTGGACGGTTTGGTCGGATGATTCGGAAGCAACAATTTGGAGGATGATTCCAGAGAACTAGCGGAGAGCCGGACCTTCTTCTGGACGGACCGTTTAGAAGATCCGGGACGGTCGGGTTGGATTTTTTGGTCGGATGGTTCGGGAGAACTAAAGGAGAACCGGACCTTCTTCCGGACGGACCGTTTAGATGGTCCGGGACGGTCGGGTTGCATGATTTGGTCGGATGATTCGGGACAAACAGTTTGGAGGGTCCGGGACGGTCGGGTTGGACGGTTTGGTCGGATGGTTCGGGACCAACATTTTGGAGGGTCCGAGACGGTCGGGTTCGACGGTTTGGATGGATGGTTCGGGACCAACAGTTTGGAGGGTCTGGGACGGTCGGTTGGGAGGTTTGGTCGGATGGTTCGGGACCAACAGTTTGGAGGGATGATTCCAGAGAACTAGAGGAGATCCGGACCTTCTTCTGGACGGACCGTGTAGAAGATCCGGGGCGGTCGGGTTGGATTGTTTGGTCGGGTTGGATTGTTTTGGTCGGATGGTTCGGGAGAACTAAAGGAGAACCGGACCTTCTTCCGGACGGTCCGTTTAGAAGGTCCGGGACGGTCGGGTTGCATGATTTGGTCGGATGATTCGGCACAAACAGTTTGGAGGGTCCGGGACGGTCGGGTTGGACGGTTTGGCCGGATGGTTCGGGACCAACATTTTGGAGGGTCCAAGACGGTCGGGTCAGACGGTGTGGTCGGATGGTTCGGGACCAACATTTTGGAGGGTCCGAGACGGTCGGGTCAGACGGTGTGGTCGGATGGTTCGGGACCAACAGTTTGGAGGGTCCGGGAAGGTCGGGGTGGACTGTTTGGTCGGATGGTTCGGGACGAACAGTTTGGAGGGTCTGATACGGTCGGGTTGGACGGTTTGGTCGGATGGTTCGGGACCAACGGTTTGGAGGGTCCGGGAGGTCAGTTTGGACGGTTTGGTCGGATGGTTCGGGACCGAAAGTTTGGGGGGTCCGAGACGGTCGGATTGGTCGGATGGTTCGGGATCAACAGTTTGGAGGGTTCGGGACGGTCGGGTTGGACGTTAGCTCGATGGTTTGGGACAATGAGAGGAGATTGGGACCTTCTTCCGGACGGAACGTTTGGAAGTTTCGGGACGGTTCGGGACCAACAGTTTGGAGCGTCCGAGACGGTCGGGTGGGACGATTTGGTCGCATGGTTCAGGACCAACAGTTTGGCGGGTCCTGAACGGTCGGGTTGGACGTTTTGGTCAGATGGTTCAGGACCAACAGTTTGGAGGGTCCGAGATGGTCGGGTTGGACGGTTTGGTAGGATGGTTCGGGACCAACAGTTTCCAGGGTGCGGGACGGTCGGGTTGGATGGTTGCTCAGATGGTTCGGGAGAACACGAGGAGAGCCGGACATTCATCCGGACGGACCGTGTTGAAGGTCCGGGATGGTCGGGCTGGATGGTTTCCTCGGATGGTTCGGGACCAACAGGTTGGACGGTCCGGGGCGGTCGGGTCGGACGGTTCGGGAGAACTAGAGGAGAACCGGACCTTCTTCTGGACGGACCGTTTGGAAGTTCCAGGACAGTCGGGTTGGACGGTTTGGTCGGAAGGTTCGGGACGAACAGTTTGGAGGGTCTGAGACGGTCGGGTTGGACGATATGGTCGGATGGTTTGGGACAATTAGAGGAGATCTAGACTTTCTGGACGGACCATTTGGAAGTTCCCGGACAGTCGGGTTGGACGGTTTGGTCGGATGGTTCGGGACAACTGTTTGGACGGTCTGAGATAGTCGGGTTGGACGGTTTGGTTGGATGGTTCGGGACAACTAGAGGAGATCCGGACCTTCTTCCGGACGGACCGTTTGGAAATGCCGGGACGGTCGGGTTGGACATTTTGGTCGGATGGTTCGGGACCAATAGTTGGACCAACAGTTTGGAGGGTCCGCGATGGTCGGGTTGGATGGTTTTCCTCGGATGGTTCGGGACCAACAGGTTGGACGGTCCGGGACGGTCGGGTCGGACGGTTCGGGAGAACTAGAGGAGAACCGGACCTTCTTCTGGACGGACCGTTTGGAAGTTCCAGGACAGTCGGGTTGGACGGTTTGGTCGGAAGGTTCGGGACGAACAGTTTGGAGGGTCTGAGACGGTCGGGTTGGACGGTATGGTCGGATGGTTTGGGACAATTAGTGGAGATCTAGACCTTCTGGACGGACCATTGGAAGTTCCCGGACAGTCGGGTTGGACGGTTTGGTCGGATGGTTCGGGACAACTGTTTGGAGGGTCCGAGACGGTCGGGTTGGATGGTTTGGTCGGATGGTTTGGGACAACTGTTTGGAGGGTCTGAGACGGTCGGGTTGTACGGTTTGGTTGGATGTCTCGGGACAACTCGAGGAGATCCGGACCTTCTTCCGGACGGACCGTTTGGATGTTCCGGGACGGTCCGGTTGGACGGTTTGGTCGGATGGTTCGGGACTAACAGTTTGGAGGTCTCGAGATGGTCGGGTTGGACGGTTTGGTCGGATGGTTCGGGAGAACTAGAGGAGAACCGGACCTTGTTCCAGACAGACCGTTTGGATGGTCCGGGACGGCCGGGTTGGACGGTTTTGGTCGGACGGTTCGGGACCAACGGTTTGGAGGATCCGAGACGGTCGGGTTGGATGGTTTGGTCGGATGGGTTCAGGTCCAACAGTTCGGAGGGTCCGGGGTGTTCGGGTTGGATGGTTTTGGTCGGCTGGTTCAGGACCAACAGTTTGGAGGGTCCGGGACGGTCGGGTTGGATGGTTTGGTCGGATGGTTCGGGAGAAACTAGAGGAGAGCCGGACCTTCTTCGGGACGGACCGTTTGGAAGGTCCGGTACGATCGGGTTGGACGGTTTGGTCGGATGGTTTGGGACCAATTGTTTGGAGGGCCCGGCACGGTCAGGTTGGGCAGTTTGGTCGGATGGTTCGGGACCAACAGTTAGGAGGGTCCGGGACGGTCGGGTTGGATGATTTGGTCGGATGGTTCGGGACGGTCGGTTGGATTATTTCGTCGGGTTGGATGGTTTGGTCGGATAATTCTGGACCAATAGTTTGGAGGGTCCAGGACGGTCGGGTTGGACGGTTTTGTCGGATAGTTCGGGACAACCGGACCTTCTTCCGGACGGACCGTTTTAGAAGGTCCGGGACGGTCGGGTTGCATGATTTGGTCGGGTGATTCGGGACCAACAGTTTGAAGGGTCCGGGACGGTCGGGTTGGATGGTTTGGTCGGATGGTTCGGGACCAACAGTTTGGTGGGTCCAGGACTGTCGGGTTGGAGTGTTTGGTCGGATAATTCGGGACCAACAGTTTGGAGGGTCCGGGACGGTCGGTTGGACGGTTTGGTCGGATGGTTCGGGCCAACAGTTTGGAGGGATGATTTCAGAGAAACTAGAGGAGAGCCGGACCTTCTTCTGGACGGACCGTTTAGAAGATCCGGGACGGTCGGGTTGTATTGTTTGGTCGGATGGTTCGGGACAACTAAAGGAGAACCAGACCTTGTTCCGGACGGACCGTTTAGAAGGTCCGGGACGGTCGGGTTGCATGATTTGGTCGATGATTCGGGACAAACAGTTTGGAGGGTCCGGGACGGTCGGGTTGGACGGTTTGGTCGGATGGTTCGGGACCAACATTTTGGAGGGTCCGAGGCGGTCGGGTCGGACGGTTTGGTCGGATGGTTCGGGACCAACAGTTTGGAGGGTCCGGGACGGTCGGGTTCGACGGTTTGGATGGATGGTTCGGACATACAGTTTGGAGGGTCCGGGAAGGTCGGGGTGGACTGTTTGCTCGGATGGTTCGGGACGAACAGTTTGGAGGTCTGATACGGTCGGGTTGGACGGTTTGGTCGGATGGTTTGGGACCAACGGTTTGGAGGGTCCGGGAGGTCAGTTTGGACGTTTGGTCGGATGGTTGGGGACCAACAGTTTGGAGGATCCGAGACGGTCGGGTTGGATGGTTTGGACGGATGGTTCGGGTCCAACAGTTCGGAGGTCCGGGGTGGTCGGGTTGGATGGTTTGTTCGGCTGGTTCGGACCAACAGTTTGGAGGGTTCGGGACGGTCGGGTTGGATGGTTTGGTCGGATGGTTCGGGAGAACTAGAGGAGAGCCGGACCTTCTTCGGGACGGACCGTTTGGAAGGTCCGGGACGATCGGGTCGGACGGTTTGGTCGGATGGTTTGGGACCAATAGTTTGGAGGGCCCGGGACGGTCAGGTTGGACAGATTGGTCGGATGGTTCGGGACCAACAGTTAGGAGGGTCCGGGACGGTCGGGTTGGATGATTTGGTCGGATGGTTCGGGACAGTCGGGTTGGATTATTTCGTCGGGTTGGATGGTTTGGTCGGATAATTCAGGACCAATAGTTTGGAGGGTCCAGGACGGTCGGGTTGGACGGTTTTGTCGGACAGTTCGGGACAACCGGACCTTCTTCCGGACGGACCGTTTAGAAGGTCCGGGACGGTCGGGTTGCATGATTTGGTCGGATGACTCGGGACCAACAGTTTGAAGGGTCCGGGACGGTCGGGTTGGACGGTTTGGTCGGATGGTTCGGGACCACAGTTTGGTGGGTCCAGGACTGTCGGGTTTGAGTGTTTGGTCGGATAATTCGGGACCAACAGTTTGGATGGTCCGGGACAGTCGGGTTGGACGGTTGGTCGGATGGTTTCGGGCCAACAGTTTGGAGGGATGATTCCAGAGAACTAGAGGAGAGCCGGACCTTCTTCTGGACGGACCGTTTAGAAGATCCGGGACGGTCGGGTTGGATTGTTTGGTCGGATGGTTCGGGAGAACTCAAGGAGAACCGGACCTTCTTCCGGACGGACCGTTTAGAAGGTCCGGGACGGTCGGGTTGCATGATTTGGTCGGATGATTCGGGACAAACAGTTTGGAGGGTCCGGGACGGTCGGGTTGGTCGGTTTGGTCGGATGGTTCGGGACCAACATTTTGGAGGGTCCGAGACGGTCGGGTCGGACGGTTTGGTCGGATGGTTCGGGACCACAGTTTGGAGTGTCCGGGATGGTCGGGTTTCGACGGTTTGGATGGATGGTTCGGGACCAACAGTTTGGAGGGTCCGGGAAGGTCGGGGTGGACTGTTTGCTCGGATGGTTCGGGACGAACAGTTTGGAGGGTCCGATACGGTTGGTTGGACGGTTTGGTCGGATGGTTCGGGACCAACGGTTTGGAGGGTCCGGGAGGTCAGTTTGGACGGTTTGGTCGGATGGTTCGGGACCAACAGTTTGGAGGATCCGAGACGATCGGGTTGGATGGCTTGGTCGGATGGTTCGGGTCCAACAGTTCGGAGGGTCCGGGGTGGTCGGGTTGGATGGTTTGGTTGGCTGGCTCGGATCAACAGTTTGGAGGGTCCGGGACGGTCGGTTGGATGGTTTGGTCGGATGGTTCGGGAGAACTAGAGGAGAGCCGGACCTTCTTTGGGACGAACCGTTTGGAAGGTCCGGGACGATCGGTTGGACGGTTTGGTCGGATGGTTTGGGACCAATAGTTTGGAGGGCCCGGGACGGTTAGGTTGGACAGATTGGTCGGATGGTTCGGGACCAACAGTTAGGAGGGTCCGGACGGGTCAGGTTGGATGATTGGGTCGGATGGTTCGGGACGGTCGGGTTGGATTATTTCGTCGGGTTGGATGGTTTGGTCGGATAATTCAGGACCAATAGTTGGAGGGTCCAGGACGGTCGGGTCGGACGGTTTTGTCGATAGTTCGGGACAACCGGACCTTCTTCCGGACGGACCGTTTAGAAGGTCCGGGACGGTCGGGTTGCATGATTTGGTCGGATGATTCGGGACCAACAGTTTGAAGGGTCCGGGACGGTCGGGTTGGACGGTTTGGTCGGATGGTTCGGGACCAACAGTTTGGTGGGTCCAGGACTGTCGGTTGGAGTGTTTGGTCGGATAATCGGGACCAACAGTTTGGAGGGTCCGGGACGGTCGGGTTGGACGGTTTGGTCGGATGGTTCGGGCCAACAGTTTGGAGGATGATTTAGAGAACTAGAGGAGAGCCGTCTTCTCTGGACGGACCGTTTAGAAGATCCGGGACGGTCGGGTTGGATTGTTTGGTCGGATGTGTTCGGGAGAACTAAAGGAGAACGGACCTTCTTCCGGACGACCGTTTAGAAGGTCCGGGACGGTCGGGTTGGCATGATTTGGTCGGATGATTCGGACAAACAGTTTTGGAGGGTCCGGAACGGTCGGTTGGTGACGGTTTGGTCGGATGTTCGGGACCAACATTTTGGAGGGTCCGAGACGGTCGGGTCGGACGGTTTGGTCGATGGATTCGGTGACCAACAAGTTTGGAGGGTCCGGGACGGTCGGTGTCGACGGTTTGGATGGATGGTTCGGGACCAACAGTTTGGAGGGTCCGGGAAGGTCGGGGTGGACTGTTTGTCGGATGGTTCGGGCACGAACAGTTTGGAGGTCCATATCGGTCGGGTTGGACGGTTGGTCGGATGTTCGGGACCACGTTGGAGGGTCGCGGGAGGTCAGTTTGGACGGTATGGTCGGATGGTTAGGACCGAAAAGTTTGGAGGGACCGAGACGGTCGGAGCGCTATCGAATGGTTCGGGACAACAGGTCTGGAGGGTCGGGGACGGTCGGGTGGCGGTTAGCTCGGATTGCTTTGTGACAATGAGGAGCTGTGAGACCTTCTTCGGACGGGACCGTTGGAGTTTAGGGACGGTTCCGGGACCAACAGTTGGAGGTTCCGAGGACGTCGGGTTGATGATTTGGTCGCACGGTTCAGGACAACGTTTTGGCGTGGTACCGGAACGGTTGGGTATGGACGGTTTGGTCAGATGGTTTGTCAGGACCAATAGTTTGGAGGGTCGAGAGATGGTCGGGTTTGGACGGTTGGTAGGACGGTCGGGATCCAAACAGTTTTCCAGGGTACGGACGGTCGGGTTGGATGGTTTGGTCAGATGGTTTCGGGAGAACAAGAGGAGAGCCGGACATTCATCCGGACGGACCGTGTCGAAGGTTTCCGGACGGTCGGGGGCTGGACGGTTTGGTTCGGAGGTTCGGACAACCAGTTGGACCAACCGTTGGAGGGCCGCGATGGACGGCGTGGATGGGTTTCCTCGGAATGGGGTGGATTCGGGACCAACAGGTTGACGATCCGGGACGGTTGGTAGGATGGTTCAGGACCAATAGTTTCGAGGGTCCTGGATGTTCGGTTGGGATAGTTTGGTGAGATGGGTCGGTGAGACAGAGGAGAGTTCGGACATTCTTCAGGACGGACGTTGTGAAGGTCCGGGTCAAACGGTCGGGTTTGACGGTTTTGGCTTCGGACTGGTTTCGGGGACCAACAGTTTTGGAGGTGCCCGGGACAGTCGGGTTGGGATGGTTGGACGGAAGACATACGGGACAACAGTTTGGAGGGTCCGCGATGGTTCAGGTTGGAGGTTTGTCAGATGGTTCGGGGGACCACTAGTTGCGAAAGGTCCGGGACGGTCGGGGTTGGACGGTTAGGGAGAAAAACTAGAGGAGAACCGTACTTCTTCTGGACAGACCGTTTGGAAGCTCCTGGCCCTACGGTCGGGTTGGACGGTCATGGTCGGATGGTTTGGGACAATTAGAGGAGATCTAGACCTTTCGGAGGGGACAATTGCGAAGTTCCAGGACAGTCGGGTTTGGACGGTTTTGCGGATGGTCGGGACCAACAGTTTGGAGGGTCTGAAGACGGTCGGGTCGAAGGTTTGGATTGCATGGTTCGAGGGACCACTAGTGGAGATCCGGACCTTCTACGGACGACCTTTTGGAAGTTTGGTACGT
Source organism: Stipa capillata (assembly GCA_019208055.1). Classification (NCBI taxonomy): domain Eukaryota; kingdom Viridiplantae; phylum Streptophyta; class Magnoliopsida; order Poales; family Poaceae; genus Stipa; species Stipa capillata. Next base: position 2,343 of record JAGXJF010002743.1, on the reverse strand, counting down.
CGGGTTGGACGGTCGTAAGATGGTCCGGGGACTAATATAGGTTGGACGGGGGCGAGAGGTCGGGTTCGACAGTTATGGTCGGATGGGTCGGGAGAATTAAGGAGAACCGGACCTTCTTCCAGAAAGGACCGTTTGGAAAGTCCGGGAACCGGTCGGGTGGACGGTTGGCTCGGATTGCTTGGGACAAACAAACCTTTGGAGGGCCACGAGACGGTCAGGTTGGACGGTATGCTGTTGTCTTTTTCTCTTCTTTTTTTCTCTAGTCGGATGGTTCGGGAGAAAACTAGAGGAGATTCCGGACCTTCTTCCGGACGGACCGTTTGGAAGGTCCGGGACGGTGTTGGACGGTTTGGTCGGATGGTTGGACAATTAGAGGAGATCTAGATCTTCCGGACTGACCATCGGAAGTTCCAGGACAGTTAGGAGTTGGACCGTTTGTCGGATGGTTCACGGACCAACAGTTGGAGGTCCGCGACGGTGCGTGTTGGACGGTTCTGGTTGGTATGTTCTGAACCAACAGTTTGGAGCAGCGGACTTCTTCTGGACGGACGTTTAGAAGTGTCGGGTACGAGTCGGGTGGATTGTTTGGTACGGATGGTCGGTGAGAACTAGAGGAACATCATCGGAACGTCTCCGATGGACGTTTAGAAGGGTACGGGAACGGCTCAGGTTGCACGATTTTTTTTTTTCTTGTTTTCTGGGTGGATGATTCGCGACCAACAGTTTGCGAGAGTCAGGACGGTCGGGTGGCGGTTTGGTCGGATGGTTCGGACCAACGTTGGAGGGTCCGCGACGGTAGGGTTTGGACGCGTTGGTCGGAATAGGTTCGGGACCAACAGTCTGGCGGGTCCAGACGGTCGGGTTGGACGGTTTGGTCCCCTGGATGGTTCGGGACAACAGTATGGAGGGTCCTAGGGATGGTCGGTTCGGACGTTTGGTCGGATGGTTCGGGACCAACAGTGGGATGGTCCGGGAAAGGTCGGTTGGACGTTGGTCGGAATGGTTTCGGGCACGACAGTTGGAGATGGTTCGGACGAAACAGTTGGAGGGTCCGAGACGGCTTCGGGTTGGACAGTTGTCAGATGTTTTCTTTTTCAGGGACCGATGTTTGAGGGTCCGGACGGACGGATTGGTCGGATGGAATCCGGGACACACAGTTTGAAAGGTCCGGGATCGGGTCGGGTATTGGACAGTTTGGGAGTTCCAGGATAGGCGGGGTGGACGGTTTGACGCTCATGAGGAGAATCCCGGACCTTCTTCTAGTACGGACAGGTTGAAGGCCCGGGACGGTCGGGTCTAGACGGTTATTCGTTTCGTCGGATGGTTCGAGGAACACAATTTGGAGGGTCCGAGATGGTCGGGTGGATGGTTTGGTACGGATGGTCGGGTCAACAGTTTCAGAGGGTCGGGCGTGGCGGGTTGGACGGTTGGTCGGATGGTTCGGGACAACTAGAGGAGATCTGGACCTTCTTACGGACGGAGCCGTTTGGAGATTTAGGGACGGTTTGGGATACGGACGGGTTTGGTCGGACGGGTTGGACCAACAGTTGGAGTGTCCGAGACGGTTGGGTTGGCACGTTGGTCCGGAGGTTCGGGAATAACAGTGCGGAGGGCGTTGAGAGGGTCGGGTTGCACGGTTGGTTGAATCGTTCGGGCGAGAACAGAGGAGAACGGACCTTCTTTCGGACGGGGGAACGTTTCGGAGGTACGGGGTGTGTCGGGTGCATGATTGGGCGGATATTCGGGAACAACAGTTTTGAGGGTCCGGGACGGTATGAGTTGGGACAGTCTTGCGGCATGGTTCGGGACCAAACTTTGGAGGGTCCGCAGACGGTCAGTGTGGACGTTTTTGTCGAAATCGTTTCAGGCATGAACAATTTGGAGGGTCCGGGATGGTCGGGTTGGACGTTTGGCGGATGGTTCGCGGACAACAGTTACGAGGGTTACAGGTGACAGAGGGTTGGATGATTTTGGTCGGAGGGTCGGGACGGCGGGTTGGATGATTTGGGCTTCGGATGGTTCGGTATGAAACTAGAGGAGAAGCCGGACCTTCTTCCAGACGGACAGTTTGGGACGGTCGTGGACGGGTCGGATGGATGTTTGGCCCGGATATGGTTGCGGAGAACTAGCGGAGAAACAGACTTCTTCCGGACAAGACGTTTAGGACGGTCCGGGTCCAAGGTCGGGACTTGGACGGTTTGTCGGATAGTTTGGGACAATTAGGGAGATCTAGCCCTCCCAGGACGAGCCAACTTCATTGGAAGAGTTCCCCGGGACTGTCGGGTTGGACCGGTTTGGTGGTAGGGTTCAGAGACCAACAGTTTGGAGGGTCTGAGCAGTCGG
>JAGXJF010002742.1:0-224867 GCA_019208055.1 Stipa capillata | reverse complement strand
CGACGATCCGGGTGGGACCCAAGGCCCCAGCGACCGGAGCGCCACGTGTCACCACCCGCGGCATTTGGTTGGCCTCCGCCGGCGGTTAGGGGTACCCTGGGCCCCATTCCGCCGACAATGTCCATCTCGATAGCTGTCAGAAAGGCTCTCACACCATCTGTATACGCCTCAGTATTGCGAGCTCCAACATCCATGTTTGATCCATCTATGCCATTACAAATATAAAGTGCATCGACTACGTGATATGAGTTTAATATTTCTTCAATTACTAACATAACTAACTAACAAATATATCTAACCTATATGCATCGAACCTCTGCAATTATTAACCTATAAGTAACAAAAGTAGCATTTCTTGCATTTAAGCCACAAATATAAAGCTATGATTTTTACTTTTTTTCTATTTTAGCCACAAAATTCCTTAAAACTTCACAAACTCCAATGCATTCAAATATACAATGAATCAACCATCTCCATGCATCTGATTATGACCACATAAATCAATATTCTCAATGTCCACATAGCAAAGCAAAATCACAAAATTATTAGATAAAATGCTTGTAAAACAAATCACTAATCTTTGCTAATCAACAAGGAATAAATTTCTCCAATCACTCTTCCAAATCTAGCTTCTCTCCTAAAAATCGCCACATTTAGGACAGGATTTGGCTCTCCTGGTCTGTCTACTCGCATAGTACATTTGATATTGTACAGAACATTAGTAATGATTAGATCCACTTATCCACCTCAGATATTGGTTATAGGGAGGCGGTTATATATTACCAGCTGCTTCCGATATTGTCCTCCAAGATGGAGGCAGTTGTAAATATATACGCGCCTTGGATATGAGCCTTATCTGAGGCGGTTGGTTCTACTCGACTGCCTCGGAGACATATCCGAGGCGGTTGCTGTGGAGAAGATGTCTCAGATAACTTCATTATCCGAGACGGTTGCTCTCGGTTCCTTATCTGAGACGATTTGTTTGTTATAATCGCCTGAGATATCTGTTGCTAGAAGTGCTTTTTTCTAGCCACCTCGAATAAGGTGTTTCGGATGGACGATTCCGTACCGGTGATTTGTGGCATGAGGGAGGCGTGCGTCACCCGTACCTACATACTCTTTTTGAGAAGGCCAGGCGTCACCCGTACCTACATACTCTTTTTGAGAAGGCCAGGGGAGGGCATTAGGCCGTCCTGAACAATTCCATTAAAAAGTGCAGCAGGCGTTTTAGAAGAAGCAGTCAAGACGTAAGAGTGTGAGTGCACCACCGAAAGAGGGATGCGTGAATAACGTTGGCACAGTGAGTGGGTTAAGTTATATGTATGTGGGTCCTTGTAGTTAGATTGAAAGGAGGCTATATACGCCTGTCTGTAACGAGAACGGGAGGACAATGAAAAATGAATTGAATCAGTTCTACTCTATTCCTCTTTCTCTTTGTTCTTGCTAAGTTCGAAACCATCTCACGCCCTGACCATGATACTGGGGGCCAAGGGACATTATAGCTTTTGAGGAGCCGAAGCAGCTAACTATATCTGTAACTGAATTTTAACCGGCTCAGCACAAAGGAGAGCAGCTTTCCTACGAGCATTACGACATCCGAGACTTCATAGGTTGATATCATCCGCAATCTGTTTGATGGTAATATCAGGAGGAGCGGTGATAATTTGGAAGACTTTCAAGTTGCGCTCTTCCAAACGTTCCAGCATTCCACGCGTTCCAGAGTAGTGCGTCCACCAGTGGCACGGAATTTCCTGTCAGCCTGGAGCGTCGCGTTGCGGTGACCAGAGCAGAGGAGACAAAAATTGACAAGGTCAGGTATCGATTGTAGCCGCATCCAAACCACGCGAGCATGGGGACAACCATGGAAGAGGTGGTCCTGATCCTCGTCACCGGGACAGAAATGTAACACCCCAATGCCGAAAGAGACTGACAGGGCAATCCACCATGAAACGGACACGTATGTATAACATTTTTTTTTACACTTTCGTACTCCCTCCGTATAAAAAATTAATCCAAAATGCTATATCTTAAGAGAACAAGGACTATATACAAGCATAGTTAAAAGTAAACTATCAATGTGGCACTAAATAGCGGGATGTAACATCCCTCTCTCTTGAGGGTTGCCGCCCTCCACTAAGGAAGAAATTCCTAGGACACTTCCCCGATATACGAACCGTGCCGTATGCCGATACATCTATACAGTCTACACAATGAGGGTTGATACTCTGATGTCATTTATAACACCTCGAGGACAAAAGAGGCTAACAGTTCGGCTCGTGTGCTAATGGATGGACACATTTTTACTATCTATAAAATTTGAGTTGGTGGCTATGGTAATGGTGGTGTCACACTCTCTCCTAACCAACTCTCTAACTCTCAACAAACTCTGCTAAATAGACTCCAATTTTTACGTAATTCTCAATAAACTTTGCTAAACATACTCAAATCTTTACGTTCTGAGTTAGTTTTTTACTCTGCTGAAATTTATTATCTTACTAAACAACAGAATCCAATCTTTATGTTCTGAGTTAGCTGACTTGCTGTTGTTGTTCCTTCACCATACATGTGCGTAAATTTTGTTATATATATACGTGTGTGTCATACAAGCACTCTACTATTATATCGTTGTAAGACAAAACAATATATTTTGTTATGGACTTATGATTTTGGTCAGAATATGAGATGTTGTTCTGCTATTTGAGGTTTCGTTGCAACGCACGGGCACCCTGCTAGTATATATAACACCTTTCTTACATATTTATCTTGTTTCGTATAAACGAGTTAACTCAAAAGTATTACATGTTTGGATCCGACGCTTACCATGCTTAGCTAGGCTAGACCAATGTTTGGCTTGTTTGGGTATAGGCATATAGCCTAGGAAATGAACTCTAGTCATTTGGCTAGCTAGCCGATGAGACACTTGAAGCTCGATGTGCGAGTTACTTGGACTCAGTTTGCCCGTGCGGGAGAGCCGAATTGGCTCTCCTCGAATGTCAATGAATTTGTTCGAGCTACCGGAAACATTGCCTACCGTCAAGGTATTTGTTGTAGTTACTAGGAAACATTGTCTAGTGTCGTAGTAACGAGGCTAGACAATGAACTTGTGGCATCCCCGTACGGTTTCGCGGACCTACGAGGGTTGCACGGGAAACTACGTCGTGGTGACACCGCAGTCGTGTACGCAGGTTGCCCGACGCGAAGACGCTCGAACCCACTGCGAGCCACGAACTTGAGGAGAGGAGGAGCAAGTGAACTTTTATTTCAGAATTTGGGAGCCCTTTGAATGAAAGGAGTGCCCCTCTATTTATAGGAAAAATGGAGGGTTGGAGGAGATTACAAAAATGCCCTCAGACTATTTACAATCTTGCCCTTAGATGTACTAGTGCTCTCGAGGATGAACCGGTCTTTTCCTCTAGGAATATTCTATGAATATCCCATGGGCCCCGCTCGTCATGCATCCCCCCGTGGCGACGATCTTCCCATCGCCTCGAGCTTGCGGTCGTCACGAACTTCCCGCCGTCACGGACTTGGCATCGTCATGGACTTAGCGGCGTCACGGACTTGGCATCGTGTAGCGTACCCGGTTTTATGTCCGAATAAACCCTTGTGTTTACTGTACCGGTCCCATGATCAGTAGCCGGTACACACAAGTTAACCTGTATATCAAGGTCATGCACGCACTCATTAGAATATGATATAAAACCGATCTTTGAGATCAAAAATTTATACCTTTTAGCCCAACGGCTAAAAATATTGCAGCGGAAATCAAATGGGGGTGTAGCCCATCAATATGCCGTTCCCAACAGGCAACTGACTGGGGGTTTCGCCCTAGCTTTCGTGGATACCGATGTTACTTTCAAACTGTCGACTCTTCTGTCTGGCTAAATCAACAAGCCAGGTGAGTACATTGAATGTACTCGCAAACTCCCCGCCAGGGAGGTTATCACAGATATATGCATGCAAGGGTATATCAAGAAAAGGGCTCTATCCTATGTTTTATATTGTGCGATAAAGTAAGTTTTTATTTGAAATATGTAAGTAGATTGTAAAAACAATTTTTCGTAAATTGATTCGGAGCATCGAGACGCACACCTGGTCTCGTCATCTTTCCCGCTACAACGGAAAGATCGTATCTGTGCTTTCCGCTACAACGGAAGCATTTTGTTATCATCCGCTTCAATGGAGAGTCATATGCTCACCCGCTACAACGGGGATATATCGATTGCCCGCTACAACGGGGTATCCTAGGGTTTGCCCGCTTCAACGGGGAAATCCCTTCTTCACTCCTCCCGCTATAATGGGGAATTGTCATGTCACCCTATGAACCTGGCGGATCGCGTCCTTAAACCCATAACCCATTTTTGACTTTGAAAGTCAGTCTACTTTATTGTGGCCCAACCAAGTTCGTCCTTGACTGTGGACACGGCTATTCGAATAGTTTTAACCCTCTGCAGAGGTGGTACGGCTTTACCCACACGATGTAGGTCACCCTGAGTATACTTCGCGATGTATACTGACAGGGCTAGTACAACGAGACTCTTCACCGGAGTAAACCTAGCCATGAACCCGCCAGAAGGACATTTTCCACACCTAGCTTGAGCCAGTATCATTGCTACAAGGAGGTTGGTGTTCCAACTTTGTGGCGAACAGACATCGCTCCAACAGAAACTGTTCTCTACAGAGGCTACAACCTCATCCGCACACTTCTCCCTACCTACGGGTTCATGCTAGTCTCAGACCGGGTACTAGATCAAGTCCTTCCCATAAAGGACATGTGGACGTACGGTAAGACTTGGCCAAACGACACTTAAGCTCGGTCCTTAGGTGATCCGAGAGGGACTTCACACCTCACCCGTAAACGGGCCGCGAGAACCACGTCGGGCATTACCTCACGTTTAACAAGCTTTCTGCTTTCCCCCTTCATTTCCGACCCGGATCAAAATCTTCTCTATTTTTGTTTTGGTTTCACAAAACCTCTTTTCGGTAAAGTATCCCAACCCATGGATATACTACCTTCATACACCTTCGGACACGATGGTCCGATTTCAAATTTTCACCACATGAAATATGGGAGTATTTCTTCCTTTTTGAAAACCTAATTTTGCTACTGCAGGCCTAAGCATACATACATACTCTACCCTAGGTTTCCGGTAACTTTTCCGGAATACATAGTCCTTAGGGTGACAAGGAGTTCAGGGTCGGACTAGGGTTTTCTAAGTGTCGGACGTAACTATTCTACATAAAATAACAGGTTATAAAACATAGCATGCATGTTTTGTAAACAACATAGCATTTTGTAAACATGGGATTCAACATGATCAAGGATGGAGAGCTTGCCTGGCAATATTGGTCGGACCTTGGAATCAAACTTGATATGGCGCTTGCCCGGGATATTCCACGCGTAGGTATCGCAACGTCACAACTACACTTTGAAAAAAACACTGAATAAACCCCCGGGACAAGGAAGAATCTAATAACAACAAATCATTACTTCACACACTCCTGGCGGGTTAGGGTGACTACTGATTTTATGGGGTTTCCAGGAAGCTACATAGGTTCGTTAGGTTAAGCAGCAAGGGTGTTAACCATTTTGGGCTCATGGTTGAGTTAGGGTTTTTGGTTGGACGGCAAACCCCTAGCTTACTTGGTTAATAGAGATCTGGTATCCTAGAGGTTTTCGATTCTCATTTGTTAGTTGGCTTAAGTGGTTTATTATCCTTAGAATACCTTTAGAAGAGGTTTCCCGAATTGCTTTCAGGTACTGCAATAGGAGTTCCCTTAGAGATATCGAGGTGGTAAGGGACTTCATATATTCTTATTTTTTTCTTTATAAAACATGTGCATCTCAAGTTGCCACTGGGCTCAATATATCATTTATTATTTTGGAAAAACTTTTGGAATAGGAGTCAAGCTATTCGGTTCTATATCAAAAGAGTTATGCTTATGTTGGACAGGCTTGGGTGTCTGAGGATTCAGACTCAGAAGAGGAGTCTGAAGAAGAAGATCAAGTTGCTAGGATTGCCATCAGCATGGCTGACATACCCAGCTATGACACAGCCAGGTCACACAGCTCCGAGTCCAGTGCTGAAGCTAACTATCTTCCATCTACTTCTGCCCCTTTGTGTCTCATGGCCAAAAGTTCTAAGGTACTTACTGAGGATGACTTCCCTGATTATGTTGAACTAATGTGCATCCTTGAAAGAACAGATAAGGCTTATGGCAAGGAGAGGAAGGAGAACATATCCTTAAGGGATAAACTCAGGGAGCTGAGTGAATCTTGTGATGAGGTTACTGATGACGGGAAAACCTCAAGCTTGACCAGGAAAACCTAGAAATAACTCATGAAAAGCTCAAGGCAGCTCATGAGCTTCTGATAAAGGAGCATGAGGAGCTCAAAGAAAAACATTCTTTGTGCACTGATATTTCTTCTACTATATGCACTGATGCTCCATTGCCTGCTCCTACTGTTATTGAATCATGCCTGAACTGTGCTAGCCGTATAAATGTTCTAACATCCACAGGTAGAGTCACTAATGATTCAAAAGAGGCATCAACCTCTGCTACTACTAACCTTGTGGATGCAGATGAGCACAACAAGCTCAAATAGGAGCTTGAAGAGCTAAAAAGGCTAATGAGGAAAGGCCTATGCACTGCCAATATTGGCATGCAAAATTATCAGCTGATCAAAGCTGAGATGCTCAGAAAGAATGATGGCCGAAAAGGCTTGGGTTACATTCCTTCTGCTCATAAAAATAAACTGCCTGCTGCTACTAACTTCAATCTTGCAGAAAAATTTGTGAGGCAGGCAAGTACATATGACAACAAGTTTGTTGGTCATAAGAAGGGTAATGGGAATGCAGTAAACATTCCATCCAACCCATCCTATGTACTGCAGATGGACCGAAAAGGGAAGGTTGTGGCTAAGTATGTTGGTCACAGACACTTGACAAAGTGGTTGCCTGCGATCTGGGTTCCAAAGGTAACAGTTACCTGTGTCACTGGTGTCTTACACAGCTGTGCAAACACCAGTGCCACCGGTAGCTCACACAGCCAACTAACCTCTCTGTCTAAGGTTGCACGTGATAGCAAGCCTAAAAAAATTCATATCGTATCATTTGTTGCTCAGGCTATCAACTATAAGAACAGATCTTCTAACTCTTTAACTGTTGTTTCTGCATATGGTAAAATTGCAAAGGGAACCAAACGAGTTTGGGTCCCTAAACCCCATAACTAATCTTGCAGGATACTGTCTCCAGTGGAACTGAATGGGTTGTAGACAGTGGATGTACACAACATATGACTGGAGGCAGAGAGGAGTTTGTAGAGATCACACATGAGAATCTTCTAAGTAAACATGTGATCTATGCAGATAACTCTAAGGGAAAGGTCTGGAAAGCTATACACAGTAAACTTCAAAGAACAGCCTGCAGCAGCTCCATGGTGCCTAATGGCCAAGACCAGTGTTGGCTGGCTGTGGCACAGGCGGCTAGGACATGCAGGGATGAAGCTTCTCAACAAACTGAGCAAACATGACTATATCATAGGCCTGGAAAAGGTGAAGTTTGAGAAGGACAAGCCCTGCAGCTCATGTCAAGCCGGCAAACAAGTTAGAGCTGCCTATCGTCCCAAGAATGTCATGACCACCACCGCACCATTTGAGCTCATACACATTGACCTCTTCGGTCCCACTACATATGAGAGCTTGGGAGGTAACAAGTATGGATTTGTCATTGTAGATGATTTTTCTCGCTATACTTGGGTGTTCTTTTTGAAGGTGAATACTTGGGTGTTCTTTTTGAAGGAGAAGACACAGGTTTACATGAAATTCAAGCACATCATTGTCAGAGTACAAAATGAGTGGAAGGTAAACCTTGTCAAGGTCAGGAGTGACAATGGGACTGAGTTCAAAAACTCAAAGGTGGAAGCATTTCTGGACAAGCATGGAATCAGGCATGAGCTATCAAGTCCATATGCTCCACAACAAAATGGAGTAGTGGAAAGGAAGAACAGAACCCTGATAGAGATGGCAAGGACACTGCTTGATGAGTACAAGACTTCACCAAGATTTTGGGCTGAAGCTGTCAACACTGCCTGCCACTCCATCAACAGGATATATCTACATCCACTACTCAAGAAGAATCCATATGAGCTGCTCACCAACACAAAGCCAAATGTCTCATACTTCAGAGTATTCTGTTGTGAGTGCTACATCCTTAGGAAGGGCAAATGCCTTACTAAGTTTGAAGCTAAATCTGATGGTGGTATATTCCTTGGCTATGCTACTAACTCTCATGCCTATAGAGTATTCAACACTCTGACAAAGGTTGTTGAAGAATCTGTAGATGTGAACTTTGATGAGTCTTATGGCTCCTAAGGAGAGCAAGTTGCTAATGATGTAGGGAATGTGGACATTCAAAAGAAGTCAACTGGTGAGATCAGACCTACTGTAAAGGAAGAACATGTCTCACCAAGTGATAAATAACCACTTTCTCCATCACTGAATGAAGACACTGGAGATGAAGACATCGAGCTCGAGTACAACCCAGCCAATGATCTCTTGGATGCAGAGTACCTGTCTTAGCCAGCTGTGTCGTAGGAAGAACCAGCTATGTCACAGGCAACACCTTCAGCTGTGACACCGGTGGTTGACCCCGAACCCCTTGTGATCAGCAGGCTACAGAAAGATCACCCTATAGACAACATCATCGGTGCCATTAATAGGGGAGTGACTACTCGTTCTCGAATTGCTAATTTCTGTGAACATTACTGTTTTGTTTCCAGTGTTGAACCCAGGAACATAAAGGAAGCTCTCATGGATGCTGATTGGATAAATGCTATGCATGAAGAGTTGAATCAGTTTGAAAGAAATCAAGTATGGTCCCTGGTAGAAAGACCCAATGATCATAATGTGATTGGAACAAAATGGGTCTTCAGGAACAAGCAAGATACAAATGGACAAGTGGTAAGGAACAAAGCCAGACTTGTGGCTCAAGGGTTTACACAAGTGGAGTGCCTGAACTTTGGAGAAACCTTTGCTCCAGTAGCAAGACTTGAAGCCATCAGGATCCTCCTTGCTTATGCTGTTCATCATAACATCAAGCTTTATCAGATGAATGTGAAGTCTGCTTTCCTGAATGATAAACTCTCTGAACTTGTTTATGTTGAACAGCCACCTAGTTTTGAAGATGATAAGAAACCACACCATGTCTATAAACTGCACAAAGCACTCTATGGCTTAAAACAAGCACCTAGAGCATGGTATGATACATTGAAAGAATTTCTGATCAAGAATGGTTTTAAAATGGGCTTAGTAGAGACAACTCTATTCACTAAGAAAAATAGAAAGGATTTATTTGTGTGCCAAATATATGTCGATGACATAATATTTGGCAGTACTAACCGCTCCATGAGTGATGAGTTTAGCCAGATGATGACCAAAAGGTTTGAGATGTCTTTGGATGGAGAACTCAAGTACTTCCTAGGACTTCAGATCAAACAACTCAAGGAAGGTACATTCGTTTCACAAGAAAAGTTCACCAAAGACATCATCACTAAGTTTGGCATGAAGGATGTAAAGTCTATTCATACTCCCATGCAAACAAATGGTCATCTGGACCTAAACATCGAAGGTAAGTCTGCTGATCAGAAAGAGTTTAGATCCATGATAGGATCCCTACTTTACTTATGTGCATCTAGGCCAGACATTATGTTGAGTGTATGCATGTGTGCTAGATTTCAAGCTAATCCTAAGGACTGTCACAGAGTTGCAGTAAGAAAGATACTGAGATACTTGATTCAAACCTCAGGCTTTGGTTTATGGTATCCTAAAGGTGCAAATTTTGAGCTAGTTGGCTATTCTGATAGTGACTATGCAGGGTGTAAGGTTGACCAAAAAAGCACCTCTGGTACTTGTTAATTTCTAGGGCATTTCTTAGTGTCCTGGTCATCCAAGAAACAAAACTCAGTAGCCCTTTCCACTGCAGAAGCTGAGTATATAGCTGCTGGTAGTTGTTGTGCTCAGTTATTATGGATGAGGTAGACCTTGAAAGATTTCAACGTATCTTTTAATCAAGTATCCCTCTTCTGTGATAATGAAAGTATAATTAAGTTAGCCAACAACCCAGTGCACCACCAAAGATCCAAATACATTGAAGTGAGGCACCACTTCCTGAGAGATCATGTTGAGAAGGGAGATATACAGCTGTGCCATGTAAGGACTGAAAAACAATTAGCTGATATTTTCACCAAACCCTTAGATGAGACTAGGTTCTGTGCTCTGAAGAGTGAATTGAATATCATTGATGTCTCTAATCTTCAATAAAAAGGATTGGCTTGGTGTCTAGCTCATATGTTCTGCCATTTATATACCTTACATGCTCATCTTTGTCGATCACCTGTGTCACAGGTGTATGTGTTTTATGCATAGTGTAGAGATCTTTCAGCTGTGTGTGCACATTATTGTGTACCTATTTTTAAAATCGACTCATGTCAGTTTTAGTTTTGCTTGATTGATTTTCTGGCAAACTGACATTGGGAAGATTGCATAAGGATCTCCTGATAGTGTTCATATGCTTTCTCTCTTATCAAACTCTCTCTGTCTTGGTGTTCTATGGATGAAATACTTGTCACCTGAGCTATCCATCTGTGTCTCAGGTGAATGCTTTTGATTTTCGTAGGCCCTAGGGTATTTTGTCTACTCACCTGTGTCACAGGTTCCTCTGTCAGCTGTGACACAACTACCTTATACCCCTTCAGCCTATATAAGACGTCGATACATTTTCCACAGAACCCACGTTCTACGTTAAAACCCCAAACTTCTGCCGTGCGCCAAAACTCCAAATTCTCGACGAAATCGACGTTTCCACCCCTCCAAATCTTTCAAAGCATCGGAGAAAGCTTTCTGAACAGCTCCAGCAACAATTCATCCGCGCATTATCAGTCTTTGCTCAAAGTAAGCTTCCGCCAGCCCTACTTTACACCTGTTCTTGCTTGGGGCTTATGTTTTTGCTCTAAAGCCTAATCCATTAGCACATTATTAGTTGTTAGGGTTGGTTTAGCTCCTGATAATCTTTCAGGACCTATATTGCTCGAAATTAACCACCGAAAACCTGCAAATCTCTAGATTTATAAAATCTGCCGTCCGCCTCCGCACGTAGCTGTGTCACCGCTAGGGTCCCACCTGTCACACAGGCAAGTCTATTCAAAAGGCTGAGACCTCGGTTTGTTATCAAGTCCCCACCTGTGTCTCCTCATTCTCACACAGGTGTCTCACACAGCTACTACCTTTTGCATCTCAGGAACACCTCTTACCTATATTCTGTCTTATCTATCTGGTTTCTACAGATGTCTTCAGGATCTGAGAAAGCTGACAGTGGGATGCAGTGGTCTGACCCAGAAGCATCCAGCTTTGAGATTACCATTTCAGATTCAGTTCAGGAAAGAGAGAGGCTGAGATAGAAAGCAGAGGTTGCTGAAAGAAGAAAGGCAAGCCAAATGGCTTACAGGCAGAGGAAAGCAGTTGCAAAGAAATCAACTTCTCAAGCTGGTAAATCCAATTCAGCTCAGCATGCTCCACCCAAGTCCTCAGCTGCTGTTGAGCACACATCCTTGGGAAAGGAAGCAGCTAAGAAGCAGAAGCAACCAACTAAGAGAGGTTCAAAGCCTTCCATTGCAAATGTGGTGCTGCCAAGAGGCACACTCACCATCAGAGAACCTGTTCTAGAATCCCAAATATCTCAAGAAGATCTCGAGCATGATAAGCTGATTCTGGAGGAGTTGGATAGGTTGGCAGCTTAGATGAGAGAAACAACTGATGAAACAGTAAAGAAGCAGCTATCCACCATATACATAGCCAAAAGCTTTGAGCTTTCAGAGTTGTCAAGGCCTGTTTCTATGGCAATTCCAGAACCATCAGAAGGAGATAAGGCTATCTTGAGGGAAATTGCAGATTTGCACAAGCAGATGCAGTCAAGCCAATCTTATTCAGAAGAAGCTGAGTTGCGAAAGAAGATTCTTGAAAAGCAGGATCAACTTTTAACAAAATGCTTGGCAGAAGGGTCTCACAAACCTCTGGAACTTCAGCATACTGATGCTAGAGATAGGCATCTCATCCTTGAAATCAGTGAGTTAACCAAGAAGGCTAACACTCTACCAAAAGGCCTTGAGAGGACTTCCATTCAAGCTGAAATCAAACTCAAGCGAGGTCTACTGTCTCCTAAGTTCAAAACTCAAAGAGTAGCACCTCCTATTGCCAGTTCAGAATCAAGGATTCATCCCATAGCTGCAAATGATCTTCTTATGATGGATATAAATGATATTCTCGGAAGGCTCAGAAACATGCCAAATGGTCCTGAGAAAACTGCTTTGAGAGCTGAGCTCAAGCTTAAAAAGGCTATGCTTCCAACGGTTTCCAAGCCTACATCACCTACTACTGCTGCACCTGCTCAAGCTCCTAAAAGGAAAAGAACAGAAACTGTTGTAATCAGTGATGAACCTCAAGCCAAGAGGCAGCCAGATGCAGATGTCGAAATAATTTCAGAGACGACTCAGAGCTCTAAGCCATCCTTAAAAGTTCAATTTGAACAATAGACGTCTGCCATTCAAGAATTGAAGAAGGAGATGCCACCACCGGTGTCATCGGTGGCTAGCCCAGCTAAGTCAAGTCTGCAGACATACTAGAGGAGAAGCAGATAATCTCAAAGTTCTACAAGTGTAGAATCCATTTCCTCCCTGGATGTCCAGAAACAGATGTCTCCATCCCAATTTCTAGTGTCTGAGGCCGAAGAACAGACAACCAAAGAGGCCCATGTGCTCCCATCACCAAAGGCTGGATGTGTGACGCCTTTGGAAGCTGCCAAACAAACAATTCTACAGCTGTCTCAACCAGCTGTATCACAGGCAGAAGAAGCTCAGGCCCAAGAGCCACACCTGTCTAAATCACTTGTGCCACCGCCAGCTGACCCAGCCCCTTCAGTTCAAGCACCTGTGTCATCACCTGTGGCACGGCAAGTAAGTCAGCTGAGCAAGAAGAAAGCTCTGAGAGCTCATCAGATGATGGCAGAGGTGTGTCTGTTACCCCTCCAAAGCCGAGAGCAGCTAGAGCTGATTCAGATGAAGATTACCAGGCTGAGAGATCATCTCTAAGTGCAGAATCAGCTGACGAAGAAGAGGAAGAGGAAGAAGAGGCTGAACAAACAGATAGCTCACCCAGTATCTCAGTTGGAGAAGAAGATCTGGAAACTAAGTATTATTACATCTTCTCTCATGCTTTGAGGACTGAGGTGAATCAAATGCAGTTCATCTCCCGAGCTGTGGCCATGAAGCTACCCAAAAGTGATCCCCAGAAATCAAGAAGCAAAGTTGCCTCCATGAGCACAAGTGCTTTCATAAGAATGAGGTCAGCTTGCCCGTATTTCAATGAAGACAAGGATTTTCAGGATGCATCTTGCTCAGACCCCAGATTTCACACTAATCTTCAAAGGGGTGTCTACCATGAAATCCTTGCTTCCAAGGGATTTGTAGATTGCAAGGCCATAGACTGGTCTGCTCTAACTGATCCCAGACTGAGGAGTCTCCAATCTCTGATCCAAGCCTCAGGTCTGGAGTTCATATGCAATCTCCAACAAGATTATGACCCAGAAATCATTAAGGAATTCTATGCCACTGTCTGGGTAGATCAAGAAAATCAAGATGTCATGCTATGGAAGACAAGAGGCTAGCTGCTCTCAATCACAGCTCTAGAATTCAACAGCTTGTTTCATGCACCAATTGAGCCTGGTATGCCCAATTTGTTCAAGCTAGAGCATGTCTCCAATGCTGACAGAAGAAGATTCTATCCAAGGAATTTTACATTCCCTGCTAATTCTCCTTCAGATCATGTGTACTTCAAGGGGATCACAATCACAGCAAAGCATCTAGTCAAGATCTTTCATGTCACCCTCCAGCCCAAAGGAGGAAATACAGATGTAGTATATAATTCAGTATGCAGGTGCTGGTGCACATAGCAAAGAACATTCATTTTGATGTGGCCAGGTATATATTCCATGAGATAGATGTTGTACAGAAGGACAACAAAACTAAGCTGAGGTATGGATCATACATCATGTACATGATCCTTCAGAGAACAGGTCTTCTGGATTCCAACTTTGACATGACAGTAAAGACCATCAAGACCCAGCTCAGGCCTCAGGCTGATGACCATCCTGATGAGGTTGCTGTTCCAGCTTTGTTTGGCGAATCCCCTGAACCAGCTGTGTCAGTTCCCAGTGACACAGCTGCTCCAATAGCTCCTCAAGCGCCTGCTCCCTCCGTTCCTGTGCCTCGAGTCCAAGTCCCCACCGGTGTCACCGCTGATACTCCCACAGCTGACCCAGCTGAGTTAGTGTCTGTGACACAGGTGGCTGAAGATGGCACTCTGTCCTCCTCTCTGATATCTCAAGCAGCAGCCAGAGCTTATCAGAACAAAGTGATGCCAACACAGTTTGTAGCTCTGCGCCGAGAGAACTTTCAGCTCAGATCAGAAGTCTCCAGTCTACAATCAAAGGTGATCAGTTGCAGGCTCAGATGTTAGAAGTTCTCCAGCTGTTGAAGTCAAAGTTCTAAATGTGTCTCTTCCTCACCCCTTCTTGGTGTTTTAGTGTCAAAGGGGGAGAGTTTCATACAAAGCGGGAGAGATTTATACAAAGGGGGAGAGATTTGTACAAAGGGGGAGAGAATAGAGGAAGGGGGAGAAAGAAAATTATTTTCTGGTGTACTCAAGGCTTTTTCTATTTCTAATTCTTCTGCCTTGATTGCAATTAATACTAAGTCTTATTTTGCTCATTTTATTCTGATGCTGAAATATGTCAGTGTGCCAAGTGTGTTGCTCTGATGCATATGTCCAATGCTCTGATGCATAAGTCTAGACTATTTTTTTGCTCTGATTAGTCTGCTTGCTCTGATTCATATATTCATGATTAATCCTATGCTCTAATCCTATGTCTAGCCTATGCTAATTGACTTATGCTCTGATTCACATATTCATATTAAACATATGCTCTGATTCACATATTCATGTTAGAGCTCTCGCTCTGATATATATGCCCGTTGACACTCTGATACATATGACCAGTAATTTGTTTGGCTCTGATACATATATCCATAGTGAATCTGCTCTCTAATATTCTCATATGCTCTAAGATATATATTCAGATGCTCTGACACATTTTTATATGCTCTGGTCCTTGCAAATGCATCAAGAGAAAAATATTTCAGTTCAGCTCATTATTCTCTGACACACTTATTGTTCTGAACTGATAAGAGTGTAAGTTGTAAGAAAATGCTGCCCATATCCAAAAATCATAATCTGTACATTGGCAAGTTAAAAACAAATCTCTTATGCACAGCTTCAGGGGGAGTGTATTCTCTACAACCTGCACATATACCTTCTATTCAAATTGATATGCAAATTTGTTGAATGGGTTGCCCCAAGTTGGTTTTGATGGTTAATGGCAACTCAAACTGGAATCTAACGTTTATAGTGAATGTAAGCAGGTTTGTAGGTTCCAGGAAGAAGGGTCATCAAGGAAAGGATGACCACCAAAAAGGGTACAAGGGTGGTTTTCAGGACTAGGGAATGGTTGTGCTAGGCAGCTGTGCCACAGCTGTGAAGAAGCCGGTGCTGTGTAAGGAGTTGCAAGCAAGGTGATGGTGGCTTGATGCATCAAGGACCGTGACTACAGTTGGTGGGCAGGTAAAGCCTAGATTTGCTAGTTTCTTTGAGTCCATAGGAAAAGCCTGTACTATCAAGAGGGATGAAGCAGTGATGCTCTGTGGAGGTTCTAGTTGCTCAATGCTCAGGATGTTGGACAGTGGCACTGATGCTTTGAGGTTAGTGGCCCTGTGTCAGCAGTTTTGTATAAGTATGTAACTGGTTGGAGCTGGCACTCTGCAGTGCTAGCAGTAGAAAACCCTAGGGGTTAGAGTCACCAGTGTGACATAGCGGTGTCACAGGTGGTCTAACGCTCTATGACTCAGGTACATCTCTGTACCAGGGGAGAGCTTGTAAATGCTAAGGAACCTGTGCTGCGATAGCTTGTCTGCTGAGCCGGAGGGCTGTCGGAGTTTCTCTCCTTATAGGTTTCAGAGAGTGTGTGCGCTGAGGGCATGTCATGTGCCAAGACCGGGCTGAGCAGTGCGGCTGCGTCAGTTTAGGGTTTACCTGTGTGTGCCGCCGGTGATACAGGTATCGGTCTGCTTGAGCCGGTTATAGTTGGGCGGAATGATTAGCTGTGTCACCGGTGGCTGACACCGGTGATTCACTTAATCCTACGTGGCAACAGTATAACGGTCAAGTGCCTGTGAACCCTATATATAGGGGACCAGGGGAGGTCTTCGACCTCAACCAATGAGCCAATCAGTAACTCACATTCGACCATTGCAAAGCCTTTTTCCACCGAACGAAAGCCAAGTTTACTAAGTGTGAGTTCGGGAAGGGTTAGAGTTCTTGAGTAAAGAGCATTGGTTCCTCCAAGAGTTGTTACTGCTGAATCTATTACTCTTGGAGTGTCTACTCCTAGATGGGCGTAGGAGTTGCTGGTACCACCCAAGCTTGTGTGGGCTGGACCAGTAGTCTGTGAAGGTGATTGAAGTCTACCTGCTGCAAGCAAAAGGACTTCCACAAGTAAAGGAAGAGGCCTGAGATCAGGTACTCGGAGAACAAGCATGATTTAGTGCTGACGATCTCTTCGGAGTAGCCTCTCCAACGGAGACATACCACTCTGCAAAGAGCTGGGAACTTCAGTGAAAAACACTCTGTCTCCTGAGTACTTGTTGTTTTACTCCTTGTATCTTGTTATACCTGTTTGCTTGTATGCTCATATAGATATTCTGTTTATCTGCTTAGATCACCTTTACACCTGTGTCTTGTTAGCTATCTCACAGTTGGTATAGATCATATCTCACACCTGTGTCAGCTACCTATTACACAGACACTTTGATTGCTTATCATTTTGCTAAGTCATTAGCCCACCTGTGCTAGGCACCTGTGTGACAGCTGCACGCTAATTTACACATCATAACTTACCAGTGTCGCTCACCTGTCACACAGCTAGCTAATCCTTGCTTCTGCATAAGGCTTAATCTAAACAATCTAGTTAAAAGAAGTAATTTTTGTTAGCCTCCTATTCACCCCCCTCTAGTCGGCATCTGAGGTCCTTTCATTTGGCAAAAGAGATACCTGACGAGGAGGGGCGAAACATGGGGTGAGGTGCAAGGATAGGGCCGGGCATCATATAGCCGTTTGGCGATTCGATGGCGAACACGTGGTGTGCTACCGTTGCTTGAGCCACATCGTCCACGTTTGACAGATAGCCATTGCTGAGAGAAACCAAGGCGGTTGAATAAAGATAGGCATGTGGCCAACAACAAGGGGAGAACATCGGAGGGCAATAAAGAAGGTAGTTTAAAGAGAGGTAGAGGGTTGCTGTCAATACAGGAAGGTATTGGGGTGAGACAAGCAGGGGAGGTCACAAGAGAAGAAAATGGTCTAACATTCTCCAGATAAGGGGGAAGGTAAGACATACACCTTTGCTAATCATAACACAGGTGTGGCTGCCACACGCGCCACAGGGCGGATGTGTAGCTCACACCGCACACATTCAACCATAAGATGCAAAACAACAAAACACACCACAGCAGTACAACTGGATACACGGTTAGACGAATCAATTGCGACGTGGGGCCTTCGTCTTCCGAGAGGGTAGAATGCCTTGAGAGGCCACAACGTTCCTGCGGCGACGAACACCTTCTCCAGCGATTGGCACTCGCGACAGCGGTTGTTCTTCGACCTCAGGAGCAGGGGAGAATGTCATCAAGGAAGTGCCAGGGAAGAGCTGAGGGAGCAGGGGAACATTAGTTCCTTGTGCCAGAGCCTAAGAATCTGCTAGCTGAGTGAGCAGGTCGTGCTGGGCGGCCATGTACTGGGCGAGGTGATTCACCGTGGCACCTTCTTTCGGATGCAAGTTGGTGCTTTTTTCAGGAGCACAGCCGGGATAGAAAAGGAAAGGTCGTTGGTTCATGCTTGGAACCAGACGGCAAAGATGGAAGATAGATTCCCACGCAACCAGCTGGATGGCCATCGTGGAAGTGGGCATGGTTCTCCCGATGAAACCAAGGGGCATGCTTGGGTCGGCGTCAGCTGGGTAGATGTGTACCGCTGCCCAGAATTCGTGCAGAATACCAAGAGCATCGCCTAGGTACACATGATACCTAGGGCGTTGAGTTGCGTGGCTGGTGGGGTGGGTGTTTTGGCGGCGGAGTCCTCTGTGCATGGTACTTGGTACCCTGCTTATGAGTACTTGGGTGGCGTAGTCCCTTGTGATGTTGAGCATGGTACTTGGTACCTTGCCTCCCAATCAAAAAAACAACTTTGGCGGGGGCACGAGTAGTCATCTTCTGGTCTTGCGTTTTTCTTCCTGTATCAAACAGTTGGGTGTCGATTATGGGCCCCTACCCTACAAAATACAGGGAAGGACTCGGTGCTCTGTGCACAACAACGTGTGCGCTGGGCCTATGTTCATATGTATATTTTATTTGCTTGTGAGGCGGCTCGTACCGGGGAGCGACAATGCTCGATTCACATGGGGGGATGTTTCTTCTAGCCATCATGAGGAGGCTTTTTGCTCGTGCGGGGCATGGGTTGTACTCCGACACTTGCGAGGAGGTTCAAATGCTCGATTCATGCGGGGGAGATGGTTCTTCCCGGCCAATGTGAGGAGGCTTTTTGCTTGACTCGTGGGGGAGAGATGGGGCTTCCCAGCGCACATGAGGAGGTTTAGGTGCTCAATTCATGCGGGGGAGATGGTTCCTCCCAGCCAACGTGAGGAGGCTTTTTTTTGCTCGACTCGTGTGGGGGAGAGGGGGCTTCCCAGCGCACACGAGGAGGTTCAAGTGCTTGATTCACGCGGGGGAGATGGTTCCTCCTGGACAACGTGAGGAGGCTTTTTTGCTCGACTCGTGCAGGAGAGATGGGGCTTCCCAGCGCACACGAGGAGGTTTAGGTGCTTGACTTACGCGAGGGAGGTGGTTCCTCCCGGCCAACGTGAGGAGGTTTGTTTGCTCGACTCGTGCGGGGGAGATGGGGCTTCCCAGTGCACATGAGGAGGTTCCGGCTTTTTCAGGTGGGGACGCGATGTGGGTAAGTAGACTTGGCGTGCACACCTGTCATGGTGGCCATGTATGTATATATATCATGAGATGACTTTGGCATTTGTTACAAGAACATGAAGAGGTCGCAACGAGGCGACGCTCGTTAGGAAATCTAGCGATGGCCGACGTAGCAGCACTTTGGAGGATTTCTCGAGCCCTTGATGGCTTCACACGTAGTATTTCTTCAGGTTGATGGTGTTCCAACTGTGCTTCAGCTCTTCACCGTCGAGGGTCTTCAACCGGAATGAAGTTGGGTGCGACTAGCTGACGATCTCGTATGGCCCTTCTCACTGGGAGCTCAATTTCCCGTCGGCTTCGGGGTTTGCCTTCTTGTTCAGGATGAGGTCGCCCACCTGGTTGGGACGCGGGCGAACGGCTTTGTTGTATGCCCTTGCCATGGACGCTTGATAGAGTTCGATGTTGAGTGTGGCATCCTGCCTTAACACGTCAAGGCTGTCGAGGGAGGCTTGGCGGGTCTCGTCTTCGGGTGGTGTCTCAGTGCGAGAGGAGCCCAGATTTATTTCTTCGGGGGTGACGGCCTCGTCGCCAAAGAGTAGTTTGAACGGAGTGAAGCCGGTGGTTCTGCTAGCCGCCGTGCGAGTCAACCACAGCATGTTGGGGAGCTCGTCTGCCCAGTGTCCTTTGGGGAGGTCGAAGAGGGGTGTATGCAAGCCGTGAAGGAGGATGCCGTTAGCGCGCTCCACCGCGCCATTCGCTTGAGGGTTGGCTACAGAGGCGAAGCAGAGGTTGATGCCAAGCGAGAAGCAGAACTTGCGGAATGGCTCGGTGTCAAATTGAGTGCCGTTGTCGACAGTGATCTCGCGCGGGACGCTGAAGCGACATATCAAAATTTTCCATATAAACTTCTGCACGGAGTCAGAGGTGATCTTGATGAGCGGTTCCGCCTCTACCCATTTGGAGAAATAGTCGACCGCTACGACCACAAACTTGGCACCATGGCTTATGGTTCTAAACGGGCCGACCAGGTCAACGCCCCAACGCGCGAGCAGCCACGAGGGTGGGATGGGCTGCAGATCGTGTGCCGGAAGGCTTGTGCCTCATCCCATCCATTGGCATGCCGAGCATAGCTTCACCAAGTCTTGCGCATCGTGTAGTATTGTTGGCCAATAGAAGCCTTGATGGAAGGCCTTGGAGATTAGGGCGCGTGGAGCGAGGTGGGATCCGCACAGTCCGTCGTATATGTTGCGCACCAACTCGGCTCCTTCCTTCTTCGAGATACACTTGAGATACCGTGCGCATATGCCGCGCTTGTATAAAAAGCCTTGGTGGATGACAAAGCCCCTTGCGCGCGCCTTGAGCCGGCGAGCCTCGACATTGTCTTTAGGCTTGGTCTCGTCGACGAGGTACCGCATGATGGGTGTCCTCCTGTCCTGCGTGGTTATGACGTTCATCTCTGGTAGCCCTTTCGTCACAGGGGCTGCGAGTACCTCGTAGAAGGCGCTAGGCGGCATTCCTACAGAAGTACTTGCTGCTCGAGCCAGCATGTCCGCCTCCACGTTCTCGCCCCATGGGATGGGACGAACGGTGAAGCCCGAGAAGTGCTTCTCCATCGCCCGCGCCATGGCTAAGTAATTGATCATTTCTGGCTCTTTCGCTTGATAACTCTTGTGGACGTGCCCTGCGATGAGTTGGGAGTCGCTTTTGACCAACACTCGCCGGGCGCCCGCGCTGCGCACCTTGCGCAAGCCGAGTAGTAGAGCCTCGTACTCGGCGATGTTGTTGGTAACCTTGAACTGCAATTGGGCGGCAAATGAAGTGTGTGCTCCATCTGGTGACTCGAGGACTGCCCCTGCACCTGTGCCCTCGACGTACCACCAGCCATCCATGCAGACAGTCCACACCGGCTCGGCGTGCTCTGGGGGCGCTGGGCGCTCGGGAGTGACCCATTCTACCACAAAGTCCATGAGGGTCTGTGACAGGATCGCCGTGCGAGGGAGGAACTCGATGGTGAATTGTGCGAGCTCCGTTGCCCACTTCCCAATGCGCCCTGACGCTTCCTTGTTGTGAAGCATCTCGCCGATGGGGTATGAGGATGGTACTTGGATGGAGTGTGCCTGGAAGTAATGCCGAAGCTTCCTCGACGCCATAAGGAGTGCATAAGCGAGCTTCTCCAGCTCGGTGTAGCGCACTCTCACGCCTTGAAGTGACTTAGACACATAATAGACTGGGTGCTACACACGGTCTTTTTCCTTAACCAGCACCGCACTCACGGCCCTTGGCATCATGGCCAAGTACAGGAGCAGGCTCTCACCTGGAGTTGGGCTTTGTAGTAGGGGAGGTGAAGTCAAGTAACCTTGAGTTCATCGAACGCTCACTGGCTGTCAGCACCCCACTTGAAGCTGGACGAGCCTCTAAGGGCTTTAAAGAATGGGAGTCCCTTCTTGGTGGACCGAGACACAAACCTTCCGAGCGCGGCAAGGCGCCCAATAAGTTTTTGCACTTTCTTTATGTTCTGGGGCAGAGGCATATCCAATACGGTTTTGATCTTGGTCGGGTTGGCCTCGATTCCCCTCTTGGACACCAGGAAGCATAGTAGCTTACCAGCTTGCACCCCGAACACACACTTCTCAGGGTTGAGCCTCATCCCCGTCGCGCAGAGATTGCTGAATGTTTCTTCCAAGTCTCGCGCGTGAGAGCGTGCGATGGTGCTTCTGACAGCTACGTCATCCACATATACCTCGACGTTGCACCCCACCTGGATGAGAAGCACCTTTTGCACCAGGCGGGCAAAAGATGCTCCGGCGTTCTTCAAGCCGAACGCCATGCGTACGTAACAAAAGGTCCTAAACGGCGTGATGAAGCTTGTCCTTTCCTCTTTATCCTTGGCCATCCAGACTTGGTGGTACCCTGAGAATGCATCCAGAAAACTCACGAGCTTGCAGCCAGACGTGGCGTCAACTAGTTAGCCGATGCGCGGGAGTGGGAATTCGTCCTTCGGACATGCCTTGTTGAAGCTGGTATAGTCGAAGCACATCCGCCACTTGTCGTTGGCTTTCTTCACAAGTACAGGGTTGGCGAGCCACTCGGGGTGCGAGACTTCTCAGATGACTCCGGCCTTAAGGAGCTCTTGACCTGCTCGCAGGCCACCTGCTGGCGTTCGGTGCACATCTTCCTCATCCTTTGCTTCACGGGGTGGGCGTCTGAGCGGACGTACAACTTGTGCTCGATGATCTCCCGTGGGACACCCAAGAGATCCTTTTGTTCCCAAGCAAAGATGTCGGCGTTGTCCTGAAGGACCTTGAGGATCCGAGGTAAGATCCGTCCCCAGGAGCGCGGTTTTATCTGGCGCATCATCACGCAGGGGTACAGCATGCGTCTCCCCATCCGGCTTCGGCTTTGGGGTCCATCGTCCTGCGCCCGGTAGGGGATGAGCCCCTGGCCCCGTCAAGCCCGCTTCTAGTTGCACGTTGTGGATGTAGCAGTTGACGGCTTGTGCTCGTTCGTCGATCCTTCGGGACAAGTTTTGATCCCCACGCACTATGATGACGCCGTGCGATGCTAGAATCTTCACACACAGGTATGCATTGTTGGGTATAGTGCCAAACTTGTTGAGGGACAGCCACCCCATGATGATGTTGCACTGGTATGGCAGGTCAACAACGTCTAAGGTGATGTTTTCTGTGCGGGAGCAACCACCTCAGCAGAACATGATGGGGAGCTCGATGCGTCCCATGGCTGCAATTGGCTCACCTCCAAAACCCAGCAAGGGGATGCCAGGGGCTCGGAGGAATGATGATGGTATGCCCATTTCTTTGAAGGTTGATGAGAACATGATGTCCGCGGAGCTCCCCCCGTCGACAAAGACGCGATGTACTTCCGCATCCAAAATCGTTGTAATTATGACGGCGCGTCATGATGTGGGAGGGTGATCCCCATGGCATCTTCAGGCCTGAAGATCACTGGTGTGGATGCCCAAGCGGGGAGCTCGGTGGGCGGAAAAGAGGCGATGTGGCTTATCGGGCGGGCATACGCGCGTCTTTGGCACTTGGACGGGAAGGTATGCGCGTTGCCCCCTATGATGGCATGGATGACGTGGTGCGTGTTCGCACGAAATTGGATCCGTGAAACACCTAGGTAATGGGAGTCGCCAACCGCACTTACGTGTGCGATAAACGGATGCTTTTCGAGCAAAGCAACAAAGGATAACTATCGTACTTACGCGTACGACGAACGATTGCTTTCCGAGCAAAGCAACAAAGATCTTCCTACTTACGTGAGGAAGAACCGATCGTTTTTCAGCGCAAAACGATAAAGATCTACTGCTAAGAGACGATAAAAGATAGAAGATAAAAGATTGATTTGATCGATTGTTGGATTCTTTTCAATCGGCCGTCACCCTTTATATATTTATAGGGCGGCTGGTCTTCCCGTAGGAGATTCGGACTCCTAATCCTAATCTGATTACAAATATACCTCTTTCCTTGTTTAAAGGACCTAGACTCTAACGTACATGTGACTTTCTATTTAAACCAAGATAGCTTTCCAAATCTAACTGCTTCGAACACCGACATCCAATCTCCTCTCGGCGCACGGGATATCCTTTCCAAACAAGCTGGGTAGACTTCTAAATCTTGTGGGACTCTCCTTGATTGCCGTGCTGTATTTCTTGCGTCTCAAGTTGAAATCTCTGGCGTCGGGTAAGTCTTGAAGGATAGTGCTGTAGCCCGGACCTGCTGAAGATGATCCTTTGCGGGTGCTCGGAGACGAACTTGAACCGCCCGGGAATCCGTTGAGTGCTCGGGGACGAACTCGGACCGCTCGGGGATGAACTTTGTACCGCTCGGGAGTCGGCCGAGTACTCAGAAACAATCCCTCGGGACTGGGGACCTTCTCGGGGCTTGGCCACTCGGGGTCACCAGTACTCGGGGTCGATGTTGCTCGGGGCCGGAGGTGCTCGGGGTCACTGGCGCTCGGGGACACCTCCGACTGCTCGGGTCTTCGGGAACTTCTGCGAGCACTTCGTATCTCCAGGATGCGACGGTCACTCGGGGCACTCGGAAAATGCTGTGAGCACTCGGTATCAAAATACCGCGAGCATCTAAGCCACTTGGCTATATTAACCCTGCATTTAAGAGTGAATACCGCATCCGTACTGTTAGTTTCATCATCTCACCTTCCAACAAACCTAATACTTAATCTGGCCTACCGAATAGATCTTCGAGCCAAATTACGCTGTAAACACATGCCCCCCTGCTTTTTGGCATAATTGCATTTGCCAAAAACACTTTGAACTACACCGTTGCTTAGGGCGATATTTCTAAACGACATATCGGCCACAGATTTTGTTAAGCTACTTGCCACACACTCAGATAATACCTTTTCAGATATTTTCCGTTAAGGGCCTTAGATAACCACTCTCCTTGCAAAGATTCTACAAGGTAAGAGTTCCCGGGGACTATCTCGACAACCCTAAATGGACCCTCCCAACTCGGCGACCATTTGCCAAATTTGTTGTCCCGAGTTCCAATAGGTAAAATCGTCTTCCACACTAGGTCTCCTATCTGAAACGATTTTTCCTTTACTCTTTTGTTGTAAGCCTTAGCAACTCTCAACTTCTCCTTTTCGATCTATCGTAAGGCTTTTAACCTTTCCTCCGAAACATCGTCTACCTTATCTATCATCAAGTGGCTATAATCTTCAGCCGACAAGTCGTCTTGCCTGGCTATTCTAAGAGCTTGTAATTTAACTTCTACAGGTAACACTGCTTCCTGCCCATACACTAACTCGAATGGCATCACTCGGGTTGCCCCATGCTTAGATATTCGATGGGCCCACAGTGATTCCGAGAGGACTTCATGCCACCTTCTCGGGTGTTCCTCGATTTTCTTCTTTATTAACTTGATCAAAATCTTATTGCTGGACTCGGCCTGTCCATTGGCTTGGGCATAATACGGCGACGAGTTCAACAACTTGACCCCAAAGGACTCGACAAACTCACTAAATTGGTGAGACATAAAGGATGCACCCTGATCAGTTGTCAGAGTTTGAGGGATGCCGAACCTGTGGATGATATGCTCTAAAACAAAGCTAATTACTTCCTTATGAGTCATATTCCTTAAAGGAACTGCTTCGGTCCATTTAGTGAAATAATTTGTAGCTACAAGGACAAAATGATGACCTTTCGACGAAGCAGGATGTATTTCCCCAATGAAATTTAAACCCCATCCTCTAAACGGCCACGGCTTTATAATAGGGTTCATTTTAGCCGCGGGTACTAATTGTATGTTCCCGAACTTCTGGCATGCTTCACATCCTCTATAATACCGAAAACAGTCTTCCAACATAGTCGGCCAATAGAATCCTGCCCTCTTCAATAACCATTGCATCTTAGGAGCCGATTGATGTGTTCCACATATCCCTTCATGCACTTCTCCCATAGCTACTTTTGACTGGTCGGGATCTAAGCATTTCAATAACACTCCATCTATCGTTCGGCGATATAACTTGTCGTTAAACAAGATGTACTTTACAGCTTGCCGCCGAATTTTCCTGTCTCTTGTTCGACTTGGATTTTTCAAATAACTAACTAAAGGTGCCCTCCAATCATTGACTTCCAAACCGTTTGACGACTCGGTAGCCTGTATTAAACTGTTGCCCCCCGAGTCGGTACTGGATCTACACGAGTCGGCTTCGACTTCCAGCAAGTCGGCCTGGCCTTTGACAACAACGAGCATCGGTTCTCTAGATATGAAAAACTTTCCTCTTCTGACTTGGTACCCGGATGCTTGCTGTGCCAAACAGTTGACCCTAGAGTTCTCTTCCCTGGGGACGTGATTGATATTAAAAATATCTAAAAGCTTGACTATATCTAAACATCGGTCTAAATAGCTATTCAGCAACCCATCAAAGCATTGAAACTCTCCATTGACTTGCTGAACTACTAGCAATGAATCTCCAAAAGCATCTACATCTCTTACACCCATATCTATTAAGCTTTGTAAACCAAACAACAGTGCCTCATACTCTGCCTGGTTATTAGTGCAGGGATACTCTAGTCGGACCGATGATTCATAGATAACATTATGTGGTGAAACCAAAACAGTACCAATGCCTTGCCCACTTCTACAAACCGATCCGTCAAAGTAAAGCTTCCACGGGCATATGCTAACATAATTAACATCTTCTTCATCCTTAACCCTATGATCCACAATGAAGTCGGCGACAACTTGACCTTTCATGGCACGCAACGACTCATATGTTAAATCAAACTCTATTAATGCATAAGCCCATTTTCCAATCCGTCCGCTGAGAATCGGTTGTTGCAGCATATACTTAATCACATCGACTTGGCAAGACACTATACATGTATTCGAAAGTAAATAATGCCGAACTTGGTGCATGCGTAAAACAAGGATAAGCATAGCTTCTCGATGAATACGTACCGACTTTCGGCGTCAAGTAGTCGGTGACTTACATATGCAATGATGTGCTCCTTCCTGTCGACTTCTTGAGTTAGCACTGCGCCGAGTACTTTGTCCTGTGCAGCAATGTATAGTCGGAACGGAACTCCTGACTTAGGTGTTCGAAGTACTGGAGGACTCGACAAGTATCTCTTGATACTATTGAAGGCATCTCGCTGCTCTGCCCCCCAAGTGAACTCGGCTTCGTTCTTTAGCCGAAGCAAAGGGACAAACGATTCAATCTTACCCGCCAAGTTAGATATAAATCGTCTTAAGTAGTTTATTTTCCCTAATAAGCTCTGCACATCTTTCTTGCATGTCGGCTCTCCCAACTTCCTAATGGCTTCTATCTTCTTAGGGTCAATCTCTATACCCTGTTCATGGATTACAAACCCTAAGAACTTACCAGCCGACACACCAAACGCGCATTTGAGTGGATTTATCTTCAGCCCATACCGACGCATTCTTTCAAAGGCTAGTCGCAAGTCGGCCAAGTGGTGTTCACAGCCGTCTGACTTGACAACGATGTCATCAATATAGACTTCTAACACAATGCCTAAGAGATCATGAAAGATTAAGTTCATAGCACGCTGGTACGTGGCGCCTGCATTCTTCAAACCGAACGTCATAACAACCCACTCGAACAACCCGACAAAACCGGGGCAACGAAAGGCAGTTTTAAACATGTCCTCTTCGGCCATAAAGATCTGATTATACCCGGCATTGCCATCCAAAAAGCTAAGTACTTTGTGTCCGGAGGCGTCGTTTATCAACATGTCGGCTATTGGCATAGGATACTCGTCCTTAGGTGTGGCTTTATTCAGATCCCTGAAGTCTATACATACCCTAATTTTCCCGGTATTCTTCTTCTCGACCGGCACAATGTTCGAAATCCACTCGGCATACCTGCATGGCCGAATGAACCCTGCCTTCACTAGTCGGTCGACTTCTTCTTTGATGCGATCATACAGGTTAGGGTTGAACCGCCTCGGTGGTTGCTTGTAGGGTCTGAAGCCGGCCTTGATGGGTAGCTTGTGTTCGACCAGGCTTCGACTTAGCCCAGGCATTTCTGTATAATTCCAAGCAAAGCAATCTACGAACTCTTTGAGTAGCGCACATACCTTATTCTTCTGGCCGACTTCCATATTGGCGTTAATGAATGTTGGTCGGGGCACGCCCCCATCGCCAATATCAACTTCTTCGAGTGGATCGGCCGATGAGAACCCTTGTCCGAGTTTCTCCATGTCGTCAAAATCTTCAATAGTCTCATGCATATCGTTCTTGCCCGAACGATACTCCTCGGTGCGCTTTTGTAGCCATTTAATGCTATCTTCTTTATTCATTTATAAAGACAAATTATTAAGCCGAGCTATACAAGCCGGCTGTGCTTGTATCGGTACAAATCCGTCTTTACCGATACTGACATAGTCATAGTCGGATAAATTCCTACCCGACAGACACTTCATATCACCGTGTTGCCAATCGACCGTGGTCTCGGCTAAAGCAATGCAAGCCGAGTTGTCTGCTTCAATTACTTCGACATCCTCATCTACCCACTGGATTAAGCACTGGTGCAGGGTAGAGGGGATGCAACAATTGGCATGAATCCAATCTCGCCCCAAGAGCATATTGTATCGGCCCTTGACGTCGACCACGAAGAATGCAGTCGGCAGGGTCTTGCTTCCGACTGTGAGCTCTACCGATAATATACCCTTGGCTTCGGATAGCTCTCCCGAGAACCCGCTGAGTCCCATGTTCGTCTTCATTAATTCGGACTCCTTTCGGCCTAGCTTGGAGAACACCGAAAGTGGCATGATGTTGACCCCAGCGCCGCCATCAACGAGCATTCGGCCAATCGGTCTCCCATCGATGTGGCCCTTGATGAATAAAGGCTTCAGGTGTTGTCTATGCTCCTCCGGCTTCCTGAATATGGCGGCACTCGGCCCGAGCAGAAGTTCTGCGACTTCCGACTCGGGAGCGCGAAACTCGATAGGCAACTCGAACACCATATTGATGTCCATGTCGGTGGGTATTTCCCTGACATCCTTGCTGGCAGCCTCGTCTTCCTTTGCGATGCGCTTTTCCTTCCAGGTCATCTTCGCGGGCTCCATTGGTCTGGCTTGGTTGAACCATTCGTCGCGCTTCTTCTCGACGAGCTCCTCCCTGAGCTCGAGTGCTCGCAGCCGTTGGACCCTCCGCTTCTGAGAGTGCGTGAGTCCTGTGGGGCACCACTGCGGCTTCGGCTTGGTCCCTGGTTCAACCGACTTGATCTTCTTCGCCTGCTGACTCGGCATAGATTCGACGTTTGTCTTCCGCGCGCCGGGCCCCGCCGCATTGCTAGATTCTGGCTCGTCCGAGTCATCTACGGTGCCAAACCGTACATGCCGGGCTCCCGCTGGTGGCGCCGAGTTAACCTGCGAACTTATCAACACGGCGGATCGTTGTGGTCGGCTCCCTTCGGGAACTCGGATGGCACCTGCCTTCTTTGACTCGGATTGGGTCGCCGTGTGATCTTCGGACTCGGCGCGCTTGACCGGTACCCAAACTCGCTTAGCCGGCGAGTTGCTCCGCTGGACTTTCCTTGGAGCTGCCAGCCGACTTGGCATGTCTGGTGCCTTGCGTCGAGTGACGAGTTGGTTCCACGCTCGGGCCCCCGGCTCGATCCGAGTTCTTTTCCCATGGGGCTGCTCTCTGAACCCGGGTCCGGACGGGATCCAACTCGGCTAAAACATGCCGATTGGCCCAACGGGGTGTAGCGCCCAAGGATTGAAACCCCATGGGGAACATGGTGGGTAGAAAGTATGCGCGCCTCCCCAGTATGCCGGACCTGTAGCGAGGTATGGTGGTTGCATGTAAGGACCTTCCTGCCAGTACTCGGGACCACCGAAACCCCGTCGGGGCGGAGACCTGGGGCGCTTGGCTCCTCCAAGCCGAGTGAACACATTGTTGGTTGTGTATTTATCCAGCAATTGTTTCACCGTCGGCTTTGAGTTCGCAGCTTGACTCTTCCCTTGATTAACCTTCCAGACGCCGACTTCTGGATTCTTTGGCTTGATCATCTTTGGAGTCGGCGAGGAGTTCGAGTTGGTTGCTCCTGGAGTAGGAGAGGGACTCGGCTTGATCATCCTTGGAGCAGCATTGTCATCAATAATGACGTTCTTCCCTTTTGTGGACTCGGCCTGATGTGACCGAATCAGTACTTTCTTCTTCTCCAAGTCAACCACGTTGATTGGAAAAGGATCACTGTCAAGCTTCATCTTGGAGCTTTGAGCAAACGTCAATCGTCCGTCATTAATGGCCGATTGCACCTGTCGACGAAACACATTGCAGTCGTTAGTAGCATGAGAAAAAGAATTATGCCACTTACAATATGCCCTCTTGCCCAATTCGTCTGCCGGCGGGAACACGTGCCCTCCCCTTACCCGGATCATATTTCCCTGCAGGAGCATGTCAAAAATCTTGTCGCATTTACTAATGTCGAAAGTGTACCGAATCTCCTCTTTCCGAGTAGGTGTAGGCCTGAGGGCTGGACAAGCAAAGGGTTTTGACTTGGGTGTATGAACCCACTCGGCAATGCATATATCAGCATCGTCCTCACTGTCCGAGCTGTTTTCGTAGGTTATAACGTTTATTGCCGACTTCTCTTTGGCTTTGCCCTTAGCATCCCCGAACCGGCTGTATGTTTTGACTTCCTTAGCGTGGTTCTCCTGTGCTACAGCCCTCTGAGCGACTTGGCTAATGGTTAGGAATTCCTGACCCTCTAATCTGTCCTTAATATGGGCGAGCAAACCCGAAAAAGCAAGGTCAGCAAGATCTTTTTCGTTTATATTTAAGCTAAAGCACTTGTTCTTAACCTCTCTAAATCTTCTAATGTAATCACAGACTGGCTCATTGTACTTTTGTTTAACCATCGCCAGATCCGAGAGCCTGAGCTCGGTCTCACCGCCGTAAAAGTAGTCGTGGAACTGCTTCTCTAGTTGTGCCCAAGACGTAATAGACCTAGGGGCGAGCGAAGTGAACCATGTGAAGGCAGTACCCGACAATGACAAGGGAAAGAGTTTTATCCTATAGATATCTGATGTGCCGACTTCACTACTCTGTGCTAAGAATTGCCCTATATGCTCAAAAGTCGACCTATTGTCCTCTCCTGTGAATTTGACAAAATCGGGAATTCTGAACCCGCGGGGGTACGGCATTGTATCATAGCACTCAGGGTATGGCTTTAGGTAGCCACGAGACCCATCCTTAGGTATTACGCCGAGTTCTCTGAGCACTGCGGCGAGTTGATCCTTAAAGCTCATATCGGCTAGCGGGGTACGTGAAGTCGACTGCGGTAACTCGGGTTGGACTTGCTGCGAGTTAAAATATGTTTCTGGAACCGGCCCATGGGGTACTCCGGTACCGAGCGGTGGGATAGGTGGTGTGCTGTATGCGACTGTTTGGTAGTATGGTTGTGGGGTGTTCGTGCTAAGGCTTAGACTTCGGTCGTTATTGGAAGAACTCTGGGGCACCGAAGTCGGATTGACAAAAGTCGTGACCACGGGGGCGACTTCTACCCAATGATCGACTCTGTCATGGTCAGGGTACATCGGCTTTTTATTCCGATGTTCATCGTTGACTTGTAAGGCTGTAGATCTAACCTGACCCGGCAGACTATTCTGCAAGTCTTTAGCGATTTGCTCTTTCAACTCGTCAAATCGGCTATTCACTACTCGAGTGAATAATTGCGCCGACTTGTCCATCTCGATGCCATATTTGCTGGCTACCGACACGTCGATTAGGTTAGCTATTTCATCAGAACAAGTCGGTTTACTCACCTCGGGTTTGGGCGCAGGAGGTGAACTCGGCACGACTACCTTCTTGATGACGCCGTTTCTCGTCTTCTGGTAGCCGGCCAACTTTTGCCGGAGTCGCTCCGCCTGCTCCTCTTCGAGTTGTCGTTCGATCTCCCGCCGTTCATCTTCGGATAAGTCGTCGAGTGTAACGGCGATGATGTTCTCCGGGTTGACGATGCTTCCGTCTTTGGATTTGGGATTCATCGTGTACTCTTCTCTTCTGTCCCCAGCGGAGTCGCCAATTGTGTTCGCACGAAATTGGATCCGTGAAACACCTAGGTAATGGGAGTCGCCAACCACACTTACGTGTGTGATAAACGGATGCTTTTCGAGCAAAGCAACAAAGGATAACTATCGTACTTACGCGTACGACGAACGATTGCTTTCCGAGCAAAGCAACAAAGATCTTCCTACTTACGTGAGGAAGAACCGATCGTTTTTCAGCGCAAAACGATAAAGATCTACTGCTAAGAGACGATAAAAGATAGAAGATAAAAGATTGATTTGATCGATTGTTGGATTCTTTTCAATCGGCCGTCACCCTTTATATATTTATAGGGCGGCTGGTCTTCCCGTAGGAGATTCGGACTCCTAATCCTAATCTGATTACAAATATACCTCTTTCCTTGTTTAAAGGACCTGGACTCTAACGTACATGTGACTTTCTATTTAAACCAAGATAGCCTTCCAAATCTAACTACTTCGAACGCCGACATCCAATCTCCTCTCGGCGCATGGGATATCCTTTCCAAACAAGCTGGGTAGACTTCTAAATCTTGTGGGACTCTCCTTGATTGCCGTGTTGCGTTTCTTGCGTCTCAAGTTGAAATCTCTGGCGTCGGGTAAGTCTTGAAGGATAGTGCTGTAGCCCGGACCTACTGAAGATGATCCTTTGCGGGTGCTCGGAGACGAACTTGAACCGCCCGGGAATCCGTTGAGTGCTCGGGGACGAACTCGGACCGCTCGGGGATGAACTTTATACTGCTCGGGAGTCGGCCGAGTACTCGGAAACAATCCCTCGGGACTGGGGACCTTCTCGGGGCTTGGCCACTCGGGGTCACCAGTACTCGGGGTCGATGTTGCTCGGGGCCGGAGGTGCTCGGGGTCACTGGCGCTCGGGGACACCTCCGACTGCTCGGGTCTTCGGGAACTTCTGCGAGCACTTCGTATCTCCAGGATGCGACGGTCACTCGGGGCACTCGGAAAATGCTGTGAGCACTCGGTATCAAAATACCGCGAGCGTCTAAGCCACTCGGCTATATTAACCCTGCATTTAAGAGTGAATACCGCATCCGTACTGTTAGTTTCATCATCTCACCTTCCAGCAAACCTAATACTTAATCTGGCCTACCGAATAGATCTTCGAGCCAAATTACGCTGTAAACAGTGCGGATTAATCGCTTGTACGGGAGCCATGCCAGGGGGAAGAGGTGGTGGCGGTGGCAGCTGGAGGTGGGGCTCTCTTGGAGCAGTAGCTTGTGCTGGGTGCTGAGCGTCGCTCGTCGGTCTTGGGCGAAGTTGCTTGCACGTCCTCCGGATCACATCACACTCGGCGGTGGTTGTATGACTGGTGCTGCTCGCAAAATCTCCTTGCTTGGTTGTTGATTCCCACTGCATGTCGATGGCTCTGGCAGCCTATGTTGTTACGTCCTCCACCACGATCGTGGTTTTGCTCACCTCCGTGGAGGCCCCAACGCGTGAGGTCGTGGTCCTCATGGCGTTCTTGGCCTCGAGCTTGGTCACGGTTGTCGTCATGCCTGGGGTGAGCGGGGGGTCGCTTGTCGTACTCGTCCACCTGGTGCACGTCACAATGGCGTGGCTGAGGATCATCATAAGCTGGTTTGGGGTGCTTGGCGGCCGCTAGTGCCTTGTTCCGCAGTTGGAGTTCCCCTATTTATTGAAGCGCGTACCTCTCCATGGTGTCGTACAACGTTTGGATGGTGGCTGGAGGGCTTCGGTCCAACTTGGCACACAAGGTTGAGTTCCAGATGGACCTTCGCGCAGTGGAGCACACGCTTTCGTTGGTGATGCTGCGTATCTGACACTGCACGTTGACGAAGCACTTGTGAAAGGCTTGAATGGTCTCTCACGGTCCTTGGACCAGCGCATAGAGGTCCGCCGCTGTCAAGGCCTTGGTCTTGTTTCCCTGGAATCGCGAATATAGTAGTTGGTGGAGCTGTTCCCAGAAATATACCGAGATGGCAGAAAGCGTCAGGTACCATGACCGTGCTATCCTGGAGAGCTTGAGGAGGAGGCTCTTTGCCATGGTGGCCTCAATTCCTCCTGCCGCAAACATGGCGGCCTCATACACACAGGTGAATTCAGTCGGATCGGTGTCACCTGCGTAGCTCGGGAGGTCCGTGAAACGGAACTTGTGTGGCCACGGCTTTGCTTCGAGCCCGGGGCTGAGGAGGCTTCAGTCGTCGGCGATGTTGATGACTTCATGCCTCGCAGCATATGTAGTTGGCACGGCGACGTACTCGTGGGCATCTTCCTCCGCGTCCAAAAAGGCGTCCGTCTCGCGTAGGGTGGCGAGAGCCGCTTCACGTGTTTGCCGAATTTCCGTCTGTAGTGCTTCCGCTTTCGAGGTTCCCGGCAGGGTGGTAGGTCTTGCGCGTGCGACCACCTCCCGCAAATGGCATCGCTGCTCCTCGGTGACCTGAGGGTTTGCTTGGACTTGCCCCATTGCCGCCGCACGTCCTAGCGCTTTCTGATGGTGAAGGGCGTCGGCTGGTGCCGTCGTGGGGTCGGGGGCCGGTCTTGCCGCCTCTACCACTGCTTATCGTGCGTGTACGTCGGCGGCCTCGCGTAAGAGCGCCTCCATGCGTAGTGCGTCGGCTCTGAGTGCTTCTAGCCCGGCTTGTAGCTCCTCCGCCTTCTGGTTTGCTTCCGCGGCTTGTCGCCTTAGCGCCTCAATTTCCACTTCGTTGTTAGCGACCTGGGCGGAGGCTTCTGAGCCGACGACCTGCGCGTTGGCGCAGGGGTTGGGTGCGGCATTTGCTGCGTGCACCTCGGCACGTGCCGTCCTTCTGGTCGTCGCTCTCGTGCCCGTCGTGACGGTGGTCATGGCCTTCTGCTTCATTCCTCCTCGCTTCTTAGGCGACATGGCTTGATCATCCTACGGGTTGACGGTGGCGTCCTCGCACTCCCAGTGGTGGCTACGGTCTTTGTGACATGGCTTCTTGCTAGCATCCCACAGATGGCATCAACTGTCGTAGCAATGAGGCTAGACAGTGAACTTGTGGCACTTCGCGGATCTACGAGGGTTGCACGAGAAACAACATCATGGAGACACTGCAGTCGCGCACGCGGGTTGCCCGACGCGAAGACGCTCGAACCCACTGTGAACCACGAACTTGAGGAGAGGAGGAGCAAGTGAACTTTTATTTCAGAATTTGGGAGCCCTTTGAATGGAAGGGTGCCCCTCTATTTATAGGAAAAATGGAGGATTGGAGGAGATTACAAAAATGCCCTTAGACTATCCACAATCTTGCCCTTAGATGTACCAGTGCCCTCAAGGACGAACCAGTCTTTTTGTTTAGGAATATTCTAGGAATATCCCACGGGCCCTGCTCGTCATGCATCCCCCCGTGGCGACGATCTTCCTATCGCCTCGAGCTTGCGGTCGTCACGAACTTCCCACCGTCATGGACTTGGCATCGTCACGGACTTGGCGCCGTCACGCACTTGGCGCCGTCACGCACTTGGCGGCATCACAGACTTGGCGTCGTCATGGATTTGGCATCGGCATGGACTTGGCATTGTCATGGACTTAGCGTCCTCACAGACTTGGCGTCGTCACGGACTTGGCATCGTCACTGACTTAGCGTTGACACGACTTGGCGTCACGGACATGGCATCATCACGGACTTGGCGTTGGCACGGACTTGGCGTCATCACGGGTTTGGCGTCGTCACGGACTTGGCGCCGTCACGGACTTGGGACGAGTCTCGAGGTTCATTGATTCCCCCTAAGTACGAAAAAGTGTCGAAACCGGGTAGCGCGGGGACCCCTTCCCCAACATCTAGCATTGCAAGAATTTTTGTGTATTACCAAACATTGCTGTAGAAAAGGTTATCCTAGACGTCTAATAATAGATGGGTCAGCTAAAATTATATATGATGTTTTTTTAATTATAGGCGACTTTTAAAAATAGATGTCTGAGACGATTTTTTAAATATCCCTCTGTGATATACAGGTCGTCAGAGATAGACTATTTTTTGAATCTATCTGTAATAACAAATAACATATCACATATGGGTTACAAAAAAGCTGTCCGTGTGAATTATCACAGACGAGCTTTTTTACAACTTGTATGTGAAGTCTTGGCCTAATTTAGCTAGACCCATATCCCTTTTAAGTCCCCGGGAACCCTATCCTTAGTCTCCGCCGCCTCCTCCCCCTCCTCAATCACTTCCTCCAAACCCGCTGCACCCTCCTAACTTCACTAAATCCAGGCTCTCGTGCCTCTCACTACTGCAGATAGGGACACCAGTGACGGGCCTAAAAAGCCCAGTAGTGACGAGCGGGCCGGCCCGTCACTGGTGACCAGCCACTGGTAACTGGTTATCAGTGGCGGGCCACCCGCTCGTCACTGGTAATTTAGTTACTAGTGACGGGCACACATGAGAGCCCGTCACTGCTAAGGTATACAGCAGTGACGAGCCATAGTTTAGGCCCGTCACTGGTAAGGTATACAGCAGTGACGAGCTCTCCGGTCCGCTCGTCACTGCTGTTATGAGGCTCCCAAGCACGTTGCTGCCGCGGCAGCAAAAACAGCCGTTTTGGCTGCCGCGGCAGCCATTATGTCTGCCGCGACAGCCAAAATGGCTGTTTATGCTGCCGCGGCAGCCATTTTCGCTGCCGCGGCAACCATTTTCGCTGGTGCTCCTAGGGCGTCGGTCGCCGTTCTCCTAGGGCGCTCTCCAGCCCCTGTGTACTACAGGGGTCCTGGAGGGGGTGTACCCCTTCGGTCGCCGTTCTCCTAGGGCGTGCCGCTGTGGCCTAATAGCGCTTGCGACGATGCCTCGTTGCGTCGGCATGCTACGTGCCCGGTATGCTTCGAAGGCCACCTCACTCGCGCTCTCGGATGTCGCACACGATAAGTACATATGTAAAACCGAGTACGAAAGTAACAAGTGCCAATACGTAAATATGTGCAGAAACGTACAAAGTAGACTAGTTCGGGAATACACGACCACAAACACAATACATATGCAATGTTTTTCCGTCCTCTAGGGCCAAGCTACATGTGGCGCGCGCGAATGGGTCTTCGGTTGGGATTTGGCGAACTCGCTGCTCTGTGCGAGCGGCGTGTTCCTCCCTTGGGTCAGTGCCGGCGTAGAAAAGCCCCGTATCGGAGACGACGTCCTTGTTGATGATGTTCGCGAATGCATTCTGGAGGCGTGCAAACTCTTGCTTCCAGTCATATGGCTTGTGCTCGAGGTTATTACTCCACTTGCGTAGGTCGTCTTGTTTGCGAAACGTGTTCCGCGCCCGTACAAAGTCGTCCATGTGGCAGCAGACGTAGTAGCCGCACGTCACACTACCCTCCGGCTGCTGTCTGCACCACCAATCGGTCACGTGTTTAAAGCGTGGAGCGCCACTTCTTTTTACCATAGTTGCTCCTCCTCCCTTCTGTGCAAAGTCGAAGAGAGCATCATCCAGAACTTTCTTGAGCAGGGTGTAGTCTTTCTTCACCCTCTTCATGGAATCAAAGTAAACAACCTTCCTTTCCTTCGGCGTTAGCACTAAGAGGATCCAGTGGTCGCTGCGCAGACATGTGAACAAACCACGAAGTTGGCTAGGTGCACAAGCGAAAGAGAAATTTACGAAAGCACAAAGTAGAGAATGACTTACAAGGGATTGTAGGGCACGAGTAGGTAGTCCTTGCCCTTATGCGCTATCATCGCACTCACGAGGCATTCTTTCATAATCTCCCTACCTTCTTGGGAGCGAACGTTGTTCTCGTGCATGTGAAACGGATCTGCTATTGCAACATCGAGAATCTTCAGGCGTCTGATCTCTCTGGTTAGGTGAAGCGCCCATAGCCTGACGAAGGATGCTTCGAGCCGATAAAGGTTGAACATGCCGAAGATCTCCGCAAAGTCTAGATAGAACTTGTCCGCGGGATACTGCTCGACGAAATGGAAACCCTCTGGCACCTTCGCCGTGTAATACGAGACATTCGTTTCATCGGGTCCTAAATCAATGTCTCGAATGTTCTCGTGCAGAATCTTCATCTCGTTCGGGAGGACGTCGAACTCATCCTTCGGTACCACCGGGTGACCCGGGATGTGATAGGCCCGCCACTGACGACCCTTTGCTGTCTGTGCTGACTGGGAAGATGCTGCGTACGTTAAGGATTTCTTCAACCTAGCCTCACCCTGTCTATCGTAAGTTCCGGTGCTAGCATGTGCCTTCTTCGCCGCCCCTTTTTTGCTCGTGCGCTCCGTATCCAGGGATACGGCCCTCTGACCGGCCATCGCTTCTTTGGCTGCGCCCACGAGTGTTTTAGGAGTCAACTTCGTTTGGTCTTGCCTGTCATGCTTGGGTGGCGGTGTATCTACAACTTCTCGTGCCTCCTCGTCACGAGGCATGCCATGCTCCGCGCCCTCCTCGGCATGCTCCATCTCCAGATCCTTGTAGGATAGAGGCGCGGAAATACCCAGAGGAGATGGTCTTGCTGATGGACTGTTGGTGTGGCTCGGCGAAGGTGCTGGACGATTGGAGGTCTCAATCAACTTAATCGCGTCCTTCGGCCACCTAAGGAAAAACCCCTTGCAGGCTCCTAGCTTCTCGTATCCCTCTTCAGGGGGGTCATTCAGAACCAGGTCCTCAAAGGTGCCGACCACCTTAGTCAACTCCACCCTCGCCATGTTTGGTGGTAAATCCACGCAGTGCATCCTGTTCTCTGGCGTTATTGGGTGGACTCGACCGTACGCGACCGTCACCATCGAGCCGAGCACTTGGGTCTGGAGATGGCACGGAGTTATCACCTGCGGAACATACGTACGGGTCAGCGATGTTAGAGTCCAAACAACAAAATCTGTACGAGACCCTTACGGTTTGTTGAGCCGACGACGCTTACCGTTAGGCCGTCGATTGTATTTGGCGACCCGGGGCCAACGCCCGATACGGAGGGGCTGCTACTCCTTGCAGCAGTGAAGGCCGGCGGCTGCGTATCCAGATTATAGGGCGGCGGCTGCGTATCAGGATGCGTGGGTGGGCGTCGTAGTTGATCGTATAGAGGCCCTAACAGACGTTTCACAGCCGCCTCCACTCGCGCATCGAATTCTTCATCCTGCTTGGCTTTCCTCCTCTCGCAGGTAGCCTCGCGGGTTTGGGGACCGTAATCAGCCCACCGAGCCCCATACCCGACGCCCATGACGCGGCCACGAGTCTCCGGCTTCCCGAGAGCCTTGTTGATAGGGTCTTGCCACCTCTCGGTACCGACAGAGTCCTGGGAGCTCTCAGGTTGCTGGCTCAGCTTTCTCTGCAAGCAACATGAACCGTTCAGAAACGTAATCTTTAGGAAATTAATCTACGTAGGACAAATAAAGTAAAATGGGTTCAGAGGTTACCAGTTCTTCGTGCACGTCCTTCATTTTCTCGTGCGTGAAGATCGGTTCCCCCGTCGCTGGGTCAAATTTTGCGCGGGCCCTCACAAAGTCTTTTCCGCGCCCTGGCTGGATGTCCGAGAAAGGGGGTTCTTTCCCAGCCGCAATCAACCTCGCATCCTCCTTGTCCCATTTAGGCCTCTTCCCTTGGTAACCACGGCTGCCAAGTCTGTGGTCACCCACGATCTTTCCCCGCATGTCCTTCCCCCAATCACTCTTCCTCCTGAATTCCTCGCCGGAGCGAGTTTGAATGAACTCGGTCCAGTCCGCCTCATCTATCGTGGGCCATTTCGGCTTTATCACGGTCTCGAAATCTTGATCCTTCATCTTATTGGCATGGTATCGCCAGGTATTCAACGATTTCGACATCATGCTGAGGGCTTTCGTTGCGACTCTATTTCTGTCGGCCTCCGGGACGGAATACCTGCTGAATAGCCTGTCCAGGAGGAGAGTTCGAAGATGCTCGGTTTCTCTCGTCCTTATGTCGGGAGTTGTGATCTTCACCGTTTCACGCAGGATGCAGCCTACGGCGTTTGAGTACCCCTGTGCGGCTCTTACAGGACTGGCAGGTTTACCGAGATCGTCCACTCGAGTGATTACGAACATCTCGGTACTCAACTTGTTAGGTCTCCTAGGCGCGAGCCGCCTTTTTCGTTTGGCTGGTGGAGCCCCGTCCGCCTTTTTCTTCTTCCATACCGTCTCGTATTCATGGCCGGTCCCTTCGTCACGATCGGTCGCGTCTTCACGCACCGCCGGACTCTTCATGGGACGACTCGTACTCGTTATTATCCCCGGAAGCAGGGTCGTCGACGATGGCGGCCCCCTGAGATGTTTGTTGGAGGGCCAGGTCCCGGGGAGCTTCCGCACGCCCCTCGATATCTCGGGACGATGCGGGGACATCCGTTGGTGTCCGCGATGGAGAGGGGCTACTTCCAGCCATTTTCTAATATCCATTCATTATAGCAAACAAGGGTGGGAATTAAAATTTTATTTGCAATTGAGATTATGAAATCTTGTTAAACAAAAGCATATAACTGTGCATGACAATGAACAACAATGACACGAATATACCGTACATACAATGAAAATTGAAAATTTCGGCATGACCTTTGCTAAAATTATGCAAAATTGAGTATCGAACGTGACAAAATGTTGACGAAGCAACATTTAGTCTAAACGTTGAACTCAGTTTCCCTGAAAAATAAACAAAAGCAACGAGTGTTGCTCGGCTCGACGGCCGGTACCACAAGCATATATGAACACGACAATTGAATCAAACAAGCCTCAATGCTTCATACTTTGAACAAAGCCTCAATGCTTCATACTTTGAACAAAGCCTCAATGCTTCATACTTTGAACAAAGCCTATATATAGAAAACTATAAACGTGTCCATGGAACACCCAAACTAGTAAAGAGTAAATGATCGTAAATATAACTTAAATATTTATTAGAAGAGTTAACTCATCACTTCTGCGGGATAATATAACAACTCGTCTCTTCAGTGCACAACAAAAATAGTCTTAATATTGTTTGTATTGGTTTTTTATGAACATACTCACTAAACTTTCATGATTTTCTTGAAGTGTTGTTTGCATGAAATCTTCAATTTTCTTAGCTTTCATGCTATTAATAACCCATATACAGGAAACTAACCAATGATCAAGAAGATGTGTTACATTTCATTTCAAAATAAGAACAGTGTCATCTACAGATATATTTTCATATATATATAAAGCACACATTTGTCTAGTGTCATCTAAAACAATATCTATTTTCTGAAACAATAGCTAGCTCGGTGTGGATTTTCAACTCATACTTCAACCAAAAGGGCGGGGCACCTGGAGGACGGCGGTGGTAGTGCTAGGCG
Source organism: Stipa capillata (assembly GCA_019208055.1). Taxonomy (NCBI): domain Eukaryota; kingdom Viridiplantae; phylum Streptophyta; class Magnoliopsida; order Poales; family Poaceae; genus Stipa; species Stipa capillata. The sequence goes on along the minus strand of JAGXJF010002742.1, from coordinate 183,939 downwards.
GCGGTTGGGGAAGCGCGAGGGCGGCGTCCGGTGAGACGACGCGGCGTCGGTGAGGGAGGCGGCGTCGGTGAGGGAGGCGGCGTCGGGTGAGAGGAGGCGGCGTCGGTGAGGGAGGCGGCGTCGGTGAGGGAGGCGGCGTGGGTGAGACGAGTCGGCGTCGGTGAGGGAGGCGGCGTCGGTGAGGGAGGGCGGCGTCCGGTGAGAGTAGCGGCGTCGGTGAGGGAGGCGCGAGGGCGGCGTCGGTGAGGGAGGCGCGAGGGCGGCGTCCGGCGAGGAGCGCGGCGGCGGCGTCGGGTCGCGCGAGGGCGTCGGTGAGGGAGAGTTAGGCGGGCGGGCGGGATTTGGAGAGTTTTTCTCTAAGTCCCGCGGATCCGCGCCTATTTATTTCACCGTTAGCAGTGACGGGCCGGCAAGGCTGCTCGTCACTGGTAAATTTTAGCAGTGACGGGCCGGCAAGTCTGCTCGTCACTGGTAAATAATTTACCAGTGACGCGTAGACATAACCGATCGTCACTGGTAAATAATTTACCAGTGACGCTCACACATATAAATGCTCGTCACTGATAATTTAGTAATTAGGGTTAGTGCTTAGAGTTAGTTAGTTACGTAGTTAATTGTTAGGGTTTGTTAATTAGTTTAGTTACTTATTCATAGTTAGTTAGGGTAGTGCTTAGAGTAGTAGTAGGTTAGTTAATAGTTATTGTTAGTTAGGGTTAGTTAGTTAGTTTAGGGTTAGTTCATAGTTAGGGTTAGTTACTTAGTTAGGGTAGTTCATCAGTTATTGTTAGTTACTTAGGGTGAGTTAATTAGCTAGTTAGGGTTTGTTAGTTAGTAAGGGTTAGTTCATTAGTTAGGGTTAGTTAATTAGTTAGGGTTTGTTAGTTAGTAAGGGTTAGTTAGTACGGGTTAATTACTTAGTTAGGGTTGGTTAGTTAGTTAGGGTTTGTTAATTAGTTAGGGTTTGTTAGTCTAGGGTTAGTTAGGGTTAGATCATATGGCCCAATCTTTTTGAATCCAAACTTAAGGCAATTTTCTTATCGATATAACTATCTTAATAATTATTTACGATATAACTTTCTTAAATAATTATTTACGAGACCGTTTGTTCATTATTTGCGTGGGCAATGATTAGTTTATGCGTACATATACAATTAACATAAATACCATTATTGTTATATACATAAATTTCACAAAAGTGAGCTATACATCATTAATTAACTAATTAAATTACGACATCTTCGGCAATCTTGTCACTCTTCGACAGTCTTCTCAACGGTAGTCTTGGTCTTCTTCCTGGTATAGGTTAACCCCTCGGAGTGACTTCGTCTTTTGAAGGGACGCACGGCGGGACATGTAGTATTTCTCCTTCTGCTGGGCCGTGGCTGATTGTCTTCCTCCATATCCGGGTCGTCAAATTGGTCATAGTCGTCTTCGTCAACGACACCATCGATTCCAACGATACTCCTTTTGCCCCTCCTCATGACATGACGGCTTGGTCTCGTCGGGTCGGCTATGTAGAAGCATTGGGCCACTTGTTTAGCTAATACCCACGGCTCATTTTTGGCACTGATCGCTTTCACATTTACTGTCTCAATAGGAACTGCTTTCGGTATGACCATGGTAGTGAAATAGTCTTCCGTTTCGACATTCTTCGCCCATCTTACCCGGAACATGGGGATCTTGGTTACGGTGTAGTCCAGTTCCCAAATCTCTTCCAGCCTACCGTAGTATCTGTCCTTTTTCTTACCGGTCAGGGCCTCCATCGTCACCCCAGAGTTCTGGTACACGCTCTTCTGGTCTTGTGCCTCTGTATAGAACGTGTATCCGTTGATGTCGTATGCTTGGTACGTCCCGACATTCATCAGGGGTCCCTGTGCCACGTGGAACACCGTCCGTGCTACGTCATCATCTTTTGAGAAGCTATGTTCGTCGAAGTAGTTTTTTAGCCACCTGGCGAACGTTGCGTTGTGCTCTTTCATGAGAGCCGCCTCGGTCTTTCTTGAGCCGTGCTTTGTTTTTAACATAGCCATGTGCTGAATAACGTAAGGACGGACCACTGACAGGTGCTGTAGCACTACTGTGTGCGCTCTGACGTAATCGTCTGATCGGTTCGGAGAGTCACTGGTGCACATGTAATCCTTCTTTCCGCGTCGGTGACCTACGCCATCGAGCCTGCCAATGTGCCGATTAACAGGCACGCCTATAGGTTTGTCGGCTTTCATGTAATCCGTGCAGAACTCGACGCTCTTCTCCGTGAGAAAGCCCTGGACGATGCTCCCGTCCGGATGGAGACCTGTTGCGAACGTATCGCTTGACGACCCCGTTGAACCTCTCCAACGGGTACATGTTGTGTAGGAATACTGACCTAGGTCGATGATCTCCGGGACGATATGGATCATGAGATGAACCATGACGTCGAGAATGCGGGCGGAAAGTACATCTCGAGCTCGCAGAGTAGACAATGATTTCCCGCCTGCAGTAGCCGGCAACGCTTCTTAGTGATGGACTTCTGAGAGATAGTGTCGAAAAAGTTACAGAGGTCAAGCAGTGTCCCGCGGATCCATGGCTCCATTAGCCCTCTAATTGCAACCGGAAGTATCTGCGTGATCATCACGTGACAGTCATGAGACTTCATACCGATTAGTTTTGTGGTTCTGCGTGTCTAGAAATCTCTGTATGTTTGCCGAGTAGCCGGAAGTTACTTTGACACATCTGAGGCATTTGAAGATTTTATCCAGCTCGTCTGTACTTAGAGTGTAGCAAGCGGCGGGACAGTCCGTCTTGATTTTCGTAACATTCCTGCCCAATTTGGTCTTCTCCTCTTTGGCCCACAGCTCTCGTCTTATCCCCAGTTGCTCGTAGTCAGCTCGTGCCTTCGGCCCATCCTTTGTCTTGTCTGCCATGTGGAGCAAGAGACCGAGCACACTCTCACAGACATTTTTCTCAATATGCATGACATCTATGCAGTGGCGCGTCTCGAGAAAAGGCCAGTAAGGCAGATCCCAGAATACAGATTTCGTTTTCCACACGCCTCCCAGCGGCTTTACCTTCTTCTGCTTCTTTCCCGCCCTAGGGCACTCACCCCAAGAGTTCAACATCTCGTATATTTCTTCCCCACTCCTCTTACGTGGTGGTCCTCGGGTCTCAACCGTATTGTCGAACTTTTTCTTTATCTTGTCTCCACGGGTCATCCTGTTGAAGCCATCTTCGGTGGCCCATGTAGACGATTTTGTGAGAGCCCGGTAGGTGACGACTTGTTGTATCTTCCATGCACTTAACACATCCTTGGTATCCGTGGCAAACCTGGCCGGATTGATATCCATAAGCAGGATAGTCTTGCACCAGTTGTGATCATCATAGCTCTCATATTGAAGTAGTCTCCTTCGTGAGCGTCCTAGACCCGGACCCCTGGTTCAGCCCACAGTGTATCTAGCTCCTCCTTCAGTAGTTGGTGATACACGTTCAGATCGTTCCCTGGTTGCTGTGGACCTTGAATTAGCATAGACAGGTGTAGGTACTTCCGCTTAAACAGAGCCACGGAGGGAGGTTGTACATCCATACGACCACGGGCCAGGTGCTGTGCCTGCTGCTCATCTTTCCAAAAGGATTGAGTCCGTCCGTACTCATTCCAATTCTGATATTCCTCGCTCTCCTCCGAATTCGGGGTATTGGTCGTCGATTGCTTTCCACTGCAACCGTCCGCAGGGTGTCTCAGCACGGCGTCATCTTTCCTTGGCCTCTCGTCGTGCCAACGCATCAGCTTTGCCTCCTTCTTGTTTGCGAATAGACGCTTCAAACGGGGAATGAGTGCAAGGTACCATACAACCTTCGCAGGAGCACCGCTCTTCACTCCGTTCTCACCATCTGGGTTGGTAGTTCTTTCCCGCTTGAACCGGGATGCTTTGCACTTGGGACACTTGCTTAGCTCCGCGTACTGCTTCCGATATATGATGCAGTCATTTGGACACGGGTGGTATCTCGTCACCTCCAATTCAAGAGGGCACACGACCTTCTTGGCCTCATCGCAACCACGAGGCAACACGTTCCCCTCCGGCAGAACTTTTGCGAGATACTCCAATGTCTCATCGAGGCTGTGTCCGTGCTGTTGTGGAGTGCCTTCAGTCTTAGAAGTTCGAGCGTGACTGAGAGGCGGGTGTGCTCAGGATTGCATCCGGGATACAAGGGAGTCTCGGAGTCTTTCAGCAGTGTCTCCAACTTGGCAGCCTCTCTAACGAGCCGCACTATCGTTATTCGTCTCCTTCACAACCTGCTCTTGCACATGACGGTCCTGGACCATTCCGGCCAAATTGTCCCCCGTGCTTCGCGTATCCGCTTCGGCCTCTTCATGTCCTCCGGCATCTTTATAATCCAACCGTTCTGCTTTCCGGCTCCCCATGTCCTGCTTCTTCATCTAACCCTTCGTCGTCGGAAACAACCTCATCCTCCTCACCGTGACTTGTCCACCGTGTGTAACCTGCCATGAAACCCCATCGCACCAGGTGCATGTGCAGAAAACCAGATTTCCTTTCGTACATCTTCAGGTTTTTTGCAATCACGACACGGACAGCATATCTTCGTGCCACCTTTCACACCATATCTTGCTCGGCGAAATCAAAGAACTCATTCAAAGATGTATAGAAACTCTGTGTGTTCCGATCGCCGTCATACATCCAACTTCGATCCATCGGTCGTTCGATCCCTAGATATACGAAAATTAATTAGTACCAACCTTTCATGAGAGGCTAAAACAAAATTTTCTTTCCAATTGAGATAAAAGTTTTCTTTCCAATTGAGATTTTGAAATATTACATAAAACATTTCAAAATTTGGCAGGTTATTAAAATAAATTGTTCAAATTGAAAATTTCGGCATGACCTTCGCTAAAATTATGCAAAATTGAGTATCGAACGTTGACAAAATGTTGACGAAGCAACATTTCACCAAAACGTTGAACTCAGTTTCCCTGAAAAAATAAACAAAGCAACGGATGTTGCCTCGGCTCGACGGCCGGTGCCACAAGCATATCTCCCATTCACATTTATGAAATACATTTCATGCACATCTCATATCACCACAGATCCACCGAATCAAAGTATCATTTGCTTGTCATATATAATTACATATATATATATGATTCTGCCTCAGTGCATAAGAAACATAATTACACATATATGAACCAATGTATACATAATTACACAAATATGAACCAATGTATACATAATTTCATATAGCAAGGCATACGAGTAACAAATGATCACTGATCAATTTAGGGGAAAACAACAACAGTTCCTTTAACATCCTTTAACATATACATGTGCTCTTATAGATGTATATAAGATGCTCCTCAAACATATGATGGAAGCATCTATCCTTAAACATCCTTTAACATATCCATATGTTCCTCAAACATATGATGCAATTGAAGCATCCTTTAACATATACATCTATAACCATCCTTTAACTCTAGATGGCTCAACCAAAATTTAAGCAAATTTGGGGGAGATATCTGCTCTTATCAGTTTTAAAGCTAATTGGAGCAAATTTGGGGGAGAGCAAGTTAGCTAGCCTGATGATCATGGATGGGAGAGAGCTAGGGGAGGTGGGGGATGATCATGGATGGATGGATGGATGAAGATCATGGATGGATGATCATAGATCGATTTGGAGGGAGAGAGAGATGGCAAGGGAGCTAGGGGAGGTGGGGGAAGCTTTTGGAGGGTTAGGAATTTACCAGGGGCGTCTCGGCGGCGGCGGACGTGCAGGCGATCGGCGAGCTCGCTGCTGGCCAGTGAGCTACGACTGGCCAGCAGCGAGCTCGCTGATGGTTTTTATAGGGCATCTTACCATGACGGGCACACATAAGAGCCCGCCACTGGTAAACAAGGTACCAGTGACGAGCACAACGTACACCCGCCACTGGTATGAAGGCAGGGAGCGATTTTGGCGGGAAATATAGCGGTGACGGGTTCCATGGTGCGCACGTCACTGGTATACAATATATCAGTGACGAGCTCCCATTGGCGCCCGCCACTAGTAATTTGTACTTTACCAGTGACGGGCAGTAATAGATGCTCGTCACTGGTAATTATTTACCAGTGACACGTGGCAGTTCACGCCCGCCACTGGTAAATATTTGTTTTACCAGTGACGTGTTTTTTTGTTGCTCGTCACTGATAAGTTGGCTTCTATAGCTGTTTCTGCAGTAGTGTCTCCTTCCTTTTCCACCACAACCGCCGGCTGCTCCTGCATATTCCTCGCCACGACCGCCTTCTTTGCCTCGGCAGTGAATGCGTAGTTGCAGATTGTGGCAACCGCGAGGGACGCGTGGCCGGAGAGCTCGACAACCACGAGCGACGCTTCGGCCCCTCCCCATCACCCCCTTCGAGAGCTCCCTGATACCATGGACCGTACTTAGCCGCTCAACCTCTCCCACCGTCGTGCCATGCCTCTCTCTTTGCCTGCCATTGTGCCATCCCTCTCCTTCTCTACATACTGCTGCATATGCTCTCCTTCGAATTGGTGAGGCGATCGACAAGGAGTGGTCGTGCCTACGGAATGGTAGAGGACGAAGGAGCCGTCTCCACTGCCAGATCTTGTTGGCGCGGTCAACGGAGGGCAAGGTTGCCTCCTCTGCGAAGGAGGAGCAGCCTGGCTTGCGGGTCGACAGAGGGTTCATGGCGGCCAAATATGACGGCGACAAGTCGTCACCTAGCTCATGGCGACCGGATCAAGCGGTGGAGGGCTCGTGGTGGTCGGATCCGGTGGCAGCGGGTCCTCACCGAGCTCACAGTGCCGGATCTGATGGCGACACATCTTCCCCGATGTCACGGTGGCCGGATCAGGCAGTGATGGGTCCATGAGCTTGAAGGATCTGGCGACGGATGTGTTGGCGACCGATGGCGACTAAGCCCAGGGCTGTTGTGTTGTTTTCGTAATTACACGTCAACACGATTTTTGTAATTCATTTTCTTATCACAGACACGCCCACACCGACGGCTGAAAAAACCGTCTGAGACAGATGTTTTTCATCTCTGACCATGGCTCCCTGTGTAATAGTGAAATGATCTCCTTTGGCTCTTGCCTACTAAGGCTAGGATTCGTCTAGCTTGAGTTCAGAACGTTTTAGGGCGGGGTGTTACGAGAAAGCAGAATGGGCACTGTCCACCATGCATATGACGGTGAAGCAGAAGTGCTCTGGTGGGTAGGCAGTCACGACAAACAAGCTAGATGAACTGCTTACAGCGAGAAGGATCAAAGGACTCCCGAATCATAGCAGCAAACGCATCCATGTACTCTAGAAAATGCAGATCGAATAGATAATATTCGTTGTTGTCTCAACCCTGCAGTAATCATAAGCTAGTCTGTTATCTCCTTGATTCCACAATATATCTTCATTTAGGCGACCGCTACAAATCGGCATGCCTATTTGTGCATGCCGATCGGCACAGTACACAGCCGTCGAATTAGACGGCAAGATTAGCAATAAATATGATTAGCTAAATTTACGAGAAACATTTTTAGTGACTATAGGAAACAATTGTAGTGATAATATGAAACATCGTGGGCTCCTTCTGTTAATGCAATATGGAAACATTTATACAGCGAGAGGGAAACACTTTACTAAACCTTGCGCAACAAAATTTTTCAAACCAATAAAACAATGAAAACACATGTTGTAGATCCTATTTTTAAGGAAACTGATCCCGAAATTTTAGGGAACAAACTGTGAATTTAATTAGTTTAATTGACGATTGAATTGACCAGAGTAGATATGCGTGGAAATATTGTTGTCATGATTCAGAAACATATCGTTAAGACGAAGGCAACAAACTTGTTGAACCAATGCAACACACGTCGTAGATCCAATTTTACAGAAATAAAATTGGTTTAATTGGTTTCTTTCATCTACGTTTTTTGTCTCCTGTACAACAAAGAAATGCTTCCTATACAATAAAAAAAGTTTCATCTGTGTGTTCTCGGTGATGTCTACGTTTTTTTGTCTCCTGTACAACAAAAAATGCTTCCTATACAAAAAAAATATTTCATCTGTGAGCGAGGCGGACTTGGCACGGAGCTTGACGACGGCGAGCCCTGCAGCTGCCTCAACGACGAGGACGGGGTGGTGGTGGACGACGACGGCTTCTCGACGACGGCTGCGTCGGAGGAGTGGTCTGAGGCGGTGATCCGCAGCCTCGGCTGGATAGCGCCGTCCAAAATCCTCTGTTTTTGCCCCCGCCGCCCCTGTTGGTTTGGCCCGCCGCCGTCCGGCTTGAGCTCGGCCGCTGCCGCCTCGCCGCCGGGCAGCCCCACTGCTCCTCCCACCCCCTTGCGCTCCTCTGCCGCCGCCAGCCAACCAAGCTATGTGAGGCCTCCGTCCGACCCGCCTTTGCCGTCGCCTCGGGTCGCCTCCTCTTCCCCGCTCTCGGTGCGCCGCCTCTCGCCTGTGGGAATCCACCTCCACGAGCCAAGCCACCGTGACGCCATATCCTACTGCACCGAACCCGGCGCCACTGCTGTGTGCCAACGCGGCAGCGTCCAGGCCGGTCCCGCCGCCGCCATCGACGCCCAGCTCCGCTACCATCAGCCATTGGCCGGCGAGCCGCCGCAGGTGGGCACCTCGTCACCTTCGCCTCCTTGTTTTCGCCGTGCTCGCCCGGATCCTACCGCCTCCACCGCCCGAAACCAAGTGGGTTGCCGCCGCCGCCGGGGTCACCGGACCCGCCGTGCTACTCCCGCAGCGGCGGCAAGTCGCTGGCGGAGGAGAGCGTGGCGGTGGCGGTGGACTCGGCGGTTGGGGGCGCGGCCGCGGTAGAAGCCGGCGACGGCGACGGCAGCGACGACAGCACGGGCTTCTCTCCAAACTGGCCGCCTGAAATTGGGGAGGCAATTGACCAAATATATATAGGCGAGAGTAAACACCGTTAGATTCGTAGTTTAGATCCGACGGCTCCGTGTTGAACCGACGGGAGCCACGAATCGGAATGCCGGCGTATAGCGTTTTCCTAAAGAAAATCACAGTACTTACCGAGTACAGCAGCAGCATTTGTGGTAGTATATATATTAAAAGATTGCGGGCTATCCACCTTAACTCACAATCATTATGGTATAGAAATTTAGTCAGTCAGAAAGAGCAAAAATCAAAGTACTTACCGAGTACAGCAGCAGCATTTGTGGTGTATATGTATTATGAGATTACGGGACTTTTTGATTCGCAGGATTTCTAAAATACAGGATTTCTAAAACACAGGACTAAAAAATAAAAAAGTGAGATTATAATGTTATGCCATTTTAAATTCTATATCTTTTAGATAATAGAGGAGCTTTATTTCCTTGATATGGCATCAAGATGATGCTATACACAAAGTGTTTTTTCCCGACCTCTGTATAAACATGTACGCATCCACATTTTGAATCCTATATGATTCACTACTGCAGAACGGGCTTCTACTGACGGGCAGTTAACCCCATCTACTGACGGACGGGGGGCCCCGTCACCCTGGGAATATCAGTGGAGGGGTGACCTCCACCGACGGGCACGAAGACCGTCAGTGTAAACCACTGCAGTTTGGCCATACGACATCACCACTGACGGTCGTCTGATACGCGACCGTCAGTGGTAGGACCTCACCACTGACAGTCTATGTATCAGCGACCGTCAGTGGTATCAGCTCACCACTGACGGGCTATCTCTACTCGCCCGTCAGTGGTAGGACCTGCAGCTTGGCCATACGGGCTTCACCACTGACGGGCGTTTGTTAAGTGCCCGTCAGTAGAGCTTCTATTGTGCATTTCCATTCAGCACCTATTGCACAAATATATTCACAATTTTCACAAATATGTTCACAAATTTCACAAACATTCACAATTCTCACAAATATAGTCATAAATTTCACAAACATCCATAAATTTCACAAATATACACAAATTTTCATAAATTTCAGAAATATTCACAAATATAAAATTTGATATAACTTATTCGTAATGACATAACACTTCACGTAACCGTTAATCACAGGTATGAAAGAAAACAAGTATATTTGACGAGCGACATAATAAAGTTTTTTAAACAACTAATCTACTGATTCCCGCTTAAGTTTAGCTTCGGAAACTGGGGGCCGGCGTAGAATTCACCCATTGGATTGATTATTTCAAGATTGATGATTTTGGCGAAGACTCTTTGGATGCGGGCAAAGTCCTGACGCCAATCGTACAATTGATGTCCTAGCTCACTCCAAGCCTTCAATTCTTTCATATCCTTCCAATGCTTGTTCTTGTACCGGACAAATAGGTCCATATGGGCACAGGTGTAGTACCCACATGTCACGCTATTTTCGGGCTGAACTCTGCAAGGAAACTTGTAATGGTGTACCATTTTTGTCGCTTTTGGAGGTATTTTTTGATGGCCCGAGAACTTGGCTCTGAAAAAGGCTGCATCCAAAATAGAAGTGATATTTTTGAAGTTCGATCTCTTCTGCGCATCGGAGTCGAAGTAGAATGCCTTGGCCCAGCTTGAAACTATCACAATGAGGACCCAGTGGTCGCTGCGTCAATGTGAACAAATGAACGTAAGAAGGCGGAGATACATGCGTAAAAAACAAAAAAATTCATACGGTGCTAAGTTAAAGGACTTACGGAGGGTTGTAGGGGGCTAGTATGTACTCCTTGTCCTTATGCATGATGAAGACACGTGATAGATATTCTTGTAGAAAGTCTCGACCGTTCGTGGTCCCAGCGTAGCCTTCGTTCATGCATATCGGATCGACTATCCCGATATTGGAGTCCTGTAGACGTCTGCACTCTTGGGCTTGATAGAGAGCCCATAGCCTGACCATCGTGGTGTCGAGCCTGTAGAGGTTGAACATATTGAAGAGGTCTTCAAAATTGAGGTCGAAGGTGTCCTAGTCGTTCTCCATGAAGAAGTTGTAATCTCTTGGCACCTTGACCTTCCAATATTGGCAGAATGTTTGCGGCTCTCTAGACATCTTGAGGTAATCTTCATGCAGCGCCTTCATGTCCTCCGATAGATTGTCCAACTCATCCTGCGGGAGCATGTCCTCACCTGGAAGGAAAAAATCTCGCCAGAGACCCATGCTCCGTGTAGATAATTTGGATGACGATGCCGATGCCGAGAAGGATAAGGATTTCTTCATCTGCTCCTTTCTTTCCTTCTCGCCGGTGCCGGCCCTTCTCTTCTTGCTTTTCTTCCTCCTATGCAGCGGATCAGGACTCTTGCCTGCCGCCATCGCCACTTCCAGTGTTCCGGCAAGTGTGGCGGGAGAGAAAACCTTCCCTCTAGGTTGATCCTCCTCGCGCCTTTCCGGTGGATCGATCATGGGCTCGTCCCTCGCCGCCGGGGACTGCATACCCGTCTCCCTGTACTGGTCCCCGACAAGATGGTCTTCAAGGTCTTTGAACGTCGGAGCTGTCTGGCTGAGGCCCAAGGGAGATCGTCCGACCGATGGAGAGGGGTTGGTAGACGAGGGGGCCGTGCGAGGAGAGGGCGCCGCAGCTAAAATAATTTGGCTCTTCGGCCACTGGATGAAATAGTTCCCAGGTTGCTTCGGCCCTTGAATGAGAATAGAGAGGTGTATGTACTTTCGTTTCATGCAGAGCCACGGAGGAAGGTTGTACATCCATAGAACCACGGGCCATGTGCTGTGTCTGCTGCTCATGTTGCCGAACGGGTTGATTCCGTCCATACTCATACCGAACCTGATGTTCCTTGGATCTTTTCCGAAATCATCGTATTGGGCGTCGATTGCCCGCCACTGTGAAGCATCGGCAGGGTGCCTCATCACGCCATCATCACTTTTTCGCCCCTCAGCGTGCCAATGTATCAGCTTTGCCTCCTTCTTGTTAGCGAATAAACGCTTCAAACGGGGAAGGACTGGAAGATACCAAACAACCTTTGCGGGAGCGCCACTCGTCACTGGGTCCTCATCATCGGCTTGGTTTCTACCCCCGCTTGAATCTGGATGTGTTGCACGTAGGACACTTGTACAGCTTCTCGTGCTCCGTGCGGTAAATGAAGCAGTCATTCGGGCACGCGTGGAACCTCTGCATGTCCAATCCAAGAGGGCAGACAACCTTCTTGGCTTCATCGGTGCTAGTAGGCAACAAGTTGTTTTTGGGAAAAACTTTTGCAAGATAAGACAGTGTCTCACCGAAGCCTTCGTCCGGACAATTATGGGCTGCCTTGATCCTTAGAAGTTCCAGCGTGACCGACAGACGCGTGTGCTCTGGATCGGAACCGGTATACAACGGGGTTTGTGAGTCTTCAACTAGTCTTGTGAACTTAGCAGCCTCTCTTTCATCCTCGGGATCTATCACCACCTGCTCCACCATGTGAACGTCCTGCACCATATCGGCCAAATTGTTTCCCGTTTCTCCTTTGGCGTCAGGTTCGATACTCCCCTCGTCTTCTTCGTCATCTCCGTGTTCGGCATCTTGCTGTAACACCTGATCTTCCTCCTCCTCGCCGTGACATGTCCAATGTGTATAGCCTGATATGAAACCCTTAAGCGCCAGGTGTACCGTCACCCTCCCTCTCGTATCGAACATTACCAAATTTTTGCAATCGCGACATGGACAGCAAATCTTCATGCCACCTTTTATCCTCATATCTCGTTCGGCGACATCAAGAAACTCGTTCAAAGCCATAGCCCAACTCTCTGTCGCCCGGTTGTCGTACATCCAACTGCGATCCATCGATCAACACCTACGACACGAAACTAATCAGTTCGATAACCGAAAATCACATCAAATACATATACGAAATGAAAAGAACACTAGCGAGCATTATTACCGAGCGCTAGCGATCTTTTCGGTGATAAATGATAATGGAGAGAGTGGGAGTGAGAGGAGGAGGGAGAGAATAAGAGAGAGCTAGAAATGGGTGAAGAATTAATATGGATGAGGAGGAGGGAGGGAGAGAGTGAGAGGAGGAGCAAAAAGATCTAGATCTAGATCTAGTCCCTCTAGAACTTAGGGATGAGGGTTGGGGAGAGGGGAGAAGTGGTTGTGGGTTGGGGGGGGAAGGGGGGCGGCGGCGGCGGCGGTAGCAGCTAGGGGACGGCGGCGCTCGCTGCTGGCCGGTTGGCGCGCGAGCACTGGCTAGCAGCAAGGGCGCGCTCTGGTTTTATAGCGAGGAGCACCACTGACGGGCTCTTAAAAGGGCACCGTCAGTGATTCATAAGCAACGTACGCACCAAATACCGCTGACGGACGCGAAAGTTAACCGTCAGTGAATACAACTTCTCCACTGACGAGCAGCACATAAGAGACCGTCAGTGATAGGGCACGTCATATGTTCAGCTTTCCACTGACGGGCTACATTGGAGCCCGTCAGTGGAGTTGTCATCTCCACTGACGGGCGCTTAACAAGAGCCCGTCAGTGAAAATGACGCGTCATCTATCCCTCCTCATGTTCATCTCCACTGACGGGCTATTTTGGCGCCCGTCAGTGGTGCTCCTCGCCTTCTGCTTTGCAGCGTTCTCCGCTGACGGGCTATTTTCCGTCCGTCGGTGGAGTTCCCCTCCAGCGACGGACCTTTTTATGCCCGTCAGTGGAGGGGGTTCAGGAGAGGGTCTATCTACAGTAGTGATTAAAAGAATGTTTGATGGATCATAGGAAAAATAACGGAATGTTTCCAAGAGGTTGGAGTTAAAGAAATTTTTTCTATAAAGTGTAGTGCAAATGAATCCTTAGAAAAAGTTCATGTAATTACAATTCTACAAATCAAACAACCTACATAAAAAATTTCCTAATAATTACAATCCTTCAAAACTCTTTTGAAATTCTTCCAAGTCAAAAAAGAACAATAAGTAACAAGTGCACGTTCGGTTTTTTATCTTTGAAAATACTATTTTCCATAAATTTAGGAAATATACATTTATCAGAAAAGTTTGAAAATTACATACCTGTCGGCCAATGAAAAGCTGATAGGAGACATGTCGTCCAATGGACAACCGACTATGATTGGAATCGTTCAAACATCAGCAGATAGAGGCTTATCGTCCATTGGATAGATGACAAGTGCTTATCATCCAATCGCAGGACGATGCATGGGTTTATTGTCCTACAGTTGGATGACAAGGGGTTATTGTCCAACCGTTGGACGATAAACCCCTATCATCCAAAAATTCTCCACACACCTACACCTTCAGCAAGGCTCACTTCGTTCATCAGGTGCATTTGCATTGATATCGATATCGTGCATCCATCAGCATCAGGCCTGCTTCCTTAATTGTTCAGTCCCTGGATCACCTCTCCTAGGTATATGTTACGTTTTGACTCATAGGTGAATCACCCAACATTTTTTTCTTTTGAAATGCATCAGTGTTTTACCTTGATTAAGGTTAACTCAGATCTCGCTTTAACATACTTAAAATGCAGTATGTACCCACCTAGCTAGCTAATTTTATCCAAGGCCAAGTCAATTGAGCAGAGTGCTTAAAAAGCAAGCATATTGTCCGATCGTTGGACAACAATGGCTTATCGTTTGACGGTTGGACAATAACCTCTTGTCGTCTAACCATAGGACAATAAGCCCGCATGCCCTGCAGTTGGACAATAAATCCCGATCGACTTCTCATTAGCCAATAGGCATAAATCTATATTTCTCAAATTTATATGAAAATAAATAATATATTTTAAAAAAATTCTGCACATCCGTGTGCATGCATGTGTGCAGAGGGAGAGGTGTAGGGCACAGTACTACTGCAGCAGTATGTGGGGTGGTGGGGGAGGACGAAGGAGATGAACAGTGTGCAGCATAAATGCGGCAGGCCGTGGGTGGCAATCACAACATATCTGCGGCACATCTCGTCCTCCCCGGCATGCAAATTATTTAGGCAGGATGCAACTACTGTTCATTTCATTCACTTTGCTTCTGCTCTGATGATGCAGATAGATGATCAGTACGTTGTAGTGTAGTACTACTCGTGTGTGTGTGTGTGTACTACTAGCTGGTACTCGATCCCTACATGAATGGCCACCCTCATGGCCGGTCTATACATGTAGGCTTATATGGCTAGCTTGATTCAGACAAACTGTTGATTTTATGGCCAAGGAGTGGTTGTCAATTTACTACCATGCATGACTCCATGTGGGAGGGATGCATGTGGGTACATGCATATTGTTGTGAACACTGGGCAATACATATGCATGCGTGGGCCTGATCCATGCACAATAAGTTTGTCTATGGATCAATGGATATTTACACACATAAATGAAGGGAAAACGCTATACGCCGGCATCCCGATTCGTGGCTCCCGTCGGTTCAGCGCGGAGCCGTCGGATCTAAACTACGAATCTAACGGTGTTTACTCTCGCCTATATATATTTGGTCAATTGCCTCCCCAATTTCAGACGGCCAATTTGGAGAGAAGCCCGTGCTGTCGTCGCTGCCGTCGCCGTCGCCGGCTTCTACCACGGCCACGCCCCCAACCGCCGAGTCCACCGCCACCGCCACGCTCTCCTCCGCCAGCGACTTGCCGCCGCTGCGGGAGTAGCACGGCGGGTCCGGTGACCCCGGCGGTGACTAAATTTCTGTACCATAATGATTGTGAGTTCAGGTGGATTTATTTTGGATTCCAAGCTCCCTGCAATATTTATTCCCAACTTTGAGTCTCTGGTAGGGTATGGGAAACCCTTGTAGTAGCGTTCCGTGTCTAGATGTAATTAAATCGGTTTTAGTTGCTGTCAAATTTCAGGGCCTCGCCGGCCCGCCAGAATTGAAGTTGAAGTTAACTGTAATCAAGGCGAAACTACCAGTAGTAGAAGCAGGTAGTTATGATTCAGTATTAAGAAAGGTAGTCATACTGTTCGAGTAACTCGTTGCTGAGAGTATTTTGAATAGCATGATGCTAGTCTTCTCTTAATCATGTCATATAGTATTTTATTAACATGAAGAAAGAGAGCGAAGGGAGAAAAACCTGCCTTCTTTTATTTAAGGGAAAAGGCTAAGAGAAGATTTATGCCTACAAAATTATAGATACATGAGAACAAATATTAAATTTAAATGAAGATAACCTTCTCTACTATGTATTTCTATTGCCATCTCTAGATGACATGGATGGATATAAGAGAAGATTGCTTTTTTTTTACTATTAGAGATGATGTGAGAGTTACTGTGGTAGAAGAATTTAATTAGTATGATTCAATAGGCACATAGTTAAGAACCACTACTACATAATACCCATCCAAGACGGTTCAAGATTGTCTTCCCAAACAGATTCAATGACCGTCATGGAATATGTGTCATGGATAATCAGCAGTTATCCCAGATGGTTTTTGATCTGTCTAGGATGAGTGCATAGACGAACTGCCTGGGATATACAAGTCATCCGAGATAATTCACAACATCAAAACATCTAGGATGACTTGTATATCCCAGACAATTATTTGACAATGAACCATCTCAGATTGTTCTGGGAAGATTATGTTATTATTGATTTCCCAGACTGTTCCTTGTGTCTAAACCATCTGGGATATCAATAAAAATAGAATTTTGTTGGCTAACCTTAGGATTTGTGAACCATGCTTTCCGAAAAAGCAATTTAAGTAGAATAGATACATTTATATTTATAGGTACATTTATATTTACAAATACACTTTCACATTCTGACATGTAAACAATTCAACTCGAATAGTATGGACACCATAAAAATTATGACTAACAAATTAACATTTGAATATCCACATAAGTCCATAAAGATCAAATCAACTTGTCGATATCCACATAGTTAACATTTCAGTTCATGATCACCTAGCTAGCTAACTCCGGTTGATGGTACTCACCCTTGATGTCTAGCATTGGCTCATGAAGAAGAACATGAATTGGCCTCGAATATCCCTAAGTTCGGCCTTGGTGAGCATTATTGTGTACTTAAGGAAGACTTTAAAATTGGAATCTTGTTTTGAAGTGTTGGCGCTTGTTAACTTGGATCACACCCCACGGCTCACGTACGTGGCAAACGAACTGTGTGTTTCCAAAACTTTAGGCAATTGGGGAAAATAAATAAAACAATAATGTAATGAGGAAATGTGTTAATTAATGACCTATCGATTAGCTAGCTAATACGCATGAAGTCATGCTTGATACGCTTATAGGAATCAAGGTATATTACCTTGTTCCATTTAGCTATGATCACAATCACCCAGTGAAAGCTACAAAAGTTCGTATTGTGTATAAATTATAAAACATGAAGTATGGAATGCATTGTTCACTTAATCCTAATTAAAGACAAGGTGTATGAAATCCTTGTCTTGTTGAGCCAACAATGCCTTTGTCATGTATTCCTCGCCAAATTGTTCATTGGACTTCATGCTTTGCTTAGAGACCAAGTGGGGTTCAATGAAACCCGTTGGTTCTGTCCTTGCTCTGGCTTCTCTAATCATGTACCTAGATATATGAAACCAGTTGTTATATGCTTGAATTTAGCCAACTACAAGAGAATGTAGACTTGCATTGTAAATAAACACTTATAGTGACCAAATTCTCACCAAAGTGGCATCCAATTTGTGTAGGTTGAAAAGAAGGAAGATATTTGCATAGTCAACCACACAATCACCCACTGCATGGTGAAAATGGTGCTCCTTGAACCAAGCGGTTACACATGTTCCTTGTTGTGAGCCCAACCCGCTAAAGTGGTCCATGTACTTAGCATGAAATATGTAGCAAGCAAGCCTTACTCCGTACAATCCACCAATTGGAAGCATAGGTAGTACTAGAAAAAATTGCCTGGCTGGCACCATGAAGAGGAGATCTTTGCATTGATCTTCTTCTATTTTCCCTTCGTGCCCTTCATGGTGCGCTTTTGATATGTTGCCTTCACTTGTGAGATAGGTTTGGAAGATGAGTTAGCACAGTGTTCTCCGGCTAGGGCACAGTGGCACATTGTGGTGATAGCAGTGCCGATATTTTCATCTGAGCAAGGGCCTGAGAAGAAAGGTCCATCGGAGCAGCTGGGAGCAGAGTATCTAGCTCTATTGGAGAAGGGAGCTGAGGAGATGCTTCGATGGCCTGAGCAGCTGCAAGCGCTATTGTCATGGAAACTAATGGTAGGGAGGGTTGTCCATCCTCTAGCACTATGTCTCTCTTGATCCACTAGATGAATGACCCAAGGGCATCGTTTAAATCCCACATCTTGTTGTCCGGCTATACATGGCGCAACAATACTCATTTGAATTCTAGGTGAACCAAGTCCAAGCTACACTTTACAAAGCCCGATGTGACCAGGAGACCCTACAACAATTCCCCTTCAATGGGTGGAAATGCCATCCCACAACTAGCCTTCGCGAAAACACCCATATGAGGAATCCTCAAGTGGAGCTTGCACTTCGTGGGATTCCATACGAGGAACCCTAAAGTGGAGCTTGCACTCTGTGGGATTTTGGATGTCATCCACTAAATATCTAGCGCCAGTATCATCGAGATCATCAAGACCGGCAGACACGTAGCTAGTCCCACAAGCACAAGGGCTAGGGTATCCTTGTTGCAGGTGTTTTGATGTAAGTCTTTTCTCTATTTTGGCTTCCCTAATATCAAGCGATTGTTCAAACTCCTCATGTAACTTCGCTTTCATTTGCTGAGCCTTCCACTTCGCTTTTGCTCCTTTCCTCTCTTTCTTAGAAGATGCAGCGGTTTCCTGTGCGAATGCTTTTTCTCACGTTGTTAGGAGCCCTCTGCACTAGGTATGTCCTAGGTGCTCCTTGATCCTGATTTTGACGGTGAGTATATCATTCGTCCTGTTGGAGATGAAGGAGTCTTGTAAAGATTGCTCACTCAACGATTCCTACAAAAGCCCGAGAGGTTATTTCTAAAATATAAAGTTATTGAAATTTTTTGTTAGTGGGCCAGGACCGTCGCATACTAGTGCATTTGGTTGTATTGTTAAAGCTCAGATCAAGTTTGCAATGTTAAGTCCTTAGGTCGAGATGGAGTGAGACATTCCGCAAACCAATTAAAAAATAAAACAAATGCTCACAAATGGCCCTTCATTGCTGAGCGGAAATAAAGGTTACTAACGAAAAGCCCTTCGCCGCTGCGTTTAAAAGAAAGTACTCACGAACAACCCTTCATCGCTAAGTACCAACCAACTTGGCAAGTTCTCACCTGAGTCTAGTTCAAACCAATTATAAGAAATGCAGCACACACTGGGCAAAAGAGTCACTATCCCTTCGATGCTCTTAAAATCAGCCCTCTGATGCATCATACTCAAAGAACTTATGCACAATTATTAAAGTTGAATATACATGTCCCTTCGATGCTCTCAAAATTAAGTTGACAAACCAAATAATAATCATTAGCCCTTCGATGCATCGTACTCAAAGAACATAATTATTAAAGTTAATAGACATGACTGATGTGATCGTTGTTAGCGCTACGTACCATGAGCTAACGATCTAAAAAGGTTGATCATCCTAGGTTTTAGGCAAGGAATAAACAGGGTATTGGTTGCATGTAGTTGGTGGTAATGACAATATGGCAATAGGCTCACTACCCCAACTAATACTTGCTACACTAACGTGTATGCACAAATGTTTTGCAACCAACATTATAGTTTGAAAATAATGGGTTCAACATGATCAAAGGTGATTTGCCTTACTCAAAGCTCTCCGGGTACCCTCCCTCTAGCATGTTTGAGTCTGTATGTTAGCATATGCAATAACTCAGAATAACTCCACATAAGAAGAAATAAATCTAAATAAAAGATAAGATAAAATCAAAAATATGTAATAGTAGAGTAGAAAGGTGTAGATAGAATGGTGGAGGTGGTGGAAAAAGAATGGTGGGTTCAGAGCAACTAGGAAGGAGTTAGGGTTCTGGAAATATTAGAGTTTGTGGTGGCAAGGAGGAAGAATTAGTGTTTGACCCTAATTGAGTAGGTGGCACTGAATATGGGTGATAATAAACTCTATAAGATTTGACGAAGTGGTTCAGGTTAAATAAATTAGGGCTAGATCGATGAACAGAGAGAAACGGAGAAAATATTCCTGTCGGATTGCTGTCGCGGCAACGGTTTTGGCCATTTTTGCTGCTACGACAGGATTGCAGCAATAGACAGGTTGAATGCGTTGCCACGGAGCTGCCGCGGTAACACTTTTGATAGATTTCACTGCCGCGGCAGATTTACAGCAGTGAAAGGCTTCAGATCTCTACCGTAGAGCTGCCGTGCAGAGGGTTTTGCTATTGTTGCTACCGGTGCCGCGGCGAAGGGACTTGGGAAGTTTTCACGGCACTGCCGTGACAACAGATTTGGAGGTTTTTGTAAAGACGCCTCGTTTGTAAGCATGTAACCGAAACCTTAGAGTAGTGAAATTTTTTGCATCCCATGTCGTCATTTAGGCCAATTAGAACTTGCACAAGCTCAAAACCTTCAACTTACCTTTTCAAGGACTCTTGGACCTGATGTCAACTAAGAACCTTTATCTATGTTTTCTAAGTCCAAACTACCCTAAAAAGAACTTATCGGCAAGTCTTCAAATTTTGAACTAGACATGATTCCCAAAAATGGAGAATAATTGTTTGTTAGACCAAAGTAGTGTAGGAAAGAAACTTGCTGAGTAGGAAATATCCCTTGACTAAAACTCACAAACAACTTATACCTGACCTTTAAACATTTTCCCGAGCTCCTCTGAAAGTTCTCCTAATTTCTCGAACTACATCTCTGTATAGCTATGGTTAATTTCTTCTTAGCCCCATTCCTATTTCAACTAAAGAGAAACACTAACGCTACTTTTATTGACTATACAAAATTTCTAGAAGTGAGAGATCTTGAGCCCTCACAAAATTTGTAAAATTTTGAAACCCTGTTTTAGCATCAATTGCAAGTTAGAACATGAACCAGGAATTAACAACAGAAAAAGAAAAGAACAGAAGAAGGGGACCTAAATGCTAATTAGGCTGCGACCAACCCATCTCATTCCCTTTGGGCCAAAGCCCATTTTCTTTCCATGTCGGCGCCCCAAGGCGCTCTTCTCCTTCCCGTCTCCCCTCCCCCATTCGGAGCATCTCTCGTCTCACTTGGCTTCTGAATCATATCGGAACGAATACTTCGTTACCATAAGATGGAAAGATTTGGGGAATCTTTTGGGCATTAGGATCTCTGAATTCACACCCGACGTCCTTGCTAACTTCCCGCCTCCTTCCGTTTTCCTATGCCGCTGACGCCTCGGACCCACGGATAGGCCCTCGGTCATGTGTCGCTTGCTTCCTATCGAGCGCACTACCAACGTCGCCCTCCCTAAGCCGACGCCGGCGACCTTCCCTGTCGGTGCCTCCTCCAGTTAGTACTTCTCCACCTCGCTTACCCCGTTGCCTCCTCCTCTTGGAATCCCCATCGAGCTCACTGTTGACGCCGGTCAAGAAATCATCGTCATTACGAGCTCCGACACCAAGCCATTTTTGACACCGCCGTTGTCCCCGCAACCGGCGAGACCTTTTTCCTCAACCAGCATGCTCACAGGTTTCCCAGACTCAGACTGAACTCATTTCCATTCTCCTCTTGCGTAGGGTCGCCACAGAACCAATAGCTCACCCCTTTCTTCTTTGGGTCCGGCGGACCGTCCTCAACAACCGACCTCACCCCCGTCACTAGTAATCCCCTTCCCTCCCCCTTTCTTCTCAAATCGAACCGCTATGACCCAAGAAGCACGCCACTATTTTTATTCTACTGTTACGCAGCCGAACTCCCTAATTCGAGCTTCTTCCTCAGCACCGTTCATCCTGTATTCACCGCCCCAAAGTAAACCTCGGCCTCGCCCGAGTTGCTTTTCACCCCCTAGGGACCTCCCTCTTTCTTCTTAATCCCTTGTCGCTTCCCTAGGTTCCTTGGATTTCCTCGCCACCGAAGACCAAAGCACGCTGCCACCATCATCACTCCGTCCTCAGGCCCGCTCCTTCCCTGTCTCGGTCAACCGGAAAAACCAAATCGTGGTGAGCTCCTGTGATCGATGCTGTCCTCAATTCTATCCCTCCTTTGTAGGGTTTCTGCGCATGCCCTTCACCCCCGCCATGGCTCAACATCCCCGGCATGAGCCACCAGCCAAATGAACCAAGTTCCCAGTGACTTAAGAGAGAAGGAGAAATAAAAACAGAATAAGAAGAAAGAAAAAGAGGATTATATGACGCATAGGGCCTAGTAGCCAGTGAGATGAGGGAACCCACCTAGCTGGACCTACCATCATAGACCATGGTTAAGGAAGGATGAGTACCAGGAAATTTCAATTTAATTTGAATTCCTAGAGAAATAGCAGAAAAGCCTAGAATTGAACTAATCTTCAAAAATCCATAACCACTGCATACAAACTCAAAATTAATTGATTTTTTCTGTGTTAGTTTTCTTTTAACATGAAATTTTATAGTATACTTTTTATTTATGTTACCGTGCTGTGAAATTTTGAAAATGCCTAAGATGCCCTTAATGATCCATTATTGAAGTAACCTTTAATAACTAATCTTAAGTTGTAAAATATCAAAGGTTAGGCAAGTTACTTACACCTTATCAATTCATCTCCCACATTGGGCAAGTTCTGTTTATCTTGCCCGACTATACATTTGGCTAAACCTTGTCTAGTTAAGTCAAAAATTGAGACCAAGCCTTGTCTGGCTGGCTCAAACATATGGTTGAACCTTGCCTGGTACAACCATAAATCAAATTGTCTTGTTTGACTTGATGGAGTGATTAGATTTGAAATTTTGTCTAATTTCAATTACTCATAGACTTGGTTCAATAGAATTCTTGCTTGAATTGCTCTATGATCAAATCTGAAATTAAATTTTATCATGATGGTACATATGGATATTGTCTTCTCAATTATACTCATTCCATGTCTACATATTTATGTCATTATGCAATGCTAGTGTTTCTTCTTTGTCACATGCTATGCTGAAATTAGATTGGGGTGAGCCTACAAATGTAGCTTGCAAGTACGAAAGTACTTAAAGAATTCAATTCCAAAACTTATTGCAGGTGATCCTAGTATCGGTGAGTACTACGATGCTGAAAATGCCAACACCAACGCTTAGAATTGCTTTATCCTTCACAGTCAAAATGTTGTGGGTTTTGTATCTTCAAATGGAGATGGCTAGGCTGCCATGTCATGGATTTATTTTTGCTTTTGTTGCTGTTTTTGAACTTTGAAGACCTGTAATCAGCCTTCGAGTTGTGAGTTATGTGTTGTATAACCTCTCTTAGGTAAGAGGTAATCTATGTATCCTTTAACTCCTTCTTATTATAGTTTGAACTGTGATATGAAGTTGTTAATTGTGATCATTCCATATATCGTGTGTGAATGGATGAAGTATATGGAATTGATCGTAAAGAAGTAATGTCTTCTCGTGATGTTCATTTTGTGAAGTATTCTCAGTTGAGTGACCCGCTAGCTGAGATGCAGTGCCAGCTAGGCAGGGTGTGGGTGACCGTACTGGGCTTTCAAGTGACCCACTAGCCTTCGGGCTAGGTTAGGGTGTGGGTGCGATTGTCGGGCTCCTCTGAAATTACTTTGCTTAGTGAGCTTGAGAGCAGCGTTAGTTCTTTACCGGATCTTGGATTCATTTCCAGCTTCTCTTGCGATAAGTGTCCTTTCCCGGCTTAACCAACCGTGAATGCATACGACGTCTGTTAAGCGTATGGTGGGTTGGTTAGGTGTCGGATCATCCAGTAGTGAAGGCATATGACATTTGGTAAGCGTATGGTGTGCTGGGCGGTTTCTCAGGTATTCAGACCTCGTATCGCAGCTGTAGTTGGTTATGAACTTGGGGTCCTGATAGCTTGGTATCAGAGCCGAACTGACCGTAGGATAAACCATTGTAGGTGGCCATTAGTTGTAGGACTTGGACTCTCCAAGAAAAGTATTTGTGAAAACTAAAACCTAATTGCAAAAATCATAAGTAGATTTCCCCTTTTCTTCTTTTCCCCATCCATCTTAAATCTGAATTTCCTTGGCTATTGCATTTGTTTTATGATTTGGGGCTGATCTTAGGCTAATTCTCTTTCTCTTCGGGATGGCTGAATCTTATGTGACTTTGGCAGGTACCTCCCATGGGTTTCGCGTGGTGGTGCTCCCCCTCTCCACGTGCAGATGCTCGTTTATCTCGGGTATCCCTTTATGCCGGAGTATACCATCTACTGGCACAACCGCGACTATGGACTCACGAACTATACCGCTTCCATCTACATTCGACCACATCCTAGACGCTCTCCTATGCCTCGCCCACTTCTGTTTGAAGGGCAAGATGGCTACTATGATGGGGCTGTCCAAGCAGCGGCATACAATGCCATATGTGGTCTCCAAGTGGCATGGGATACTAAACATCTCCCCATACCGGTTCTACGTTGGTCAGCGTCTTCCCTACACCACCAACATTTGGCAGGAGTACATCTTCGAGGAAGACCCTACCCTAGTTGAGACGGCACCGATGCTAATCCTCACCCACATGCTGTACTGCTCTGCTCTTTATGAGTGAGATGCTTATCATCATAGGTTGTGCGAAGCCCTCTCCATCACCGACAGGCACATTGGGGCTCGCAATGTCCCTTCTAACTTCATGATGGCACGCAGAGACATTAGGCGACCCAATGGTCCAAACTGTCCTCCTTCCATCATGTTTACAAGAGTCACAGACCTCGGTATGCTCCCTTCACCGCATCACCTTGGCTGTCCCGAGGCCTTCCCGTGGCAGCCATGGGCCTCTTCTAGGCGAGGTCCCACCCAACTTCAGAGCCCTAGTACCCATCCCTCAAGAAGTGGGCTGGTTCCTTGCCAACCTCCCCGATTCGAGTGATGAATCTCAGTGAAATCAGCAAACATATGTGCTACTTTCTTTTGTCTTAGGGGCTCATGGATGTCTTTTGCAGCGTGAGCTAGACTTCTATCCTTGTAAATTGGCTAGTGAACTAAGCACTCTCATATGTATCAATGGCTGTGATGTTTTGGATGCATTATGTGTTGTAAAATTTCGTAACGGCGCGTTGTAATTTGCAGCCATGTGTAAACCTTCCGTATGCTATACGTATGAAATGTGTTAGTTGTTTAGCTCTTGTGCAACCATTTCAATATGCCTTCTTGATGAATGTGCTAGTGATTTGGAATGAAATTAAGCATGTATTCCTTGCTGTCCTACATGTTTAACATCTTTGCAGAAGTTATCACCATCTCATCCTGTTGCAATTTTGCTTGATTTCTGCAGGATGTCTAGAAATGGGTCTAGAGAGGAACATGGAGCAGCCCATGATGCTCCTCCACCTCCTCCCACTCCATCACTAGGTGATGTGCTCCTACAGATGGAGCGCAATCGACAAGACCAAAATAGAATCCTCGAGATGCTTGTCCATCACATGGAGAAGTCTTCCACTGAAGGCCAATCTAAAGGAGGGTTCTCTGAATTCCAGCGGATTTCTCCTCCAACCTTCTCAGAAGCAGTGGATCCACTGGAAGCGGATGATTGGCTCCGTAGCTTGGAGAAGAAATTCACTCTTGCTCAATGTGGTGACCGTGAGAAGGTTCTATTCGCATCATATCTTTTGGAAGGAGCAGCGAGTGCCTGATATGACTTGGGAAGAATTCACCAAAGCTTCCTGGAGTGCGCACATTCCAGAAGGTCTTATGGACAACAAGAGGGATGAATTTTTGGCCTTGAAATGAAACAAGATCTTCGTCACCAAGTATCTCCATCGCTTCAATGATCTAGCTCGATATGCTGTAAGTGAGATTCCTTCTGATGAGGCAGCACCTATTGCGATGGAATTTGCTGCCATGGCAAGGGTACGACAGCAATGATCGGATTGGGTTGGTGCCGTGGAGCTGCCGCAGCACGACATTTGTGCGATTTCACTACTGCGGTAGGCTGCAATATTGAATAGAGTCCAGAGCTTTGTCGCGGCAGTTGCTTTTGTGCAAATGTACTGCCGCGGCAAGGATACAGCAGTAGTAGTAGGGCGCAGCTAGGGCAAGCAGCTCGGCTAGGGGTGATTGGCTGTGATCACCTGGGTTGGGCGGCGTGGAGGTGGTGCGGCGGGATAGGAGAGGAATATAGGGAGCTTGGAGCTCAGCAACAGCGCTTGACAGTGAGAGGAATAGCACCGGTGAGGAAGTAGATAGTGGTATCTAGGGTGTCGACGTCGTGTAGCTTGGGCAAGGGGAGGGTAGGGCACCGGTCCCTCTTGCTTGCGGTGGAAGAAAGCGGTGGCTGTAGTGGTAGAGGAGAGGAAGAAGGAAAAGTGACGATGACTAGTAGACAACTACTGTATGTGATGATCATATCCGTATACAAATACACCACGATTATGGAGTATCTTACTTACTCGGGAGGGAGTGTATCCCGGAGAGGAACTTTATGTCATTAAGGAAACCACCCGTAGGTATCCGGGACTCCTTAAACTAGACAGTCAATCCCGACATTTAAGAAAAGTAGAGTCCTACTCGGAGATGTGTCCATGTCCCTTACGATATGGTATACCCTCTATAAAAAGACCCCGAAGGCCTCCGGAAAAGACAAGCTTCATTGAATAGACAAGTTACTTCAAGTGAGACATCCTCCCTTGGGTTGCACAAGTGTTTGAAGATCAATCACCTTTTGAGCAAGTAGAAGAGAAAATCGTCCTCAACAACCACCTCCGACTAGTTGTAGATCACCCCTCTTGTAGGACTAGACACCCCCTCTTGTACCTTGTCTCGAGATCAATATATGCCAATAGCATATAGGGCTATTATACTAAGGGAAGCCAACACATGTATAAATCGTCTTGCTGGTGGCCTGGTTTGTGGTTCATCTACTCGGAATGATCCCATTATCTCATTTCTCTCTCCTCCACGAACTCTGTAAGATCGGTGGTTCACCGATCGTTGACAAAAATAA
Organism: Stipa capillata; assembly: GCA_019208055.1. NCBI lineage: Eukaryota > Viridiplantae > Streptophyta > Magnoliopsida > Poales > Poaceae > Stipa > Stipa capillata. The sequence continues at coordinate 157,075 of JAGXJF010002742.1, read as the reverse complement.
AGGAAAAGAAACACAAGGAAAATAAAGAAGAAGGAAAGAGAAACAAAAGGAGAAAGAGAAATAAGAAGAAAAGAAATAGGTCTTGCCCCTAAAAGCCAAAACTCAAATAAAATCAAATTTAAATCATGTTTAGATTAATTCATATTAAAACCTCCAAAATTTATAAAAACTCATATTAAGCTTACAATTTTGTCTCTTTATTAAAGATAATTAAGAGGTTCTAAAATTTTTAGAAAATTTAGCTGCTTCAATAGTGACTTGAGGGTTCTTCAAGGGATTTCTACCGCGGCGGATCTTAGTTGCCGTGAAAGAGTTAGATGCTCTTGGCAACATTGGTGATCTCAGCGATGTCGGTGATCTTGACGGTGATGAATCATGAGACCACATATTTTAAAATATACTAAGTGAGCATGCATACTCTAACAATAGCAAGCATACAAATAGCAAACAAAAGTGCTATTAAAATTTCTAACATTTGTCAGATTTTGAACATTGCAATTTACCCTAAAAAGGAAAGAAGCATGCATATGCCATATTGCTATCTAGCATTCACAATTGAGATTTTAATCTTGGACCAAGTGAGCATGAATTTCAATTAATTTGCTCATGAACTTATATGCAAGTAGACAATACTGCATACTAAAACCTCCTTTTCCATGATCCACATGATAATACTACTAAAACCACTTAAAGCTCACAGCAAGAAAGCATATAAATAAAAAAATAAAATTCTATTAATAATTAAAACTTCCTAAAAATATACTAACAACATTGCTGACCTAACAACATGAGTATTGTGCTAATAGAAACCTAAAACCATCCTAACATGTGCTAATTAACAAATTCGAACAGTGATAATTATAACTAATACCCAATATCACTAACCCTAATTAAAAAATCCTAACACCAACATTGCTAATGTGCTAATAGTGCTACCAAAATCCCTAATCAATACTAACACTAGCCCTAATAATATCACTAATTTGCTAACAGTGCTAATAAGAACCCTAATCTACACTAACACTAACCCTAATTTGCAAGAGGGAGAGAAGGAGGGCGCTCCTTGCTACCTTTGTGAGGATGGGGCGGAGGAGAGGAAGCAGCGGTTGATGGCGGTCAAGCAGGAGAGGCCAACATCACCAGGGAAGAGATGATGGTGGTCGGCATTGGTGAGGGTGAGATGGCATCCGGCATGGATGAGAGGAGGCAGCCGACGTGGAGGCTTCGAGGTCGGGCTCACGAAGGAGACGGTGGTGCAGGGTGCTGGATGTGACGAGGAGGAGATGGTGGCGGTGGAGGTGGCCAGCTCAGGAGGTGGAGTGCTCGGGCACTGGGGTAGAGGACGAGTACTCAGGCACGGGTGGCGGTGTGAGCATGGGGGCAGTGAGGCAAAGGGCGGTGGTGGGTCCGAGCAAGAGGACAGAGGAGGAGGAGGTAGCAACGCAAGGAAAAAGGCAGCGCTCGGGCGGGGTGGCAGAGGACGGAGGCAAACGAAGGGGCACTCTAGTGTTTGAGATTGAAATGGTGTGGGTGCGGGGAAATGCTTCCCCGAATATAAAGGGCTTGTTATCCTAGATGGTTCTACGTGATGAACCGTCAGTGATTTTGAAATATCTGAGACGGTTCTTGTACTAAACCATCTGGGATATCCCTAATCCTCGGCAGTTGATACCGAACTGTCTTGGTTATCTATAATCCTAGACAGCTCGTCTGGTAGAACCAATTGGGAAATCTAATAATTGCACCTAAGTAAATGTCATAATTACTTACAATTATTTTTTTATTTAAATTTTAATAATTGGACCTACCTAACATGTCATAATTATTAAAATTTAGTTCTTTTCATTTCAATTTTAATAATTACTGAAACTGCATATTGGCCTCCTAAGTGGGTTTTGATGATTAATGACAACGATTAAAAGACTCATGTGTGCGTCAAGTGTGACCAAGTGTTTAGTCCCAAGAGCTGGTAAAACCAGCATTGACAACCCCTAAAAAGTTCTCAGGAAAGACAGCTCTAAAAATAAAAAATTAGCGATAATTTTCTAGTTCTTTAGTGGTTCGAGGAATCACATTGAATTTAGGAAAGCCATTCTATTAAGGGAGGTTGACATCTAGAAGATGGTGATAGTGCCTTGCTAATACTCAGCTAGGTATGAATTTCCAAATCCAAAGAGGCCTTTGAAAAATCTATCTTCACACTCTTTCTGAATATTCAGAACATTCGAGATTAGTATCGGAAGATCTGAGGTCAACCTCTGTGTGAATAGTCAGGGAACTTGGAGCCACTGAGTTTCCCTTCCCGTCTTTCTTTCTGGGTGTTGGAACATCCGAGATTTCTCGGTACCTCCGAGTTCCATTTCTAAAAACGGCTAAGTCCTTCTGCATTGAAAGTTGGAGGTGTTGGAAAGGTTTTTGGAGCCTCTGAGATATGTTCTGGACTAATCCTAGAAATATACAAACATCCGATTTAGAGTGTGGAACCACTGGGAATCTGCTCTGACTATGCCCTGTTGAGGCCACTCAAAATCCTAGAGGGTCTGGGTTCAAAGTAGGAACCTCCAAATTCGCTTCTGTCCGCTGTGCTCTGAGAGTTGGAACCTCCAAGTTTGTGTCTGAAGTTTCGAGATGTGTTTCTAGACAGTAAAAATAGTTGTTGCTTTCAAATGTCAGAATTTCCAGGTTCTAGATTGAAACTTCCGAGTTTCTTTAGCTTTTTGACTAACAACTATTTTTTGTGGGGCGGGCTATATATACCCCTAAGCCTCTTTGCATATCTAACTCTTTGCCAATCCTTTCCTCTAGTCATCTAGGTGCCATCCCACAGTTCCTCAAGCTCTAGCTTCAATTCTTGTGAGGAAATCCTTCGAGATTGAACCATATTTGAGCACCAAGCAAGATTTAATCTCCAAGCCGAACTAATGGAAGCCTATTACTCTTGGAGATTTTTGTCTCCTAGACGACTAGGAGTCACTTGGGAGCCTTGAAGGAGATTATGAAGAGACCCAGGAAGTTTTTGAGGGTTTTGAACTCGCGTACCACAAGGTGAAGAGCTACCACAAAAGACAGGAAGCTTTGCATCGGCAAGCTTCTTGAGAGAAGAGCACGATTAGGTGTCGACTTTAGTCGTAGGATCAGGTTTCCTCAACTGGGACGTAAGGCCTCACCAAAGGCTTGAACTTTGACAATAAATCTTTTTGTCTCCTGTGTGATCGTCCCGTTGCACATCTTTATACTCATTTTTGTACTTCTTTTGTTTTCATACCTACTACTAGTTTGCTGAAGGTTTTGGCTTCTAGCTCTTATACTTGTGCCCAAATTTTGTTCTTAGCTTGTATAGATCATTAGTATGCGAGGTATTGCTTAAGGCAACTTAGTTTGATAGAGATACTTGTGTAAAAAGTAATTTTGTGATAAAATTTTGATAATCTCCTACTCAACCCTCCTCTAGTAGATTTCCTAGATCCTTTTAGTGACACCGAAGTAATATGGCAAAATTATTTACATTATTTATTTTTATTTCAATTTTAGTAATTACACATACCTAACATATCATAATTATTTAAAAAAATTCATTTTAATTTTAATAATTACACCTATGTAATATGTCATAATTAATTACATTTAGTTATTTTCATTCAAGTTTAATAATTACACCTACCTAACATGTCATATTGTTTACATTTAGTTAGTTTCATTTCAATTTGAGTAATTAAATCTAAGTAATATGTCCTAATTATTTACATTTACTTAGTTGCATTGAAATATTAACAATGACACCTACCAAACATATCATTATTATTTACATTTAGTTATTCTAATTTAGATTAATAATTAAATCTACTTAATATGTCATAATTATTTACATTTAGTTATTTCCATTTGAATTTTAATAGTTACACTAAAGGGATTCATTCCGTCGCTACTCAATCTAGACAGATTCCTCACTTCTCTACCAAAGGCTTCGTACTTCCTATCGATGTTTCTCCATTGAGCCGCATCAGCAGGGTGTCATAGCTTTCCATAATTCTTATGCTCCTTCGCATGCTAGTGCATCAGTTTTACCTCCTTTTGGTCCACAGACAAATGCTTCAAACCCGGAATTATAGGCAGGTAGCACGCAACCTTGGCAGGAGTTCCTTTCACCACCTCGGTGCCATTGTCCCCGTTGTTTGATTAACTATTACTATTTTATCGAGATATTTTGCACACTAGACACGAATGAGAATTTGTATACTCTTTAAAGTAAAGGATGAAGTTGTTTGGGCATGCATGTATTCTTTCTACTTCCATTACCAATGGACAAAGAACATTCTTGGCTTTGTAGATGGTTTTGGGCAACTCATTACTCTATAAGTGTTGGGGGAGGTTTTCCGCGCTAGTCCGAATCGACACTGTTCAGAATCACTGCCGCACCATTAGGATTTTCGTCGACACCCTCCTGCGTCAGGGTTGACTCCGACGAGCCCACGCTCCGCGTCGGGGCTGTCTCCGTCAAGTCCACGCCCCGCGTCAGGGTTGACTCCGACGAGCCCACGCTCCGCGTCGAGGCTGTCTCCGTCAAGTCTGCGCCCCGCGTCAGGGTTGACTCCAACGAGCCCACGCTCCACGTCGGGGCTGTCTTCGTCAAGTCCGCGCCCCGCGTCAGGGTTGACTCTGACGAGCCCACGCTCCGTGTCGGGGCTGTCTCCATCAAGTCCGCGCCTCGCGTCAGGGTTGACTCCGACGAGCCCACGCTCCGCGTCGGGGCTGTCTCCGTCAAGTCTCTGCGGTGGGACTGTCTTCAGCGAGCCCGCACGTGGGACCATCTCGCCATCCAAGAAGATTCTCCTAAAAGATGCCCGGGAATATTCTCCCAAGATTCCTTAGGAGTAGAGAAATGACCGTCATGCCCTTGTAATAGTTCCGTGCTTTCGGGGCAAAACTGTAATTTGCATTTCCCCTTTTTTGGAACCCTATAAATACCTCCCTGGGGGTAGAGGTGGGGGATCCTTTTTCCATTTCCCCCATTTGTAAGCTCTCATTTCTTGCCCTAATACGAAGTTTGGTTTTCGTCGTCGACTGTCTCACGCGTTTGCGCTCTCGCTCGTTTGCCCCTCGCATGCCCGGAGGCCGCTGTAGCCGACCGGGGGTGCCACAAATCTATTGTCTAGGCTTATACCTACGACAGTTGGCGCCAACCGTGGGGACGCGAGCGAAAAGCCATGGCGCCGAAGAGAAAGAGCGCGGAGGACGATCGTCCCCCGCGCACCAAACCCGACGTGTCGAGCCAGGACGAACAACATGGTCGTCACCATGGAGCTTAGCGGCGCCCACGTCAAACGACCCGTCGGCTGCTAACCTCCGAGCCGATGACTCATCAGCCGACGTTCGGGCTGCTGGACTCCCCACGGCCGTGATCAACGTGGCAAACTCTAAAGCACGCATCGAAACAGAGGCCAAAACCCTGGGGTGCGAAGCTAATGAGCTCAGGGAGACGCTGTAATTAAGCCAAATGTTGCGTGACGGCGACACCAGGGGCTTGTCATTGACATCTCCCTCATCCACGCTCTCGGATTTGGCATCCTCCGCGCCCGTCCTCGGTGACATCAGGGGCTTGTCGTTGGCATCGCCATCGTCCGCCGCGCTCATCCACCACCCGCGTCCGCCGTGCCGCGCTCGTCTGCCGCGAAGGGGTCATCCGCCGTGCACGTCCGCCGTGACGACGTCATCCGCCACGCGCGTCTGCTGTGCCGCGCGCGTCCACCGCGACGAGGTCGTCCGCCGCGCGTGTTTGCCGCACGCGTCCGCCGCGATGACGTCGTTCGCCACGCTCATCCGCCGCGCACGTCCGCCGTGCCGCGCTCGTCCGCCGCGACGGGGCCATCCACCGCGCGCATTCGCCGCACGCGTCTGCCGCGACGAGGTCATCCGCCTCGCGCATCCGCTGTGACGGGGTCATCCGCTGCGCGCATCCGCCGCGACGCGGTCTTCCGCCGTGCTCATCCGCCGCTCACGTCTGCCGCGACGCGGTCTTCCGCCGTGCTCATCCACCGCGTTCGTTCGCTGCACCGCACTCGTGTGCCACACGCGTCCGCCTCGCCGCACTCGCCATCGACGTCGCCCTCGTCCATGCTCTCGGGCTTGGCATCCTCCACGCCCGCCCTCGGCGACATCAAGGGCTCGTCAACATCACCCACGCCCCACGCGCTCGCCCTCGGTGACATCACGTGACCTCATCGTCCCGGTAAGCGCCTGCCACTTCGGACTACGTCCTTTGTTCCTATTGTGGTCGACACCGCACGGGATCATCATCTACGTCATTCACGCGCATGTCCGCATCGTCCGAGCCATCTCCGTCTGGGATAGAGTGTCCCTTCCCTCCGGGGTCGTGCGACGATAAGCTCACCGCGACGTCCGAGCCATCTCCGTCCGGGATAGAGTGTCCCTTCCCTCCGGGGTCGTGCGACGATAAGCTCCCCGCGACGTCCGAGCCATCTCCGTCCGGTATAGAGTGTCCCTTTCCTCCGGTGTCGTGCGACGAATAGCTCCCCGCGATGTCGAGCCATCTCCGTCCGGGGTAGAGTGTCCCTTCCCTCCGGGGTCATGCGACGATAAGCTCCCCGCGACGTCCGAGCCATCTCCGTCCGGGATAGAGTGTCCCTTCCCTCCGGGGTCGTGCGACGATAAGCTCCCCGCGACGTCCGAGCCATCTCCGTCCGGGATAGAGTGTCCCTTCCCTCCGGGGTCGTGCGATGAATAGCTCCCCGCGATGTCGAGCCACCTCCATCCGGGATAGAGTGTCCCTTTCCTCCGGGGTCGTGCGACGATAAGCTCCCCGCGATGTCGAGTCATCTCCGTCCGGGTAGAGCGTCCCTTCCCTCTGGGGTCGCACGACGATAAGCTCCCCGCGATGTCGAGCCATCTCCGTCCGGGATAAAGCGCCCCTTCCCTCCGGGGTCGTGCGACGGTAAGCTCCCTGTGATGTCGAAACAGGCACATATACGTCGAAGTAAGGCAGAAATGTTCTTACACGCACCATTGAGCATCATGTGTTTGTCACCATCGAGCGCCAGGTGTTTGCCACCATCGAGTGTCACATGTTGTTGTCATCATACACTAAACGACTGTGGCCATCGTACGCTAATTGTTGGTCCCTGTCGCACGTGAAGTGTCCATGTCAGGGGAAACATCAATGCCCTCCTTGCTACGCCATCAGGCCTTGAAAGTTTGTGGTTGCGGAAGGCCACAAGCGCTCTCAGCCATGTCCTCGAGCGCTAGGTTTTTCCGTTGGGAGGCAGGGTACTGCACACCTCGCAACACACTATCTCCTCTGACACGATGGCCTAATAATCCCACGACTTCACGCTCGGCACTAGCCATATGCGCACACCAACATCGTCCCGCGATGTGTTCACATCAACGCAGGCGACACCACAGACGTCTCGGCAAGCTACCGCAGCACGCTCCAACACCATCCGCGGGCAAAGTACCACATGCGCCTCAACGCCCTCCCCGGGCACGGTCCGTGTGTGCCTCGACACCTTCCGCGCTCGGCACCATCTGGGCAAGGGGCTCCCCCAGAAACAAAGCCGAGCTGCCAGGCATCATCACTCTGCTCGATGTCGACATGCCTTGCATGGTGTCAACACGCCTTGCACGGCATTGACACTCTGCCCAGCGTCGGCGTCTTCCGTCCGGCATAGACGTGCTCCTCGGCCCCGATGCACTTCGCCGTCACGAACATGCTCCGCCAAAGTCGACATGTTTCTCAGCGTCGACATGCTCCTCGGCACCGACATACCCCGCCGACACGGACATGCCTCACCCGGCGTCGACATGTTCCCTCCGGCATCGACGCTCCACCCGGCATCCACATGTTTCGCCCAGCGTCGACATGCTCCGCCGATGTGGACATACTCCTCGGTATCAACATACCCCGACGACGCGGACATGCCTCGTCTGGCTTCGACATACTTCACTAAGGTCGACATGCTCCTCAGCATTGACATGCTTCACCGACGTAGATGGGCGCTGAGGTTCTCTCCTAAGGACGAAGAGCCGCGATATGACCCGTCAACCGGGGTGACGTGCGCTATTGTCCCGTCTTAGGTAACATCTCCGTCGCCGTGTCGGGACAACCTTCACTCCGCTGCGGCGTAGAGCACGCTCCGCGCGGCGTAGAGCATCCCCTCACCGCAGCGTTGAACAACATCTCCGTCACAGTGTCGGAACAACCTTCACTCCATGCACCACCTCCCCGGCGCATGGCTATGTATCGCCCCTGTGCGCACCCCTGCAGGATGCCCTACGCACCCCGCGCGTGCACCTACGGGAGGCTCCATGCGCACCTTACGCTCACCCTGCGTGTACCCCTGCAGGAGGCTCCGTGTACACCCTGAGCGCACCCCTGCAGGTGCGTTGCGCACCCTGCACGTGCCCCATCGTGGCATCCCTGTCACGGCGTCCAACGCGGCATCCAGTGTGGCGCTTCGTCGCGACGTCGACCGCGGCGCTCCGTCCTGGCGCAAGGGGCTACGCCACCCAAGTCTCCGTCGCGGCATCAACCGCATCACTTCGTCCTGGTGCACGGGGCTATGCCAACCAAGTCTCCGTCGCGGCGTCAACCACGGCGCTCCGTCGTGGCGTAAAGAGCTACGCCACACAAGTACCCCGTTGCGGCGTCCAACGCGGCGTCTAGCGTAGTGCTCCGATGCCGTCCCCGTGACCCACGGCGTGCAACAGCATCACGCACCGGCGCTCCCTTACAACGTCGCAAGGACGGTGGGGGAGCGGGGTGGCGAGGCGGGCAACCGGGGTGCGAGCGGCGATCGCGGCGCTCCGTCGAGGTGTCTCCGTCACATCATCGACCTCGTCGCTCCGTCGTGGCGTCTCCATCACGTCGTCCAACACGGCGTCCAGCGTGGTGCTCCATCGCGACGTCGACCGCGGCGCTCCGTCGTGGTGCAAAGAGCTACGCCACACAAGTACCCCGTCGCGGCGTCCAACACGGCGTCTAGCACAGTGCTCCGACGCCGTCCCCGCGACCCACGGCGTGCAACAGCATCACGCACCAGCGCTCCCTTACAGCGTCGCAAGGACGGTGGGGAGCGGGGTGGCGAGGCAGGCAACCGGGGTGCGAGCGGCGATCGCGACGCTCCGTCGAGGTGTCTCCGTCGCGTCATCGACCTCGTCGCTCCGTTGTGGCGTCTCCGTCACGTCATCCAACACGGCATCCAGCGTGGCGCTCCATCGCGACGTCGACCGCGGCGCTCCGTCGTGGCGCAAAGAGCTACGCCACACAAGTACCCCGTCGCAGCGTCCAACGCGGCGTCTAGCATAGTGCTCCGACGCCGTCCCCGTGACCCACGGCGTGCAACAGCGTCACGCACCAGCACTCCCTTACAACGTCGCAAGGACAGTGGGGGAGCGGGGTGGCGAGGTAGGCAACCGGGGTGCGAGCGGCGATCACGGCGCTCCGTCGAGGTGTCTCCGTCGCGTCATCGACCTCGTCGCTCCGTCGTGGCGTCTCCGTCACGTCGTCCAACGCGGCGTCCAGCGTGGCGCTCCATCGCGACGTTGACCATGGCGCTCCGTCTTGGCGCAAAGAGCTACGCCACACAAGTACCCCGTCGCGGCGTCCAACGCGGCGTCTAGCGTAGTGCTCCGACGCTATTCCCGCGACCCACGGCGTGCAACAGCGTCACGCACCAGCGCTCTCTTACAGCGTCGCAAGGACGATGGGGGAGCGGGGTGGCGAGGCAGGCAACCGGGGTACGAGCGGCGATCGCGGTGCTCCGTCGAGGTGTCTCCGTCGCATCATCGACCTCGTCGCTCCGTCGTGGCGTCTCCATCACGTCATCCAACGCGGCGTCCAACGTGGCGTTCCATCGTGACGTTGACCGCGGCGCTCCGTCGTGGCGCAAAGAGCTACGCCACACAAGTACCCCGTCGCGGTGTCCAACGCGACGTCTAGCATAGTGCTCCGACGCTGTCCCCACGACCCACGGCGTGCAACAGCGTCACGCACCAGCGCTCCCTTACAGCGTCGCAAGGACGGTGGGGGAGCGGGGTGGCGAGGCAGGCAACCGGGGTACAAGCGGCGATCGCGGTGCTCCGTCGAGGTGTCTCCGTCGCATCATCGACCTCGTCGCTCCGTCGTGGCGTCTCCATCACGTCATCCAACGCGGCGTCCAGCGTGGCGCTCCATCGCGACATCGACCGCGGCGCTCCGTCGTGGCGCAAAGAGCTACGCCACACAAGTACCCCGTCGCGGCGTCCAACGCGGCGTCTAGCGTAGTGCTTCGACGCCGTCCCTGTGACCCACAGCGTGCAACAGCGTCACGCACCAGTGCTCCCTTACAGCGTCGCAAGGACGGTGGGGGAGCGGGGTGGCGAGGCAGGCAACCGGGGTGCGAGCGGCGATCGCGGCCCTCGGTCAAGGCATCTCCGTTGCGTCGTCGACCTCATCGCTCTGTCGTGGCGTCTCTGTCACGTTGTCCAACGCGGCATCCGTCGAGGCCCGGGATCTTGCCCTTCACCGTTAGGTGTTTGATGAGCGGCATGTCCGCGCTGGAGGGGCCCAAATAGCGGGAGTAATCTTTTTCTATCAAATCAGGAGCGATGAGCGCCCGGTTCTTGCGCTTGTTCGCCGACATTGCAAACCGCTCCCCTACGTTCGCGCACGCCCGCTTGTCGCCGCACTCGCGTTCGTTCGCGCTTGCGTTCGTCAAGTCGTCGCCGCGCTCGCGTTCGTCAGGTCGTCGCCGCGCTCGCGTTCGTTCGTGCTCGTGTTCGTCAGGTCGTCACCGCGCTCGCGTTCATTCGAGCTCGCGTTCGTCAGGTCGTCGCCGCGCTCGCGTCCGTCAGGTCGTCGCCGCGCTCGCGTCCGTCAGGTCGTCGCCGCGCTCACGTCCGTCAGGTCGTCGCCGCGCGCGTTCGTTCGTGTGCGTCCGCTCATCGCCGAGTTCGTTCGCTCGTCGTCGCCGCCTCCCACGCGTCGCCCGTGCTCGTTCTGTGTACCCCTGCAGTCACGCGCTGATGCCTGCCGTTCCGCTCGCTGGACTACACGCTAAGCCTCGCTCGCAGTCAGCCGCAACGCCGTGCCGTCCGCCTGCGCCCGCATGCGTCTGACTGTGGCCTGTTGGGGTTCATGCTCGACGAGGTGGCCGCACCTGCCAGCCCGCAGGGCCGTTCGCTGCCGAAGCCCGTCCACGGCCGCCGGAGCCCGCGGCGCCCCGCTGTCGTTTGCCCTCGCCCGCTCGGGGGCTCGGGGGCAGTCAGGGGCTTGGACGGGCGTGGAGGGGCCAGAAGGCGGTGGAGCCGAGACGCGACGGAGCCGGGGCCCGCCGGAGCTCAAGCCCGGCCGCCGGAGCCCGCGGCGCCCCGCTGTAGCCTGCCCTCACCCGCTCGGGGGCTCGGGGGCAGCCGGAGGACTGGATGCGTGTGGGGAGGCCAGGAGACGGCGGAGCCAAGGGGCAGCAGAGCCGGGGCCCAGCGAGGAGAGGCGGAGCTCGGCGGGGCACCCCGGGGCCAGGCGGGGCTCGGCGGGCCGGCGCGGCGAGAAGCAGCGGCGGGAGCGGCGATGGATCACGGCAGGCCGAGGCGGGAGGCCGAGGCTGGGGCCCAGCACGCCAACGCGGGGCTCCGCGGGGCTTCCCGGGGCTCAGCGGGGCTCGGCGGGCCAGCGAGGTGAGCCGTGGAGGCAGGCCGGCGGCGGAACCGTGGCGGGCCGGGGCGCGGTCGGCAGGCCGGCGGGAGGCCGAGGCCGGGGCCCAGCACACTGACGCAGGGCTCCACGGGGCTCCCTGGGGCTCCGCGGGGCTCGGCGGGCTGGCAAGGCGTGCCGCGGAGGCAGGCCGGCGGCGGGACCGTGGCGGGCCGAGGCGTGGTCGGCAGGCCGGCGGGAGGCCGAGGCCGGAGCCCAGAGAGGCGAGCAGTGGGGCGGCGGCGGTGGGAGGCGCAGAGAGGAGCGGCGGCGGGTAAAAGGAGGCAGCGGTGGGGGGACGCGGGCCTTTTATACCCCCCCGGCTGACCTAGGCTGAGGCGGGCCGCGGCCCAAGAGAAGGTGGGGGCAGGCCGGCCCAGCAGGAGGCAGAGGAGGCCGACGCATGCGAGAGAAAGGCTAGGCGCGCGCAGAGAAGGAAAAAAGGAGGGAAGGAAAGAAGAAAAAAAAGAAGAAAAAGAAAGAAGAGAAAGGGAAGAAAACAAAGGAAAAGAAGAAAAATAGAAAAAAAAGAGAGAAAATCTGGCCCGCGGGGGGCTCCGCCCCCCGCACCCCCCGGGGATAATTATGCACCTCCGAACCCTTGGTCACTTATTAAAATTATGCACCTCCGCGTCGGGGCTGTCTCCGTCAAGTCCGCGCCCCGTGTCAGGGTTGACTCCGACGAGCCCACGTTCCGCGTCGGGGCTGTCTCCGTCAAGTCCGCGCCCCGCGTCAGGGTTGACTCTGACGAGCCCACGCTCCGCGTCGGGGCTGTCTCCGTCAAGTCCGCGCCCCGCGTCAGGGTTGACTCCGACGAGCCCACGCTCCGCGTCGGGGCTGTCTCCGTCAAGTCTCTGCGGTGGGACTGTCTTTAGCGAGCCCGCACGTGGGACCATCTCGCCATCCAAGAAGATTCTCCTAAAAAGATGCCCGGGAATATTCTCCCAAGATTCCTTAGGAGTAGAGAAATGACCGTCATGCCCTTGTAATAGTTCCGTGCTTTCGGGGCAAAACTGTAATTTCGCATTTCCCCTTTTTTGGAACCCTATAAATACCTCCCTGGGGGTAGAGGTGGGGGGATCCTTTTTCCATTTCCCCCATTTGTAAGCTCTCATTTCTTGCCCTAATACGAAGTTTGGTTTTCGTCGTCGACTGTCTCACGCGTTTGCGCTCTCGCTCGTTTGCCCCTCGCATGCCCGGAGGCCGCTGTAGCCGACGAGGGGTGCCACAAATCTATTGTCTAGGCTTATACCTACGACAATAAGTATGTCCGCCAGGAGACATATAGCACTATGAAGCTCTTGTAAGACCATCCCTTGCTAAAAAGTCAACTATGCTGACAACCTTGAGTATTTTCCTTGCGACCAGGATACAGAGATTTCTCTAGATCCTCCAACAATCCTAGAAATTGATTATAACCCCTATCATCCTAGTTACCCTCTACTCAAGTAGCATGTGGTCCGAATCAGGCAATACATCCTCATCAACCGACATCTGATCAGCACCAGCACAATCACCCTCATTTGGCATATCATCATTGACTTCCTTTGGCATATCATTGACTTCATCATCGGTGATGTTATTATCATCTTTCCGTATGATCTCCTCTTCACCCTTCTTAGTCAAACATGTATACCCTTGCTTGAAACCCCTTTGAATCAAGTGGGCTTTGTTCTGCTTTGAGTTCTGAAACATCTTAGCATTATCGCAATCAGAGCATGGACAATACATCCACTCCTTCCCCATATTCAACATATCCTTCTCGGCAGCTCTTCTAAAAGAAGAGACGCCATTGACATAAGCTTCACTAAAATGACTCTCATTTTACATCTACCTTTGGTTTTCAATACAAGGATTTCATTGAAGTTCTCACCATAGCAAGCATCATTACTCTCTCTCTCTCTACTACATTTCCAAAAGGCTAACTATATTTTCAACACACATATATGCATACAAATTATAAATTCTATGTACTTCCAAACCCTAAACCTTCTTAGTGATCTAAATAATCATCTACTATGTAACCATATGTAACTATACATGCATCCTAGCTAATTCCTAATCAAAAGGATCATTTTCTCTCTTTTCAAACAATTAGCACGGAAGATAATGAATGTAATGCAATTATAATCCATTACTAACCTCTTATAACCAACTACAATTGGATTTCTAATCACTAGGTCCAATTAAAATCGGATCCTCAAAATTGCTCCCAAATCGCCCACCAGCTGCCATCAACCAAACAGATCTATGTTTTCCTAGTTCTATCCAGTGGGGTGCATGGCTTATATACTGATACAAATCTGAGACGGTTCAGAAAGTGAATTGTCATGGATGTGAACTTATCTGAGATGGTTTAGTATACAACCATCTTGGATGGGTTCCCATCTCAGATGGTTCACTTTCTGAACCATCTCGCATGTTTCTCCCAGACAGTTCATATTTTCAACCGTCTTGGATACTAACCTATATGAGATGGTTCACAAGGGGAAATATTTTCCCAGATGGCGCACTTTGTGGAACCATCTAGGATTGCTATCATCTGTGACAGTTCCAAGATGTCTTATTTGGGTATTTCTATAAGAGTGAACAAAGATTGAGGAAGATGGTCTTTTCAACATTGTTGCATCCTTAATTAGGATTCAGTGAGATTCATATATGAACTAGAAATGCTATACATTGTGTGAAGAGAATGAAATAAACAATTTGGTTCTTGGGCACTATTGAAAGCACATGGTGCAAGTTAAAGCTCAAAACTATAATGCCTGCTGACGCATGTTATTTCCGATATTCTACCCCAAAATCCCGAATAAAGGCAAGCTAATGATATGACCAATGGTGCAATCTATTTTCCTTTTTGCTAATTTCTACTCTAGTGTTGTGGATGTACAATATTATGAAAATTGGTAGAAAGAGCCATAGGAGGTTTAATTATCCAAGGGCATACCGTGCGTCAAATTTCAAAACAACAGTGGACAAAAAGTTGGGCCCGATGACCTACCCTAGGTCAGTTAACCTTGCCTGCTGAGAACTAGGCTGCTAGCCCAGTGATAGAGCTTAATGACCTGATCAACTATTCTCCATCGTCTTACATCAGATACCCAACTTCGCTAGAAGCAAATGAGGACTGCCCAATGAAGATCATAGGACTGGCCGACCCTACCTAGGTCGGCTGACCCACCTTGGTTGGCCAATCCACTTACCTAGTCCAACTGGAGCTCCATGCGGGCCAAGCAGATCACGTGGGAGAGCTTCTCGCATGCCCACCCTTCGCGTCATTGATGGCTGGCAAGTGCACCGGATCATCGTAGCACTTTTCAAGGGAAGTATTGAGCCCAGGATTATCAAACCCCATGAGGAAAGGACAAACATTTTTCCCTCCTCACAACAAGGCTTGTCACGTGAATAGTTGTGTTTGCACCCCAACCGTAATTCAGAATTAATATTTTATAATTCCAAAGAAATAAAACAAGGATTAATAAGGAGTAACTAAGCAAGGATTAAATCTAAGTAACTCAAGATAAGCGAAAAAAGTAAAATTAGAAATTAAAAGAATGCAATGATGGGACGACAAGTAATGAATAATTTCTAGTAATGAATAATTTCTAGGCTATTGGATCTATACCATGTTAAAGAAAGACTATGTATGCCAACATGAGGGCGAAGCCATAAATAGATATGCCTCGAACATCGGTCATGTACCCCTCGCAACCACCGCCTTGCCCCAATGTCCATTGGCTAGCAAAACAATTAAGGTTTCCCATCATAACTGTGTAAAGTAATTGGGTCTTCGTAGCTCCCCAAATCAATGATGAAGGACTAGCATCTATTGGTGCAACCCCATAGTGTTCTAACCCGATAAATGTGTGCACCCATCACCGGCACTAGGAATTACATCTATGCATAGCGACAAACTCATAGATCAATAACATGATAGATCACTAATAGCAAAGAAATAATCTCTTACTGAAACAAGGAATTCATCTTACAAGTGAACAAGAGGGTTGACAAGGGAGGGAAAGAGATGGAGGAACAATGGAGATGGTGCTTGATTGGTTGAGATGGCATGCATGGCGTGGTGGAGATGATCTTTCTCTTCCTCCCTTGATCTCGCTTGCAACTTGTGGATGAGTTCTTGAAGCTGTGGTGGAGATAGTAGATTGGATATAGTAGCCTTGAGGGATCCCTCCCTCAGGATGACTATTGCAGTGCCTCTCTCCTCTTATATAGATGGCAGGCACTGTTTAGGGTCTCGCAGATTGTACGTCGTGATTTCCATCGAGGTGCCTTCATGGAAATGGTTCTGTTTGACCTGGCAGTGTCGTACGCACGTGGAGTATGGGCATCACGATCATACTACTCGTTGTCTTTCTCACTGGATGCCTTGTTTGGGCTCTCGTTTCTTCGTGAGCTCTCCTCACGATGTGTATTGTCCAAATATATATAGTTTGGTACCATTTTCTAGCGATTCCTACACACATTCAGCCCAAAAGAGAGTTATGCACAATTCAGGCAATTAATTAGTCATTAGCAGCAATTAACATGTATTTGTACAACGAAAATGTAATAATAAGGATCAAAAATGGAGAAAATGATGAGTACAAAATGGACTCATCAACCTCGAAGCTTTGCTCATCCTCAAGCAAAACAAATCCGTAAGGAATATTAAGTTTGATCCTGATTCCAAAAGAGGTGAGAGCAATTCATACCACCAGGACAATCTTAGTGCCTCCACTCTATGCAATTCCTGAAATCTTAGATAGACATATGGTTTTATATAATATTCCCTTCGTCCAGAAATATGTAACGCGTACACGCTTCCCAAAATTTATATTTGACCAAGAGTTTGTTCAATAATATGTGGATCACATGATACAAAATCAATACCATTGGAAAGTGCTTTTTAATGCGACTCTAGCGATATCAATTTGTGTCATGTAATCCACATACTATTGAACAAATTCTTGGTAAAAGATAAATTTTGGGAAGCGTGTGCACCTTACATTTGTGAGTGGAGTGAAGATGTAATATATATCGAGCATTAGACTAGACATTTCTAGATAGTAAATGTCTAAGCTAAGTATCAATGTAAAATAATAGAAACGAGAATTATCTCTACTTGTTGCTGGTGATTTATTGGAACAATTAAATGGTTTAAGTAGAGGAATATATAGATAGTAATGAATAACAAGAATTCTTGTCCAGAATTTGTTCACCTGTTTGACAATGGTCTTTTTTCCCAATAAGCAAAGAAAAACAAAACAAAACAAATGGTTTGATCTCGCTAGTGCTCTGACTGCTCCCCTTCTTTCTTTGAAATTCTTTCTTTCAAATGCATTCCTTCTTCCTCCAGATGTACTCCCTCTCTCTTGGAGTACTCTTCCTCTCTTTCATAAAGATCTCAATGCATTATCTCTTTCTCTCTCTAATGCATTCCCTCACCCTTTTTCTCCTTACGTTGGATGCTCCATATGCATTCTTTCTTTCTCTTGAGTGCATTATCTCCCTCTCTTCCGTAGCTTCTTCTTTTTGTCTCTCCTTATTGGGACTAACAACATAATCGTCGTTTCAATGGGAACACATCCAAGGATCCTGCCCTGTTAGACATCATCCTTATGAACAAAGAAGTGCTCCCGTGATCTCGACGAAAAGAGCGTCTAACCTTGCAAAGGATGCTGGAAGAGAAGAATAGCAAAAAACATTGCAGGATTTGTAAACGGTACCTCTACCTGATGGACCTGATGAAATGTATGAACTCTTTAAACAGAGGGGTCAAGTTTTCAACCTAAAATGTAGGGCTCTTGGGAGGCACCCCGATTTTTGGTAAGTTTCTTCCCAGAAATAAAATAAAATCATCACCATTTAATTTTGAGTGGAGTCTGCCTCTCCAGATGACCCAATCCCATCTGTATTTAATTGGTTCATCAATAGTGATAGAAGCTTCTAAGTTGTCATCATCCCAACAATTATCATGTTTCGAATTTTGTTGTTTAGACATTTCAACCATAATTTGATTAAGGATGGTGCCTAGGCCATTAACAGAATTCAAAACATCCTTATCTCTATCAAGCCTCATGTAAATGTTAGGGGAGATTCCTACATTTAGTTGGTCAAATTAAACATGGGGTTTAGGTTGACTAGCGGATCCATAATGATAAACTCTTACATGTCATGATGCATGATATCGTTATGTGCTAACATTTCCACAAAGCTCCTCGACCCATTGAACAAGAAACATAAGGTAGTCTCAGTTGTCACCTGCGGAAGTTATCACGCTAGAAATGAATGCAAGATCCACCCAGCTTGCTTAAGTAACACAATAGTCAACACAACCACGGAGGCAATATTCACTCTTTCGAGGGTGCACATTAAGCTATCCATCCCGGAACCATTGGATAAATTGATCAATGTGTTTGCAATAATATGTTGCTAGTCTATTTGGGTCCCCGTATTGTGTGTCTCTTACTAAAAAAAAGGCGATGTACAAAAAAAAGTAACAACATAAATAAATAAACAGATATGATTCCACCCAAGGCAAAAAAACAAAAAAATATTGTTACCTCTAGAAAAAGAGTACTAGAACCCCAAAAAGATTTTTTCCTTTCAATAAATCGGCTAAGGTTTGGAGCAAAAAACTAGACCTTGGGTGTTGTATGAAGAGTCCACGCGCTACTCAGAATCGACGCAAATAAGCCGGTAACCCAGAACCTAATTGTATTGTCAATATGTTTATACTTATCCTTGTCTCATAAGGATTTCAGCACCATCCCAAGTCGCCAGATCTTCATCTTAGCCCAACTACGGACTCCTACAAGATCCCTTACAAGTCTAGAGTTAGGAGCCTCCGTCATCCATCCGGGATCCATCGTCCGTCCATCATCCATCTTCGCTCCATCATCTGCCTGACATCTGTCATCTGTCCGTCGTCCATCTGGGATTTGTCATCCGTCCGTCATTCATATGCGCTCCATCACCCATCTAGGATCCGTCATCCATAACATGGCACACACCCGGGCAGGACCTGCCAAAGATGCTTCCTAAATGCTGTAGGATATTTCTCTAGGGGTAGAGTAGAAATTACCAAAATACCCCAGCTGGAACTATAAACTGGAGGGTATAACCATAAATTGCCTAGGAGCAACATTGTAATTGCACACTACCCCTCCCTTTACCCTATAAATAGGGAATCCCCTCTCTCATTATGGGGGGTAGGATTCTCTCTCAATAAAGCTCACAGTTTCTACATTTATTTGTAAAATAGTAGAGAGAATAAGAGTACGACACCAACACGGGCTCTATACGAATGACATGGTAGTTCGTCTGTAACAACCTACCGCAGGCGTAACAACTATGACTACTCAAAAGCACCGTCAAGCAAAGCTGCCTGCTTCCAAAAATAACCGCCATCACTAAGAGGAAGACCACAAGTTCACTCTCCACAGAGGCAATCGACCAAGGTGGTGAAGCAATAGTTGCGTTGGTCACATCTGTCCCAATCGACCCTGGTGTTGTCGTCATCGTGGCTGAAGGACCCAACCCGGAGGAGCCCCCGTCGTTGTAGCTGGCAGAGTCATGTCCAACACAACCACCCTGAAGGGCAATGTTAACAGTGATGATGTCACAACTCAGGTAAGCGAAGCCAATGCTGGGAGTTCCAACCAAGGGGCTGATGGAGGGGCTGTGGCAGCTATCATCGTCACAACGACAATGCGCAGGATGAACACTCGTTTTGCTATGGCCCTAGCAAATCAAGCGGGGAAGGGGAGCTCGAACGTCTTCTACGTCAAGCCCCGAAGCAAATTAGAAAAATGAAGAAATGCGCAGGATATACGCGCGACAACCAAGGTGCAGGATTCCACCGAAATCTATACACACGACGCTCAAAGCTATACGCGCGATAACCAAGGTGCAGGATTCTGCCGAAGTCTTGCTCAAGTATTTGAAAGCCATCAAGGCCGCAACAATGCTGACACTTGCATTGGGGAGCTCTACATGACAGCGTTGTGCCTTCAACAAGGACAAGCACGAGCCAGCACCCTAGAGAGCTTTCACCTTGGCAATCCAGCCGCCGATGAGCTCCATCAGGACATTATCGACGCTCGAGTTCATGCCACACCGCCCTTCCCTATTAGCACATGATGCTGCAGTGCTACGGGCGATGGTTCAGCAAAACCAATAAGCCACATATGCATCGCTGAGGGGGGCTGGGACGAAAAGGAACACCATGCCATGGAACAACCTTCGGCGACTCGTCACCTGCCCTTGCCTACCAACCAGCGCAACAACTTCTTGAAACCTCCAACCCACTGAGTCCGCGGCTCGCTGTAGTGTCATATCCTCAGAAGTTTTGCCCTACATATCTTCCAATGAATAATGGAACACCAATCCAATCAAGTACATAAGGGCGTATGAAGCAATCATCATCATTGTGGGAGGTAAGAAGCCATAATGGCTAAGGGTTTACTTCTCACTTTAACCACCATAGTGCAAATGTGGTACCTTGGTCACGTCATGCTCAGTGTACTCATGGAAACAGCTCAGCGACAAACTCTATTGTCATTTCCATGTGTGCAGAAACAAGAATCTTACCTCCTCAGATCTAAATGCTCTCTAGCAAAAGCCAAGAGAAACAATATGGGAGTCCCAAAAGCGCTTTGCAACCCTACAGTCACAAGTCAACGATATTGCTAAATAGAGCATATCAATGAAGACCTCATAGTGAAACTCAGCAAAAAGAACCTGAGCACCATAAAAGAATCGTAAGACATCATGGCATTATATGCTCACATTGAGGAAAGGAAAGCACTTCGTAAGGCTAAAGCATGCAACACATCACACAGATATGCTATGACAACAATGACAAGTGACGGCAAACCAGAGAGAAGTGCATCATGTCACAGAAATTGAGCCCACAACTCTTGGGCTTGGCCTATGAAGGTGACTGATTCCACGCATACGACAACACACTTCCAAGAGCATGCAGAAGAGCCACTTTACGAGCAACAACTACGCATACACAATGATGGCCAAGAACGCTATCAGCACAAAAGCCATGGTTGGAGACAACAAGATGATCACGACGCAAGGCAATGTAATCAAGCATGGCACAATGAGCCAAGGAAAAGGCGGGGGTCACCCACAAGCAAGATACTATGAAATACATCAAACAAACAAACACTCAACAGCCGCATACGATGTCATTCATCAATACCGGTAGCAACAGTAGCAGTGTGGCAGGGTAGGTGAAAGATAGTAACAAGACCGTCCAAACCAACCAAGAGTCCCTGCTTTGCCACCTCCGCCACCACGACCTCCACGAGGGGCTCAGGCACCAAATGTTGCAGAGCAGCATCGCGTGATCCATGCAGTCACTCACGGTGATGCTCACACTTTCCCATCCAAGTGATAACACAAAGAGTATGTCAGAAGAGTGTAACATATAGGCTCATATCTGCTGACTGAATTGCTTGCATGGACGAACACACTAGTTACATTCAATCCAGCGCTAGCAGTAGGTGTTGCACTCACACATCATGATGCCTTGGTGATCTCCGCATTCATTTCAAACATCAAGGTTAGACATATTTTTGTCGATGAAGGAAGCTCAACTCATATCTTGTTCACCTCAGCATTGGAAGAGACGGACATTCCAAGAAGATTCTTACAAGCTCCAGGAGTCCCATTTCTAGGCTTTGGCAGTGATCTGGTCAATGGGTTAGGCCGCATCGAGTTACCTGTAATATTCAAGGATGCAAAATGAACATGCACAGAGGACATACTCTTCCAAGTAGTTGACATGTCGTATCAGTAAATGTCATACTGGGATGCATGGCACTCAACAAGTTTGGTGCAATACCATATCACACCTGTCTGTGCACGAAGGCCCCCGCCCCAGAAGGTGTGATAATAGTAAGAACAGATTAAGATCTCTTAGATAGAATTCAGAGAAGTGCCACGGAAACCATCAAGTACATTGACAATGTGCAAACATACAATGATCATCACGTGAAGGCACAATGTATTGAAGCCACTACAACAAACATGGAAGAGCATCCGCATGTAGGCACAGTGTACTGAAGCCCGTACAACAAACACGGAAGAGCATCCCCATGTGAACAACATCCTGAGCTCTACCAACAATGAGCATACGAAGCAAGCGGACATCATCATATCAAGTCAACAAGTCCCACCAAGCAAACCCATCAACATGGACATCACAACTGATCCAATCACCCCACCAACATCAGGATGGTGGGTTCCCAAGCCGAAGCCAAATGAGGAGACTCCTGCTACTGTGCCTAAAGTCACCCCGATAAGACCGTACTCATGGCAACATATCTCACAACTAAAGTTGCACTGGCCATCCTCCGCATCCCAAGATCTAATATTGATATCTTTGCTATGGAACATGAAGACCTCCCAGAGTGCCCCATGATATAATCAAACATCAACTCTCAGTCAATCTAGACCTGAGACCAATCAAGCAGAAAGTCTACAAGATGTTGGCATATCTTCAAGTCATGGCGAAAGAACAAGTATAGAATCTACTCAAGGCAGGGGTCGTTCACGAAGTCATGCATCTAAATGGTTGGCTAACCCCATCCTCGTCAAGAAGGTAAACGACAAGTGGTGGATGTGTGTGGACTACACCAATCTCAACCGTGCATATCATAAAGATGACTTCCCGTTTCTAATGATCGATCAACATGTTGATGCCACTGTAGCTTGTAAGCTCAAGAGCTTCTTAAAGGTATACGCTGTCTACCATCAAGTGTGGATGGAGAGAGAGGATGAGGAGAGAAAAAGCTTCATAACACTATCAGGAACATTTGGTTACATGCGAATGGTGTTTGGCTAAAAGAACGTAGGAGCAATGATTGCAAGGCTAGTCTACAAGACTTTGTCATGTCAAGTGGGAAGAAACATCAAAATCTATGTAGATGACATAGTTGTGAAGAGCATACTCATCAACGCACACACTATAGACTTGCAAGAAATGTTTGATAACCTTCAGTGTGCAAGGATGAAACTGAACCTGAAGAAATGTGTGTTTGGAGTATAGTCTGGAAAGCTAGTTGGATTTCTCGTGTTGAAGAGAGGGATTGTGGCAAACCCATCAAATATCAAAGTATCCTGGATATGCAGCCACTAAAAAGTGTAAAAGAAGTTCAGCAATGGACATGGCATCTAGCTGCACTGGGAAGATTTGTCTTTCACTCGACAAAAAAAGACTTCCATTCTTCAAAGCATTAAGGGGCTTCAACAGCTTTGAGTGGACAGTGGAAAGCCAAACAACGTTTGAGGACCTAAAAAATATATTTGACATCACCACTGCTTTGCAAAGTCCATATCCCCGAGATAACTTGTTGTACCTAGTTGTTACACCAACTACAGCAAGCGCAGTGCTAGTCAAAGAGAAGGATAGAACCGAACACCCAGTGTATTATATTTTTGAACCACTTCAGGGCACCAAGACGCATTACAAAGAGTTAGAGAAGATCATGTACGTGCTCCTCATGGCTTCAAGGAAGATGCGACACTACTTCATGGCACAACCCATTTGGGTACCTTCGTCGCACCCAAGTGGGGAGAAGCTTCGCAATAGGTAACCTTCAGGAAGAGTTGGCAAATGGGCAGCTGAGTTAGAACCATTCTCAATCGAGTCTTCCACACACGGCCATCAAGTCCCAAGTGTTCGCAGATTTCTTGGCCGAATGGGTACCCAATTAATAGCTTAATCATTCAGGGTTCTCAAAACCCTTGTGTGGGATATATGTTAATGGCTCGTGGTGTTCAAAGGATGTGGGCACGGGAGTCATGCTGGAATCACCAAGCAGCACACTGACCAAGTACTGCATGCTACTCAAATTCAAGATGACAAGCAAATCACTGAACATGAATCATAAGGTCCTGTGGCACGTGTTCTGATCAAAAGTGATTCACAGCTGGTCGTGGGGAATATAGATAAATGTTTCCAAGAAAAGGACCTAGAAATGATGAAAGTACTTGGCTTTAGCATGAGCAACGGAGAAACGCTTCGCCAGCATCACTGTGCATAGCATCCCATGCATAGAGAACACCGAGCCGGACACACTGGCACGCATCACTAGCACAAGAGCTGAGATCCTACATGATGTATTTTATGAAGTCCTTCTTCACCAACAACCAAGGATCTATCCGAAGTATGTGCTATCCATACTAAGATTGGAGAATACCAATTATATCATACTTGCAAGATGAAACAGAGCCAAGTGACCCAGCTAAAGCAAGATGGATCAAAGTGCGTGCTCGAAGCTTTGTGATACACGGCTATGTACTTTACAAGTATGGCGTATGTGCATTGTACCTCAAGTGCATATCAAAGGAAGAGGTGATGGAGCTAGTACACGACATACATCAAGGTGCATGTAGATTTCATCTAGCACCATGCGCACTTGTGTCTAAGACATTTCGGTAAGGTTTCTATTGGCCAACGGCTTTACTAGATGCAAAAGACCTAGTCAAGACATGTCCAGGATGCCAATGGATGGGAACGGGTTCTAACCAACCTGCTCATGAGTTGCAATCAATCCCGCCACCGTGGCCTCTCACATGTTGGGGTGCGGATTTGGTAGGGTTGTTCAAAACAGCTAGTCATGGAGCAAAATTTGCAATAGTGGCAGTAGACTACTTCTCCAAGTGGATTGAGGTTGAACCACTAGCCAAGATCACGTCTAAAGCGGTCAAGAAGTTCACACAGAAGAACGTCATTTGCTGGTTTGGAGTACCAAGGGAGCTGACCATGGATAATGGAACACAGTTTGATGCATCGACTTTCAGGTTGTTCTGCATTGGCTTGGGCATCAACCATGTTTTGCCTTTGTTGCCAACATGAAGGCAAATGGCAGCGCATGAATGACATAAGCCTATCAAGGCTTCGTACATGACTGTTCAATCTGCCAAAGGGACAGTGGATGAGCTACAAAGTGTCTTGTGGTCCACTCGCATGACCGTGAGTTGAGCCACAGGTAAAACACCTTTCAAGCTGTTGCTCGGAGGTGAGGCCATTACACCGAAAGAGTTGAAGTTGGCATCCTTATGTGTCACAACATCACTCAATGACGAAGAATGAGAAGTATCTTTTGATGAAGTACAAGATAGGAGGAGGCTCTCAACATCGAGCACTACCAAGCTACCATGGCCAAAGCTTACAACAAGACTGTCAAGTAATGCTGCAGCTTATGCAATGTAATGGAACTTATGAGCAATGCTATGCAAATATCATCTCTAGGTCTACCCAAGTGCCATGGCATTGATCACGAACCCACATACAACAATACTCGCCATGAATAGATGCGAAGTAAAATTCCGTGATGTCATGAGCAAAAGTAACACCTGCCATGGAAAGATGCAAAGTAACATTCCACGACGTCATGAGCAAAAGGCAATACCAGCCATTAACAGATGTGAAGTAACATTTCGTGACGTCATGGGGAAACATCAAAACTCGCCATGAATTGATGTGAAGTAACATTCTATGGAGTAGTCATGAGCTAACGGCAACACTTGCCAAGAAGGGATCATGAAGAAACATTCCGTGATGTCATGTAGAAGCAATATTCGCTATGCACGGACATGATGAAATAATCGGCGATGACAGAAGCGAGAAAATCAAGCTACATGAAATTCTCCACATCCAATGACAATTACACACTGTTGGCATGAGCGAGCTAAGACTCCGCGTCCACGTGGAGAAACACTCCATCCTGTGAGCAAGCTAGGAATCTGCGGCCACGTGGAGAAACTCTATGTTGCCCTGAGCGAGTTATGATCCGCGGCCACGTTGAGAAACACTTCATCACTGTGAGCAACCTAAGACTTCACGTCCACGTCGAGAAAAGTTCCATCGCCGCGAGCGATCCAAGACTTCACAATCACGGCAAGAAAACAATCCATTGCTTCTATCGCCTAGAGAGGACTAAAACTACATGAACACATCGAAACTTATGAGCAAATAGAGGAAACCACAAAGGCAGGGATATCAACATGTCGTAAGTAGCAAAAACATTGCAATTTGCAGGAAAAACTCTACCAAAACTTCTCGTCAAATTGGCCTTAACAAGATTACATGGTCGCAAAGCATGTTGTGCCACAAGCAAGCTAGATTTCTGCAGCAACGGCAAGACATGTACCCATGTCTACAACAAACAAAAGTCCCACGGTCACCCCGGGCGACATTATGGACGTCACCAAATACAGAGGAAACTTGTTGGGGGAGTCCAGCCACATCGTCCGGACGAGGTACCCCCTAATGTATTTTGTGCTTGATAACTTCTGGTTGTAGCTCCGCAGGGACACCCGGCGGAAGACCCAGGCGAGGCCACGTTGCCCTCCGGGGGGCGAGGCCCCGAGCGAGTCACCCTCTTCTCCCAGGCGAGGTGACCAGGAGGACCTAGACCAAGTCACCCGTCCCGAGCAGAGCTGAGGACATCTCCCCAGGACGAGGCGGATGAGGAGCGGGTTCGGTCTGGAGTAGAAAAGAACTTGCCCACGAGGAGGCGGCAAGCGCGGTGGTGAGCCATACCGGCGAGGCGCATCAGGGATATGCCAGCGAATATAGTAGGTAGTGGCGAGGGGGGAGAGTATTGATTCGCCCGATGTACGGTGACACAAGATTGTAACCTGCCTAAGGGCATCAATGTATATTCACTTGTGGGTCGGTTTTGCCTATATAAGGGCGAATCGACACCCCATATTGGGGAGTTC
Organism: Stipa capillata; assembly: GCA_019208055.1. Taxonomy (NCBI): domain Eukaryota; kingdom Viridiplantae; phylum Streptophyta; class Magnoliopsida; order Poales; family Poaceae; genus Stipa; species Stipa capillata. Next base: position 130,644 of record JAGXJF010002742.1, on the reverse strand, counting down.
CATTCTCCAAATTCTAGTTCTTTCGTCCATCGCAATTCCTATATATAGATCACCGGCGGTGCACGGGTAGCTTGAGTGGTTGGTAGGCGTCGATCCCTTAAGTCGTCCTCTTAGCACCACGGTCTTCCAACCCGGGGTGCCCAAGTTTACTGTCCGAGACTAATTTCGTCGACAGTTAGCATCAGCCGTGGGGATCAAAGGGGCGACGTACTTTTGACCTGGAGCTACACCATGGCACCTGATCCGAGGAGGGCAACGGCGGGAGTCAGGCGGAAGGCGGCGGTGAGCGGAGGACCCGGGGTTTAGCTTCCTTCCACCCTAGCGGAAGGCGAGGTGGAAACCACCGCACAGGAGGTGATGAGAGCCGCGCCGGCAGGGCCTGATCGCCCAGTCGAACATGGTCCCGACGTCGCGGGGGATGGAGGATCCCAAGCTGCGGCCCGGATCTCCGGGGCGCAGGCACGGGCCGAGGCTGTGGTGGATGTGCGGAGCCGGGAGGATGAGGTGGAAGAGCTCCAGCGACAGGCCAAGGAGGCGGCGAAGAGGTCGGAGGTTCTACAAGCGCATCTTCAGGCGGCAGAATTGGAGGCGCTCAAGGCAAACGCCCAAACTCAACAGGTGGCAGACCTGTATCGGGCGCAGCTCGAGGTGACATGAGCGTTGGTGACCCCACCGTCCTTGTTGGAAGCCCAGGTGGCGGAGCAGCTGTGTCATTAGCTGGCCGAGGATCGTTCCGCTGTGCGTGCAGAGACACACGTCCCCGTCCCGGCTGCCGAGGCTCTCCTTCGAGACCTGAACGAGGCGTGGGCGCGGGCGGCGGCACACATGGGCGAGGCGGACCTCGAGGCGGCGCACCTCAGGGCGAGTATACAGCAAAATCAACAGGTCGCCCAGGAAGCAATCCGCAACTGCGACAGCGGACCGAGCCATCAGGGAAGCCAGCATGCCGAGAAACATCCGGGCAAAGCGCACGTCGGCCAACAGCTGGCGTGCGTTGCCCGCAACCCGGAGGTCATTGACCTCACCAGCATGGCGAGCCCATTGAGCCCCGGCCTCATGGCAATTCCATTCCCGCCCAAGTTTCACCCGGCCGATCTACCGAAGTATGCGGGCACGACGGACCCAGTTCTGTACACAAGAGTGTATGAGGTGGCGGTGATGGCGTCTGGAGGATGCGAGGCCATAATGGTGAAAAGCTTGCTTCTTGCTCTTACGGGCATCGCCCAGACGTGGTACCTCAGCCTCGAGCCTCGCACCATATACTCTTGGAAGCAGCTACGGGACAAACTCTACGGGGACTTCCAGGGGTGCTGCAACAAGGAGATGACTTCGACGGACCTCAGCAACCTCCGACAGCATCTGGGCAGGACCATCCGAGCTTTTTAGCGTCGCTTCTTTGAAGTCCAGTGCCAGGTGAAGGGGCTTGCCAAGCAGACCATCTGCGAAGCCGCGCGGCGAGGCATCAGCAACGAGGCCTTGGCCGACAAACTCGAGAGGAAGCGGCCAAGCCGCGTCAAACAGTTGTATGACATTATGGAGGTCTATGCCCGCGTGGAGGAAGGGCAAATCCTGCGAAGGGAGGAGGCTAGGGCATCTCAAGTGTACGCGGGAATAGAGAAGGCGGAGGGCCGACGTCCAAGGCGCCATGATGTATACCATGTGTCCGAAGAAGATCGGCGAGACGAGGAGCCGGCCAAGTACGAGGAGGAAGGAGGTTGCCCGAGAGGATCGCGTCAGGCACAGGGGCGGCAGGCGGCTCGCCTCCCGCCTCATCAGGGCTCCCCGGTACGCGAGCCCCTGTGGCAGCATGGAAGGGAGCCCTACGTTCACCCGAGCTAGAACCGAGGCGGAGTGGACCATTGCCAGCGGGAGCCGCCTCGGCGGAGGGGCCCCCATGGAAAGTACTGTGAGCTGCACAAGTCATCCTCGCACTCGATGGCCGAGTGCGATGTCGTCGCCTGAGCTCAGAGGCCCATCCGTCCCCCGACGATGGGCCAAGGGCAGCGCGTGCTGGAGCCCCGGGTCGAGGCACCCCTGGGGCCCCCTCCTCCGCCCCCGCGGCGTGGGTCGCCCACCGGTGGGTAGGGGCCCTGTTGCGTCATCCACGCCATCACCGGCGGAAGCGCTCACACCTTCCCGTCGAAGCGCCAGCGCAAGGAGTACGTCCAGCACATAGGGCGTATCCCCCGACGGAGCTCCCCGCCTGGACGAGCACCCCAATTGTCTTCGGCCCAGAGGACGCCGCAGGCATCGTCCTCCTACACCACGACGCCTTGGTCATCTCGGCCATTATATCGGAAGTAGAAGTTCGATGCGTGTTCGTGGGCGGGGGAACCTCGGCCGATATCTTGTTCGCTTCCGCCTTGGACGGAATGGGCATCCCGCATTCATGCCTCCAGTCCCCAGGTGTTCCTCTTCTTGGATTCAGCGGCGTGCCAATCAGGGCCGTCGGCCGGATCGAGCTCCTAGTCAAGTTCTAGGACGAGAGCGGAGAGCGCGCCGAGACCGTTCTGTTCGATGTTGTCGACATGCCCTACCAATATAAAGTGATTCTCGGAAGGATGGCGCTCAACAAGTTTGGGGCGGTTCCTCATCACGCCTACCTGTGCATGAAGGTCCCCGTCCCAGCCGGAGTCATAACGGTGTATGGAGATCAGGGCCTATCTTGCTGCAGTGAAGAGACCACAACCTCAGCCATAAGATACGTCCACGACGTCGTCCCAACGGCTGAAGCGTCTCACCCGGCTTCCATCGGCAACGCAGTCTTGCTTGAAGCGGGGAAGGTCCTTGGCATTGATGTCGCCGGCGACCAGTTCATGTCGTCTACCACGGGATGGTGGGTCCCCAAGCCCAGACCGGACGGGGAGACCCAATCGGTCGCGCTGTCGGAGGACAAGCTGCACAAGGCTGTGTTGATCGGGGCGGACCTTCCGGACGAGGTGGAGCAGGCCATCCTTCTTACCCTGCAAGCTAACTGCGACATCTTCGCATGGGAGCCAGAGGACCTACCGGGCGTGCCTCGAAGCATAATCGAGCATAAACTGATGGTCATGCCAGGGGCTCGTCCCGTCAAGCAGCGCTTGAGGAAGATGTCGGCCGACCGACAAGTCGCCGCCCGCAAGTAAGTCGCCAAGCTGCTCAAAGCCGGGGTCGTCCGCGAGGTCATGCACCCGGAGTGGTTGGCCAACCCAGTCCTCGTCAAGAAGGCAAACGGGCAATGGCGGATATGCGTGGACTACACCGACTTAAACAAGGCCTGCCTAAAGGACAACTTCCCTCTCCCCCGCATCGACCAACTGGTCGATGCCACCTCTGGCTGCGAGCTCATGAGCTTCCTCAACGTGTACTTAGGGTACCATCAGGTATGGATGGTGAAGGAGGACGAGGAGAAGACCAGCTTCATCACCCCGTGCGGGACGTTCTGCTATGTTCGGATGCAGTTCAGCCTCAAGAACACAGGGGCGACGTTCGCCCAACTGATCGGCAAGACACTCAGCGATCAAGTCGGCAGAAACGTGGAGGCATACGTGGACGACGTCATCATCAAAAGCGTCCTCGCCCAGACTCACGCAGCCGACATACAAGAAACCTTCTCCAACCTCCGGCGATCCAACATGAGGCTGAACCCGAAAAAGTGTGTCTTCGGCGTGCGCCCTGGGAAGCTCCTGGGCTTTCTCGTCTCAAAAAGTGGGATCGAGGCCAACCTGAAGAAGATCGACACGGTCCTCAGCATGCAGCCGCCTACTACAACCAAGCAAGTGCAGAGGCCGACGGGCTGACTCGCGTCTCTGGGGCGTTTCGTATCCCGCTCGGCCGAGAAGGGGCTCCCATTCTTCAAAGTCCTGCAAGGCTCTGGAAAGTTTGAGTGGACTGAGGAGTGCCAGTCGGCTTTCGAGACCCTAAAAAAGTATCTCACCTCGCCCCCGCTCCTCCAGAGTCCATCGCCCGAAGACGTCCTCCTGCTGTACCTCGCTGCCACCACTTCGGCAGTCAGTACCGTTCCTGTCAAAGAGCAGGGTCAAACCCAGAATCCAGTTTACTACATCTCCGAATCATTGCAAGGGGCAAAGATACCATACACAGAGCTTGAGAAGCTGGTGTATTCCCTCGTCATGGCGTCAAGAAAGCTCCGCCACTACTTCTTGGCTCACCCGATACGGGTCCCGACTTCCTTCCCAATAGGCGAGATGTTCCGTAACCGAGAAGCCACGGGGCAAGTCCCTTGCTGGGCTCGTACCCTAGAAGGGGCACGGCCCGAGGGGCCTTCCCTCGCTAAGGGAGAGGCACTTTATCCGCCAGCCGGTGGTGAGCGGGCGGATCTTCAGGAGGAGAAACTCCTTGACCAGATCCCGCGATGAGAGCTGGTGGCTCATCTTAGCCAGGGCATCGCGTCTCGCCAGGTCGGTGGAGGTGACTACGAGCTGGCGAGTTGTGTAGCCGGGGGTGGTCTTCTCGCCGGTAAAAGCGAGGTCGCCTACCCGGTAGTAAAACCACTCGTTACACCAGTTCTTCCACTTGTTCTTCAGCGCCATTGCTAGGTAGGTGGCGTCGGCCCCGCGGCTACCTCGGAACCCGATCGTCCTGAAGAGGGAGTGGGCGCCGTTGTGGATGGGGGATGTCGTCATCACGGGTTCGTGGAACATGGCGAAGCAAGTCGCCGTGCTCTCCAGCCTCATCGTCTTCATTGCCCACTCAAAAATAGCTAGGCGGGACAACGCCGTGGGGTTGAGATCCGAGATTCCAGGCCGAAGTGGTTCAGAACGAGTTGGACGATGGGCACGGCGGGGAAGGTCAGGCCGGCCCTGAACTAGTCGGCGAAGACGACGATATGCCCCTTCGGCGGGGAGGCCCGCATGCTCCCCTCCTTGGGGAGGACGGGGCCGTGCTCATCCGAGTCAAGAGGGAAGCGCCTCGCGGCACTGAGGCGAGCCAGCGTGGTCTCGGATGCTTGGGTCGTCCCGAGCCATCGGGTGTAGATGACCTTCTCGCTCGCCTTCTTCCCGTTTGGTTTCGTGGCTACGGCGGCTTTGCTGGTCGACATGGTTCTCTCCTGCACGAACGCTAGATCGTCCTGAAGGCATTTAAGCGTGATCCAGGCCGAGCGGCGAATTGTGTTAGGGATGGAAGCCGAGCACGGGGAGCGGCGAGGTGCAAGTGACAGAGGCAGAAGCGTGTGAGACTGTGAAGAGGAGGCCCAGGGGTATTTATAGCCTCAGGGCGATCCGCAATTCGAGGCGGCACAATGGGCGGAGACGGAGCGAATGGATCCGGCAGTTACGACCCGAAATCAGGGGCAAAATGTTCGGGAGCCCCGAGTGGAAAGAAGGTTCAAAGTCCAAGGGCACATCGTCCCGAGCGGGGAGGAGGATCCAAGTCCGGGGGCACCTCGTCCCGGACTCCCCGACCTCCCACTTAAGGGTTCGATGCAGCCGCGAGCGGCGTCGCCCCCCTCACCGATCGTACCTGCAAGGGGCTACTGTTGGGGGAGTCCAGCCACATCGTTCGGACGAGGTACCCCCTAATGTATTTTGTGCTTGATAACTTGTGGTTGTAGCTCCGCAGGGACACCCGGCAGAAAACCCAGGCGAGGCCATGTTGCCCTCCGGGGGGCGAGGCCCTGAGCGAGTCGCCCTCTTCTCCCAGGCGAGGTGACCAGGAGGACCCAGACCAAGTCGCTCGTCCCGAGCAGAGCTGAGGACATCTCCCCAGGACGAGGCGGAGGAGGAGCGGGCTTGGTCCGGAGTAGAAAAGAACTTGCCCGCGAGGAGGCGGCAAGCGCGGTGGCGAGCCGTACCGGCGAGGCGCATCGGGGATATGACAACGAATATAGTAGGTAGCGATGAGGGGGAGAGTACTGATTCGCTCGATGTACGGTGACACAAGATTGTAACCTACCTAAGGGCATCAATGTATATTCACTTGTGGGTCGGTTTTGCCTATATAAGGGCGAATCGACACCCCATATTGGGGAGTTCCATTCTCCAAATGCCAGTTCTTTCGTCCATCGCAATTCCTATATACAGATCACCGACGGTGCACGGGTAGCTTGAGTGGTTGCTAGGCGTCGATCCCCTAAGTCGTCCTCTTAGCACCTCGGTCTTCCGACCCGGGGTGCCCAAGTTTACTGTCCGAGACTCGTTTCGTCGACAAAACTCTACCAAAATTCATAACGAGATACATACATAAGTAAAATTGGTGAAAAAACCCTTGATTAGCCAAGAGTACAGCAGAGATGTAGGACCTAAAATCATGCTAGACCCCCAAGAATCTAATCAACCCACCAGTCGCTAAATATTTTTCCTCAGTGAAAGGGCCCATGCACCCAACGCAATACCGTCAATCGCGAAATATTTTTCATCAGGGAAAGAGCCCATGTGCCTGGCACTACCCCGCCGATCGCTGGGTGTTTTTTGTCAGGGAAATAGCCCATATGCCTAGCTCTACTATGCCAACTGCTAAATAGTTTTTATGGAAGAACCGATGCGCCTGGCACTACACTGTCGATTTTAAATTGTTTTTGTAAGGGAAGACGAGATGCAAATGGCGCTACACAGCTGGTCACTAAATTTTTTTCATTAGGGTAAGAACAAATACGCCTTACACTCTGTGGCCAATAGCTGAACAAATTCTTCTGGGGCAAGCCTCGACAAGAGTCGCCACCCCTTTAACCTTGCCACAGTAGGAATAGGGTAAATCTTACATGCTTATCGCACCTGCTAATTGCAACCAAAGATACTTCAACCTTGACATTGTTAAAAAACCTACACACACGAACTCTAGTATTTAAATGACATCTAGCAGGCCAAGACATGCATAGATCAACAACCATACTTACAGTATACCTACTCAACTACAAAGTGCTCAATTGGACTCTAGCATGCCAAATGTTCTTTGTTTAGGAGGAGACCCAATAAGATAGCTATTTGGTTTGATTAATATTAGCAAGCTCAATTGCATTGTCCCATGCTAAAAATTTTTTGTGGGGAGACAAGGTAACTTGTGCCGCCAAAATGACGTTTATGCAAACGAAACCCAGTTACATCAAAGAATACCACAAGCCCTCATAGCGCAGCGACAATAAAACATCCCTGAGAAATTCTAAAGGGAAGAATGGCTCAACAAGTGAGTGACATAGTCTTGAAGCGATAGAGCGTTGCCGGGGTGCATGCCGTGTTCACATATATCTACTTGGCTAGAAGTGCAATGTCTAAATGACAAAGAAACAAGCGGCTGAGTCCTGAGGTGTCTAGCAACCGCTTTCCGCCTCATAGCAATGTTTTGCAGCAAACACGTCCAAACCTGATGAACAACAAAAGGAGAAAACTACAACAATAGCATGACGCATCATAAATAGCAAGCACGAAAGTGGCATGATCACATCATAACACGAGCGAAGTGACAGAGTTATGAAAAGTCTGAGCCTCAACTAACATACGCTAAACAAGGTAAACTGAGTGATCATGAAGACATAACCAAAGCGAACTGAGAAGTGAACGTGAGCAACAACGAGTCTCACAACTGAGGAGCAGGGATGGAACCTCCCGTGACCTAGGGGGCTCCCTCAGTGCGGAGGTCGACCGTGCACTGGGCCTACCAAAGATCGTAGTTGTACCGAGAATCTGGGTTAGTGCCTGTCCCACACCCTAGTTACTAAAGCCTCAGCCTCGGTAGACACCTCCTCGCGAATCTCTACAAGGTCCGCAAGCTTAGGGGGATGTAGCCCGCCTTGGCGACCTTCCCAGTGAACTCCTAACCTTTTTTTAACAAATAAGCGAGCATTACAGAAGAAGCCTGGGCACAGGTCTTGTTGTACCCAGGTAGGCCCTCACTAGTACAGAAATCGATATCCAAGGCGGTTCAAATAGCACATCCGAGGCGGTTATAGCAGCCGCTTCCACAGAGTGGTTGCGGATATGGGGGCATGCATCGGAGACGGTTATGGAACCGCCTCGGATAAGCTCTTATCCGAGGCGGTTGAAATGCGTAAACCGCCTCCGATAAGTGCTTACCTGAGGCGGTTGCGTAATAGATATCCGAGGCGGTTAAGATAAGTGCTTATCCAAGGCGGTTAAGAAAATTTAACCGCGTCCGATAAGTACTTATCCGAGGCGGTTGCGTAATAGATATCCGAGGCGGTTGTTAAGTTGCAACCGCCTCGGATATGTTTTTAAATAGGTATTATTTTGCCTGATTTACTAGCCTCCCTGAAAAAGCAAACAGTTCATATGAAATATCCAAAGCACAGCACGTATACAACAGATCTATATAGCACACTATTCAATCATTCATTCTCGCATCGACCACAAGACATAAACTACAAACATTCACATACATACGCATATAAATAATATTACAAAACTTGTTCACTTGTGACATATACTCAATTCAAAGCGAAGATATTGATCAAATTCAAAAAAGTAGACATCTCTTAAGTTCTTCACATGAATAGAATCACTTGCCGAAGCCTCCATACATGATATCTGTTGATAAAGAAGTCTCAATTGTAAAACGGTGACATTCACAAGAAAAGTTATAGTTATGTCACACCCACTTATACGTTAGCACTGAGAGGAAAAATGAACAAAACATTTAAAAACATCAAGTGCACTTATCATTTCAAACCACAGGTTGGATAGATAACTACAAAGTTTGATGCTTTCGAACTAGTAACGTAACTAATGACCTAACTAGAAACCTAAGTAATGGTCTAACTAATCGCAATCCTAAGTTCCTAGCTTGCCACCAAGGAATTGAAGCGTCCTTCGGCACTAATGACCTCGTTGTTTAGGAAGCTAGCAATGTGCGACCGGATCTGGGCGATGTCCATATCTTCCAACTGTTTGATTGCCATGGTTTTCGCCGCTCCCTGAAAACATGAAGCTTACACTCAGAGCGAATAGCATGATTAAACACTAGACATTAGTAGTGGCGATGGTTTTGTACCGCTAGATCACGGTACTTTGGGTTGCTGCAAAGGGCTAGCATGTGGGAACACACGTAATACCCATAGAGGTCAGACCCTTCGGGTTGTTGCCGGCACTACAAAAAGGATATCGATTAGGTATAGAGGGCAGAAGTATGATGGCATTAGTTCGAGGAATCAAGGACATTACGGAATACCTTAAACTTGGAGTCATGGCATAACTCGACGGGTACTCCTTCCTTGTGCCTCCCTCCTTGTTTGACGTACGTGTCAAAGCTCTAGGTAATTCAAAACAATTAGCATCGAATTGTCTTTTCCTTTGGGAAGAAGAAAGAATAGGCATGGACAAAGTTAAAAGTTTTGATACTCACTCGTCGAGTAGACGCATGATGTCCAAGTACGCTTGCTTGCGCTCGTCAACACTACGCCTCATGGAATCAAGGTAATATACCTTATTCCATTCCGGCACGATCACGAGGACGATCCAATGGCCCCTGGTTATACGATACGAAGTTATTACATGTTTAGCCGTCGAATGATGAGAACTTGCAAAGGATGTGGCTTACCCGATGTTATAGGCAACCTGGATGTGATCTCGTGCGGAGTACTCATGGAGCAAATGCACGACGTAATCCTGCACCAGGTTCCTATTTGCCGCGATGCTTTGGGCCGAGATCAAATGTGGGTCGTCGAACCCCACAGAGTTGTGGATCTTTCTTCTTTCGCTCATATCAAGCATGTATCTGAGTATAGGAGAAGAATGAGTTATATTGCAGGCACTTAGCGGTGATAAAACAAAACAGTGCTGTGTTGTAAGGACTTACAGCGTGAAACATCTCATGAGCCCGGCGTCCAGCTCACAGAAGTGCATCATGTTGAAGATGTTAGAGAAATCCACGGAAAACATATTTCCTTGACGGTGCTTGAAATGCTCCTCCTTGAAGCAGACTACGAGGCCGACTGCTATATGTGGGAATGGCCTGTTCGACATCTCGAGGTAATGATCATCACTACTGCAGATAGGGACACCAGTGACGGGCCTAAAAAGCCCAGTAGTGACGAGCGGGCCGGCCCGTCACTGGTGACCAGCCACTGGTAACTGGTTATCAGTGGCGGGCCACCCGCTCGTCACTGGTAATTTAGTTACCAGTGACGGGCACACATGAGAGCCCGTCACTGCTAATGTATACAGCAGTGACGAGCCAGAGTTTAGGCCCGTCACTGGTAAGGTATACAGCAGTGACGAGCTCGCCAGTCCGCTCGTCACTGCTGTTATGAGGGTCCCAAGCACGTTGCTGCCGCGGCAGCAAAAACAGCCGTTTTGGCTGCCGCGGCAGCCATTATGTCTGCCGCGGCAGCCAAAAGGGGTGATTTTGCTGCCGCGGCAGCAACGTGCTTGGGTGCCGCAGCAGCCATTTTGGCTGCCGCGGCAGCAAAAACAGCCGTTTTGGCTGCCGCGGCAGCTATTTTGTCTGCCGCGACAGCCAAAATGGCTGTTTTTGCTGCCGCGGCAGCCAAAATGGCTGCCGCGGCAGCATAAACAGCCATTTTGGCTGCCGCGGCAGCCATTTTCGCTGCCGCGGCAACCATTTTCGCTGGCGCTCCTAGGGCGTCGGTCGCCGTTCTCCTAGGGCGCTCTCCAGCCCCTGTGGTAGGGGGTGTACCCCTTCGGTGGCCGTTCTCCTAGGGCGTGCCGCTGTGGCCTAATAGCGCTTGCGACGATGCCTCGTTGCGTCGGCATGCTACGTGCCGGTATGCTTCGAAGGCCACCTCACTCGCGCTCTCGGATGTCGCACACGATAAGTACATATGTAAAACCGAGTACGAAAGTAACAAGTGCCAATACGTAAATATGTGCAGAAACGTACAAAGTAGACCAGTTCGGGAATACACGACCACAAACACAATACATATGCAATGTTTTTCCGTCCTCTAGGGCCAAGCTACATGTGGGCGCGCGAATGGGTCTTCGGTCGGGATTTGGCGAACTCGCTGCTCTGTGCGAGCGGCGTGTTCCTCCCTTGGGTCAGTGCCGGCGTAGAAAAGCCCCGTATCAGAGACGACGTCCTTGTTGATGATGTTCGCGAACGCATTCTGGAGGCGTGCAAATTCTTGCTTCCAGTCATATGGCTTGTGCTCGAGGTTATTACTCCACTTGCGTAGGTCGTCTTGTTTGCGAAACGTGTTGCGCGCCCGTATAAAGTCGTCCATGTGGCAGCAGACGTAGTAGCCGCACGTCACACTACCCTCCGGCTGCTGTCTGCACCACCAATCGGTCACGTGTTTAAAGCGTGGAGCGCCACTTCTTTTTACCATAGTTGCTCCTCCTCCCTTCTGTGCAAAGTCGAAGAGAGCATCATCCAGAACTTTCTTGAGCAGGGTGTAGTCTTTCTTCACCCGCTTCATGGAATCAAAGTAAACAACCTTCCTTTCCTTCGGCATTAGCACTAAGAGGATCCAGTGGTCGCTGCGCAGACATGTGAACAAACCAATATTAACCCACGAAGTTGGCTAGGTGCACAAGCGAAAGAGAAATATACGAAAGCACAAAGTAGAGAATGACTTACAAGGGATTGTAGGGCACGAGTAGGTAGTCCTTGCCCTTATGCGCTATCATCGCACTCACGAGGCATTCTTTCATAATCTCCCTACCTTCTTGGGAGCGAACGTTGTTCTCGTGCATGTGAAACGGATCTGCTATTGCAACGTCGAGAATCTTCAGGCGTCTGATCTCTCTGGTTAGGTGAAGCGCCCATAGCCTGACGAAGGATGCTTCGAGCCGATAAAGGTTGAACATGCCGAAGATCTCCGCAAAGTCCAGATAGAACTTGTCCGCGGGATACTGCTCGACGAAATGGAAACCCTCTGGCACCTTCGCCGTGTAATACGAGATATTCGTTTCATCGGGTCCTAATTCAATGTCTCGAATGTTCTCGTGCAGAATCTTCATCTCGTTCGGGAGGACGTCGAACTCATCCTTCGGTACCATCGGGTGACCCGGGATGTGATAGGCCCGCCACTGACGACCCTTTGCTGTCTGTGCTGACTGGGAAGATGCTGCGTACGTTAAGGATTTCTTCAACCTGGCCTCACCCTGTCTATCGTAAGTTCCGGTGCTAGCATGTGCCTTCTTCGCCGCCCCTTTTTTGCTCGTGCGCTCCGTATCCAGGGATACGGCCCTCTGACCGGCCATCGCTTCTTTGGCTGCGCCCACGAGTGTTTTAGGTGTCAACTTCGTGTGGTCTTGCCTGTCATGCTTGGGTGGCGGCGTATCTACAACTTCTCGTGCCTCTTCGTCACGAGGCATGCCATGCTCTGCGCCTTCCTCGGCATGCTCCATCTCCAGATCCTTGTAGGATAGAGGTGCGGAAATACCCAGAGGAGATGGTCTTGCTGATGGACTCTCGGTTTGGCTCGGCGAAGGTGCTGGACGATTGGAGGTCTCAATCAACTTAATCGCGTCCTTCGGCCACCTAAGGAAAAACCCCTTGCAGGCTCCTAGCTTCTCGTATCCCTCTTCAGGGGGGTCATTCAGAACCAGGTCCTCAAAGGTGCCGACCACCTTAGTCAACTCCACCCTCGCCATGTTTGGTGGTAAATCCACGCAGTGCATCCTGTTCTCCGGCGTTATTGGGTGGACTCGACCGTACGCGACCGTCACCATCGAGCCGAGCACTTGGGTCTGGAGATGGCACGGAGTTATCACCTGCGGAACATACGTACGGGTCAGCGATGTTAGAGTCCAAACAACGAAATCTGTACGAGACCCTTACGGTTTGTTGAGCCGACGACGCTTACCGTTAGGCCGTCGATTGTATTTGGCGACCCGGGGCCAACGCCCGATACGGAGGGGCTGCTACTCCTTGCAGCAGTGAAGGCCGGCGGCTGCGTATCCAGATTATAGGGCGGCGGCTGCGTATCAGGATGCGTGGGTGGGCGTCGTAGTTGATCGTATAGAGGCCCTAACAGACGTTTCACAGCCGCCTCCACTCGCGCATCGAATTCTTCATCCTGCTTGGCTTTCCTCCTCTCGCGGGCAGCCTCGCGGGTTTGGGGACCGTAATCAGCCCACCGAGCCCCATACCCGACGCCCATGACGCGGCCACGAGTCTCCGGCTTCCCGAGAGCCTTGTTGATAGGGTCTTGCCACCTCTCGGTACCGACAGAGTCCTGGGAGCTCTCAGGTTGCTGGCTCAGCTTTCTCTGCAAGCAACATGAACCGTTCAGAAACGTAATCTTTAGGAAATTAATCTACGTAGGACAAATAAAGTAAAATGGGTTCAGAGGTTACCAGTTCTTCGTGCACGTCCTTCATTTTCTCGTGCGTGAAGATCGGTTCCCCCGTCGCTGGGTCAAATTTTGCGCGGGCCCTCACAAAGTCTTTTCCGCGCCCTGGCTGGATGTCCGAGAAAGGGGGTTCTTTCCCAGCCGCAATCAACCTCGCATCCTCCTTGTCCCATTTAGGCCTCTTCCCTTGGTAACCACGGCTGCCAAGTCTGTGGTCACCCACGATCTTCCCCCGCATGTCCTTCCCCCAATCACTCTTCCTCCTGAATTCCTCGCCGGACCGAGTTTGAATGAACTCGGTCCAGTCCGCCTCATCTATCGTGGGCCATTTCGGCTTTATCACGGTCTCGAAATCTTGATCCTTCATCTTATTGGCATGGTATCGCCAGGTATTCAACGATTTCGACATCATGCTGAGGGCTTTCGTTGCGACTCTATTTCTGTCGGCCTCCGGGACGGAATACCTGCTGAATAGCCTGTCCAGGAGGAGAGTTCGAAGATGCTCGGTTTCTCTCGTCCTTATGTCGGGAGTTGTGATCTTCACCGTTTCACGCAGGATGCAGCCTACGGCGTTTGAGTACCCCTGTGCGGCTCTTACAGGACTGGCAGGTTTACCGAGATCGTCCACTCGAGTGATTACGAACGTCTCGGTACTCAACTTGTTAGGTCTCCTAGGCGCGAGCCGCCTTTTCCGTTTGGCTGGTGGAGCCCCGTCCGCCTTTTCTTCTTCCATACCGGTCTCGTATTCACGGCCGGTCCCTTCGTCACGATCGGTCGCGTCTTCAGCACCGCCGGACTCTTCGTGGGACGACTCGTACTCGTTGTTATCCCCGGAAGCAGGGTCGTCGACGATGGCGGCCCCCTGAGATGTTTGTTGGAGGGCCAGGTCCCGGGGAGCTTCCGCACGCCCCTCGATATCTCGGGACGATGCGGGGACATCCGTTGGTGTCCGCGATGGAGAGGGGCTACTTCCAGCCATTTTCTAATATCCATTCATTATAGCAAACAAGGGTGGGAATTAAAATTTTATTTGCAATTGAGATTATGAAATCTTGTTAAACAAAAGCATATAACTGTGCATGACAATGAACAACAATGACACGAATATACCGTACATACAATGAAAATTGAAAATTTCGGCATGACTTTTGCTAAAATTATGCAAAATTGAGTATCGAACGTTGACAAAATGTTGACGAAGCAACATTTAGTCTAAACGTTGAACTCAGTTTCCCTGAAAAATAAACAAAAGCAACGAGTGTTGCCTCGGCTCGACGGCCGGTACCACAAGCATATCTCACATTCACATCTCACATTGTTCATGAATAGAATTTCTTTTGCATAAACACAATACTCAGACAATTGCAGAAGGACAAGGAGAATAATCACGACCAGAGAGAAAATTCATAGATAATAAGATAAAAATGAAATAAATTACCTCTACATCTATATTCCGAGGTATCTTATCAAAGTACAGAAAAATACTTATCCCTAACTACTAACGAGTTGCAGGAATATCAATACGGTTATCCTGAAACAATGCACTGTTATCCTTTTTGAAGAAATAAACAATGTACTGTTATCCTGAAACAATGCATGTCATTTTCAATCAGCAAACCGACAGAACCTTACATGAACTTTGGGTTCCTTCGGAATCCTTATAAACGATAGCATATGACCTAACTAATAGCAGCAATAATTTCCTCTATATAAAACAATTGAGTCGAAACACAAAATGACTAACTTTATGTAATGCCATGGTATAGCCACTTAAGGAGTTATACTTTAAGCCTTCAAATTTATGAGTTTGATCAAGGTGCATTATCATCACTAATTTGAGTGTGTTTTGTTCACTGCTTCTATTTTACTAACCCTCTTTATGGTTGATAGCCAGCGTGTTATATCTGATATTGAGACCCCGTATGAGCATGCATGATATGAAGAACAATCGGGACAAGAGAAATATATATTTGGGGAAGCCAGACACAATTAAACACAACCTAAGAAGTAAAATCTTTGTCGTCTCTCACACCACCATTGAATCTTTTAGGATCTTTGCACCGATCATTGCCAAATCTCAACAGGAAGGGGGAAGCCTTACCGCAGCAGAGGTTGGAGGGGCGCGGGGCTACTTCTGTCGTGGTGGTGCGTCGGTGGGAGAGGGGCTAGGCGGCGTCCGGTGAGAGGAGGCGGCGTCGGTGAGGGAGGCGGCGTCGGTGAGGGAGGCGGCGTCCGGTGAGAGGAGGCGGCGTCGGCGAGAGGAGGCGGCGTCGGTGACGGAGGCGGCGTCGGTGGAGGAGGCGGCGTCGGTGAGGGAGGCGGCGTCGGTGAAAGGAGGCGGCGTCGGCGAGAGGAGGCGGCGTCGGTGACGGAGGCGGCGTCCGGTGAGAGGAGGCGGCGTCGGTGAGGGAGGCGCGAGGGCGGCGTCGGTTAGGGAGGCGCGAGTGCGAAGTCCGGCGAGGAGCGGCGGCGGCGTCGGGTCGCGCGAGGGCGTCGGTGAGGGAGAGTTAGGGCGGGCGGGCGGGATTTGGAGAGTTTTTCTCTAAGTCCCGCGGATCCGCGCCTATTTATTTCGCCGTTAGCAGTGACGGGCCGGCAAGGCTGCTCGTCACTGGTAAAGTTTAGCAGTGACGGGCCATCAAGTCTGCTCGTCACTGGTAAATAATTTACCAGTGACGCGTAGACATAACCGCTCGTCACTGGTAAATTATTTACCAGTGACGCTCACATATAAATGCTCGTCACTGATAATTAAGTAATTAGGGTTAGTGCTTAGAGTTAGTTAGTTACGGTTAGTTAATTAGTTAGGGTTTGTTAATTAGTTAGTTACTTAGTTCATTAGTTAGTTAGGGTTAGTGCTTAGAGTTAGTTAGTTAGGGTTAGTTAATTAGTTATTGTTAGTTAGTTAGGGTTAGTTCATTAGTTAGGGTTAGTTACTTAGTTAGGGTTAGTTCATCAGTTATTGTTAGTTACTTAGGGGTGAGTTAATTAGCTAGTTAGGGTTTGTTAGTTAGTAAGGGTTAGTTCATTAGTTAGGGTTAGTTAATTAGTTAGGGTTAGTTAGTTAGTAAGGGTTAGTTAGTACGGGTTAATTACTTAGTTAGGGTTAGTTAGTTAGTTAGGGTTTGTTAATTAGTTAGGGTTAGTTAGTTAGTTAGGGTTTGTTAATTAGTTAGGGTTTGTTAGTCTAGGGTTAGTTAGGGTTAGTACTTATGGCCCAATCTTTTTGAATCCAAACTTAGGCAATTTTCTTATCGATATAACTATCTTAAATAATTATTTACGATATAACTTTCTTAAATAATTATTTACGAGACCGTTCGTTTATTATTTCCGCGGGCAATGATTAGTTCATGCGTATATATAGAATTAACATAAATATCATTATTGTTATATACATAAATTAGACAAAAGTGAGCTATACATCATTAATTAACTTAATGAAAGTACAACAGCCTTGTTGATAATCTTCTCACTCTTCGACAGTCTTCTCAACGGTAGTCTTGGTCTTCTTCCTGGTATAGGTTAGCCCCTCGGAGTGAGTTCGTCTTTTGAAGGGCCGCACGGCGGGACATGTAGTATTTCTCCTTCTGCTGGGCCGTGGCTGATTGTCTTCCTCCGTATCCGGGTCGTCAAATTGGTCATAGTCGTCTTCGTCAACGACACCATCGATTCCAACGATACTCCTTTTGCCCCTCCTCATGATATGACGGCTTGGCCTCGTCGGGTCGGCTATGTAGAAGCATTGGGCCACTTGTTTAGCTAATACCCACGGCTCATTTTTGGCACTGATCGCTTTCACATTTACTGTCTCAATAGGAACTGCTTTCGGTATGACCATGGTAGTGAAATAGTCTTCCGTTTCGACATTCTTCGCCCATCTTACCCGGAACATGGGGATCTTGGTCACGGTGTAGTCCAGTTCCCAAATCTCTTCCAGCCTACCGTAGTATCTGTCCTTTTTCTTACCGGTCAGGGCCTCCATCGTCACCCCAGAGTTCTGGTACACGCTCTTCTGGTCTTGTGCCTCTGTATAGAATGTGTATCCGTTGATGTCGTATGCTTGGTACGTCCCGACATTCATCAGGGGTCCCTGTGCCACGTGGAACACCGTCCGTGCTACGTCATCATCTTTTGAGAAGCTATGTTCGTCGAAGTAGTTTTTTAGCCACCTGGCGAACGTTGCGTTGTGCTCTTTCATGAGGGCCGCCTCGGTCTTTCTTGAGCCGTGCTTTGTTTTTAACATTGCCATGTGCTGAATAACGTAAGGCCGGACCACTGACAGGTGCTGTAGCACTACTGTATGCGCTCTGACGTAATCGTCTGATCGGTTCGGAGAGTCACTGTGCACATGTAAATCCTTCTTTCCGCGTCGGTGACCTACGCCATCGAGCCTGCCAATGTGCCGATTAACAGGCACGCCTATAGGTTTGTCGACTTTCATGTAATCTGTGCAGAACTCGACGCTCTCCTCCGTGAGAAAGCCCTGGACGATGCTCCCGTCCGGATGAGACCTGTTGCGAACGTATCGCTTCACGACCCCGTTGAACCTCTCCAACGGGTACATGTTGTGTAGGAATACTGGACCTAGGTCGATGATCTCCGGGACGATATGGATCATGAGATGAACCATGACGTCGAAGAATGCGGGCGGAAAGTACATCTCGAGCTCGCAGAGTATGACAATGATCTCCGCCTGCAGTCGCCGGCAACGCTTCTTAGTGATGGACTTCTGAGAGATAGTGTCGAAGAAGTTACAGAGGTCAAGCAGTGTCCCGCGGATCCATGGCTCCATTAGCCCTCTAATTGCAACCGGAAGTATCTGCGTGATCATCACGTGACAGTCATGAGACTTCATACCGATTAACTTATGGTTCCGCATGTCTAGGTATCTCCGTATGTTTGCCGAGTAGCCAGAAGTTACTTTGACACCTTCGAGGCACTTGAAAATTTTATCGAGCTCCTCCTTACTTAGGGTGTAACAAGCGGCGGGACATTCTGTCTTGATTTTTGTAACATTCCTGCCTATCTTGCTCTTCTCCTCGTTGGCCCACAGCTCTCGTCTATCCCCAGTTCCTCGTAGTCAGCTCGTGCCTTTGGCCCATCTTTGGTCTTGTCTGCCATGTGGAGCAAGAGACCAAGCACACTCTCACAAACATTTTTCTCAATGTGCATGACATCTATGCAGTGACGCGTCTCGAGAAAAGCCCAGTAAGGCAAGTCCCAAAATACAGATTTTGTTTTCCATACGCCTCCAAGTGGCTTTACCTTCTTTTGCTTCTTTCCTGCCTTAGGGCACTGGTCCCAAGAATTCAACATGTCATATATTTCTTCCCCACTCCTCTTACGTGGTGGTCCTCGGGTCTCAACTGTATTGTCGAACTTTTCTTTTTCTTGTCTCCACGGGTCATCCTGTTGAAGCCATCTTCGGTGCCCCATGTACACTACTTTATGAGACCGCGGTAGGTGACGACTTGTTGTGTCTTCCATACACTTAACACATCCTTGGTATCCGTGGCAAACCTGACCGGATTGATACCCGTAAGCGGGATAGTCTTGCACTGTTGTGATCATCATAGCTCTCATGTTGAAGTAGTCTCCTTCGTAAGCGTCCCAGACCCGGACCCCTGGTTCAGCCCATAGTGTATCTAGCTCCTCCTTCAGTAGTTCGTGGTACACGTTCAGATCATTCCCTGGTTGCTGTGGCCCTTGAATTAGCGTACAGAGGTGTACATACTTCCGCTTCATGCAGAGCCACGGAGGGAGGTTGTACATCCATACAACCACGGGCCAAGTGCTGTGCCTGCTGCTCATGTTTCCAAAAGGATTGAGTCCGTCTGTACTCATACCGAGTCTGATATTCCTCGGCTCTACTCCGAATTCGGGGTACTGGTCGTCGACAGCTTTCCACTGGCAACCATCTGCAGGGTGTCTCAGGACACCGTCATCTTTTTGCGGCCTCTCGTCGTGCCAACGCATGAGCTTTGCCTCTGTCTTGTTTGCGAATAGACGCTTCAAACGGGGAATGAGTGGAAGGTACCATACCACCTTCGCAGGACCACCGCTCTTCACTCCCTTCTCACCATCTGGTTGGTAGTTCTTTCCCCGCTTGAATCGGGATGCTTTGCACTCTGGACAGCTGGTTAGATCCGCGTACTGGTTCCGATAAATGATGCAGTCATTCGGACACGCATGGTATCTCCTCACCTCTAGTTCAAGAGGGCACACGACCTTCTTGGCCTCATCGCAACCGCGAGGCAACACGTTCCCCTCCGGCAGAACTTTTGCAAGATACTCCAATGTCTCGTCGAGGCTTGTGTCCGTGCTGTTGTGGAGTGCCTTGAGTCGAAGAAGTTCGAGCGTGACTGAGAGGCGGGTGTGCTCGGGATTGCAACCGGGATACAAGGGAGTCTCGGAGTCTTTCACCAGTGTCTCCAACTTGGCAGCCTCTCTACGAGCCGCACTATCGTTATCCGTCTCCTTCACAACCTGCTCTTGCACATGACGGTCCTGGACCATTCCGGCCAAATTGTCCCCCGTGCTTCGCGTATCCGCTTTGGCCTCTTCATGTCCTCCGGCATCTTTATAATCCAACCGTTCTGCTTCCGGCTCCCATGTCCTGCTTTTTCATCTAACCCTTCGTCGTCGGCAACAACCTCATCCTCCTCACCGTGACTTGTCCACCGTGTGTAACCTGCCATGAAACCCCATCGCACGAGGTGCATGTGCAAAAAACCAGATTTCCTCTCGTACATCTTCTGGTTTTTGCAATCACGACACGGACAGCATATCTTCGTGCCACCCTTTCGCACCATATCTCGCTCGGCGAAATCAAAGAACTCATTCAAAGACGTATAGAAACTCTGTGTGTTCCGATCGCCGTCATACATCCAACTTCGATCCATCGGTCGTTCGATCCCTAAGATATACGAAAATAAATTAGCACCAAACCTTTCATGAGAGGCTAAAAAAATAAATAAAAGTTTTCTTTCCAATTGAGATTTTGAAATATTACATAAAACATTTCAAGATTTGGCAGGTTATTGAAATAAATTATTGAAAATTCAAAATTTCGGCATGACCTTTGCTAAAATTATGCAAAATTGAGTATCGAACGTTGACAAAATGTTGACGAAGCAACATTTCGCCAAAACGTTGAACTCAGTTTCCCTGAAAAAATAAACAAAGCAACTCATGTTGCCTCGGCTCGACGGCCGGTACCACAAGCATATCTCACATTCACATATATGAAATACATTTCATGCACATCTCACATCACCACAGATCCACTGAATCAAAGTATCATTTGCTTGTCATATATAATTAAACATATATATATGATTCTGCCTCAGTGTATAAGAAACATAATTACACATATATGAACCAATGTACACATAGTTACACATATGTGATTCTGCCTCAGTGCATAAGAAATATAATTACTCATATATCAATTGAAGCAATGTACAGATCGAATTCGTCTCACTGATCATAATAAACTAGAGAGCTAAACTGATACATATATACATCTGTTCTTCAGTTTGCTAAACTGATACATATATACATGTACGTATGTGGAACCCCTTCTAATGGTGAACCCCTTCTAATGGTTAAGCTCACCATTCAACATCATATGGTACGATTAGGAGGCATAACTATACAAACATATTTCATATAGCAAGGCATGCATACGAGTAACAAATGATCACTGATCAATTAGGGGATCGAAGACAACAACAGTTCCTTTAACAGTTTAGATCGATGGCTCAAACAAAATCAAAAGAGATATCTGCTCTTATCAGTTTTAAACACATGGAAGCATGCACTAAGGTGAGATGAGCTAAGCTATGGAGGGAGAGCAGGTTTGGGGGGCTGCAATTGAAGCAAATTTGGGGGAGATCAGCAAGCTAGAGGTCATGATCATGCATGGATGATCTAGCTTAGGAGGGAGAGAGAGATGCATGGCAAGGGAGCTAGGGGAGGTGGGGGAAGAGTTTGGAGGGCTAGGAAATTACCAGGGGCGTGTATGGCGGCGGCGGACGCGCAGGCGATCGGCGAGCTCGCTGCTGGCCAGTGGAGGTACGACTGGCCAGCAGCGAGCTCGCTGATGGTTTTTATAGGGTAGGTTACCAGTGACGGGCACACATACAGGCCCGCCACTGTTAAACAACTTACCAGTGACGAGCAAAACGTGAGCCCGCCACTGGTATGAAGGCCGGGAGGAAGTTTGGCGGGAACATTTATCGGTGACGGGCGATTTGATTCGCACGTCACTGGTATGTGTTATAGCAGTGACGAGCACCTATGGTCGCCCGCCACTAGTAATTCGTACTTTACCAGTGACGGGCTATCATTGGTGCTCGTCACTGGTAATTGTTTACCAGTGACACGTGGCAGTTTACGCCCGCCACTGGTAAATTTCCCTATTATCTGTGACGGGCTTTTTTGTGGCTCGTCACTAGTAATGTGGCGCCTATAGCCCTTTCTGCAGTAGTGCATGAAGCGTCCGACAGGCTATGCCCAGGTTCACGTTAGCGTCCACCGTAGGTTATCCCGGCACATGCTGGCGAGCTAGCTCCGCCATAGGATATTCAACATCATCTGCCAGTTTCGAAGCAGACTTCTTGGCTCTGTATACTCTCAGCTTGGATGTGGCCCCTTGACTCTTTGTTCGAACATGACTTGGCCATGAGCTCTCCACTTGTAGTACTGCCAAGAGTTGAGGGGGGTAGCGAACAATAAGAAACATCCACATCTGGTATTGTCGGCATTGGCTGCAGAAGGGCGAGCTGCTTCGAAACCTCCGGTGGAGATCGAGCAACCACCAGTGAAAACCTCATCATCCCAAGATCCGGTGAACATTGAAGATCAGTCGGTGCGTTCGGTGCTGATTTGAGGACTATGTCCTTCTTTGGCCACTGGACAATGACCCGACCGCGTCGCTTAGCAACTGCATTTCATCAGATTCTCGCGCGTTCGGCAAGGGACAGTTAGCAAAGGTCGGGTTGATTGACTCAACTTGCACTTGCGCGAAACTTGGCATTCACGGGACACCGTGTAATGCTGTTCCAGGAGTTGATGGCCACACCTGACCGTACGCGGCGTCCATTGCGAAGTTCATCGTAGCGAACTATATCTGCATCTTGTACCGCGTCAGACCCCCAATTTGGTCGATGGGAGAACAATCGTCTGCACCCGAGGCGCAGCTACTACGGCAAGCACCCGGGCTTGCGGTGGGCACCCTGTCTTGTAGGTACTATGCTGAAAGCCTCTCCTCCATGGCTCTCATTCTTTCCTCAAATTGCGCCTCAAGGGACGACTGTATCTCTGCTTTTATCTGCTCGGCTCTTGCTCCATTCCTCTGCCGACGTGCCTCCTGCATGTCGCCGGTGAAGGCTTTGCCCCATGTTGCTAGATTTTCGAAACCCTTGGTGTGTCCATAGGGCTCCCTGGTGCCGATGGCCTCGGAGAGTATGTCTTTCTCCTGACTTGGCACAAACGAGCCTTGAGATGCCTGCTCATTCAGCCCCACCATTCTCTGATAGACCTCCTCGTCTTTAGGGTTTTGCCATACGCGTTGACCACGAGGATCCACCTTCGTCCTGGCCCTGCACCAGTCCCAGATGCGGCTGTCGCTGAAATCCGAGAACATCGGCTGCTGTCCATGCTTCTCCGCTTTCTCGTCCTCCTTTGCCCACTTCTTCTTAGCACCGACATACCCTAAGGTGCCGAGGTAATGTGGATGCTTGTTCCTCCTAGCTAGCTCTTGCCCCTTCTAGCTATCTGCCTGGAACTCTTGAACGAGTTCAAGGCGCAGAATTCCGCCCAATCTTCTTCGGAGACATCCGGGTATGCCTGGCAAGACGATTTCTCTTGCTTGAGATAGTCCCTCACCAGTCTGTGCTTGAAATTCCTCCAACATTTCCCAGCCGTCAATATAGTAGCTTGAAAGAAATCGGCTTCGACCTCTTCTGGGTACATGAAGGAGCCCTTTACTTCATCAAACAGGGACCTCCGCTCCTTCCATGTCAGCTCACCCTAAGCGGCGAGGGTGATCCTAAACCTAGAACGGGCGACCACCCCGCATAACGTCTGCCACTTCTTTTGGGTTTCTTCCGGCTCAGGAACTCCGGTCACCGGATCCAATCTCTCAACTACCGATCTACCCTTCGGCCTCCCGACAGCTTCCTTGGTTTGCGAGAACTCTTTCCTGACGATGTCGACGGTCTTGGCAACCCCAACGGCGATATTGTAGGGGAGGGCAGCGGGGAGTTCGTCTCCATTATAAGAAAACATAATGGATTTCAGAGGCATTATACCTAACAAAACCAGATGTTGCCGACTACTTTAAAAACATAATGGATTTCAGAGGCATTATACCTAGGACCTAATGCATGCAAATTATAATCATGCTAACTTCAACAACTTTAGAACATAATGGATTTTCAGTTGAATAAATCAAAAGGAACATAGTTAAGGAAATTAGTACAACCCTAGCAGTTTTAGCACAAAGCCTATAGTCATTTTAACCTACCCGCCCAACCCAATTTTTTGAAATCAAGAAATTTGACTACAATAAATAAAAACGTTGGGTGTTGTTTGCAATTCTAATATATCCTATTCGTAAGTTTAATATCTTCATGTGTATGCATAGTGCAATATAATGAGGACACATGCATGCAAGACGGTCGGGACCGTGCATGTGTGTATGCGTCATGGATGGGGTCAGAGGCTAGCTGGTCCAGCACGGCCGGCCGGCCTGAGATTTTTATCTATTTCAGATACTCCGTAATATGACACAAATGATATGATTGCTGATTGGGATATAATAAAGGCAATTGTTTGTTCCTTTTGATATGACCTCCGATGCGAGTGTTGAAATTGTGTAAAATAGTTGGCTGCATAGTTGTTTCTTTCATTATTTTGTCGCTAGGTATGTTGGCTGGTTTAAGGGAGAATGTTGCAACTTTTCTTTGTTAGTTGGTTTTTAGGTTATTCCAAGCTGAGGATGGCTTGTTTTTAAGAAATAGGGATGATAAGGATATATGACCCATTGATACAACCACTACCATAGCTACTTCCACAACTCCACTTCTAAGATCAGCAAGAGAAGATGCACAAATTCAAGGCTGCATGAAGAGGTAACTATAAGTGATGATTTTAGAACTTTGTAGCCACCATAAAGAGAAGGAAGGACTTGGCCGAAATCCTACTTCACCAAGTTTCGGCCAAGACTAAACCTACCCTATAGGGTCCAACTGAACCCATAGGTGTTGCACCACCTTTGTTTGCTTGGCTCGAAGCCACGTAATAGAGTCCCACCAGATTAGGTGTAGTAGAGGACTCCATTAGGGATTCGGCCACCCCTCATTAATGCATGGTCTCTCCATTGGATTAAGCAAATTAAGGAAATATATATATCAAACCGGAACTAGTCTTTAAATAGATATATCAATCTTGACTAATTGAGGTCATATCTAGGAAGTTTAGATCAACCATTACATTTATGAAGCTGTCAAGATCTCAACAGAAGAAAAGGCTTGAACTATACCTACGGTTCACTGACCCTGAATCTTCAAGCTAGTGTCATGATTTTAGCACAATGCAATGCAACCCTAGCAGTTTTGGGGGAGGAGGCAGACCTTGAGGTTGGAAGAGGAGGCTGGTGCTCGGGGAGGCGCCGGTGCTTGGGGGAGAGGCCGCCGCTCGGGCTTGGAGGCACCGGTGGTCGGGGATGAGGCACTGGCGCTTGGGGAGTAGGCGCCGGTGGTCGGGGATGAGGTGCCGACACTCAGGGAGTAGGCGCCGGTGGTCGGGTAGGAGCTGGCGGCCAATGCTCGAGCGGGAGACGAGGTTGCTTGGGGAGGAGGCGGCGCTGGTCGGGGGGGGGCGACGGCACTGGTCGGGTAGGAGCTTGGCAGTTTGAGTTGGAGGGGCGGCGGGGCTTGGCAATTGAGATTATATGTGGGACATATCGGAGGCGGTTAAATCGATCTAACCGCCTCCAATTACAAAGATATCTGAGGCGATTTCTTGATTCCAACCGCCTCGGATAGTGTATAAAGGAGGCGGTTTAATCGATCTAACCACCTCGAATTACAAAGATATTCGAGGCGGTTGCTAAGTTCCAACTGCCTCGGATAGTCCATAAAGGAGGCGGTTTCTTGGTTCCAACCGCCTCAGATAAGTAGATATCCGAGGCGGTTGCTAGGCTCCAACTGCCTCAGATAGTCTATAAAGGAGGTGGTTTTGAGGTTCTAACCGCCTCGGAAACTTTTTATTAGGCAAGTGTTTAGTTCTATTTTCTAAACTTTCAGGCGACAGCACAAATCTACAACCTTTACCATGAACATCCCAAATATCATCAGCACATGAACATCACAAATATATATATATCACCATTTGCACATAAATGTTTCTAGCATGTTTCAACCAACAAAATCAACACTTCTCAAAAAGGACATGAACATCTAAAATAATTTCATTGCCTTTGCATTTCTTTTTCTTTTTGCGAGGCATTTCCTCTTCAAACTCTAACCCTTCTTGATGATCATCGAGTATGTAGCACTTCTCAAATTGACAACAAATTTGACTTGGACATTTTAGATTATTTCATTGCCTCCGCTTCGTTGTCCTTTTCTTTTTGCAAGGCATTTCCTTTTCGAACTCTAGTCCTTCTTGATGATCTTCCCGTACGTACCATGCTTCGTTAGGTTCATCGGTAATCATGTCTCTTATGCTATGTTGCATCGGAGGTGCATCTTCAAAGATCTTGTATTCGTCCTCATCCACCACACCCTGAACTCTGACAATCTTCCTTTTACCCTGTAGGGCAATATGAAGATTCTTCTTCGCCGGGTCGGTCACGTAAAACACCTGGTGAGCTTGATTGACTAGAATGAATGGGTCATCTTTCAATCCAACACGTTCAAGTTCTACTGTTGTCAAGACGTACTTCTCGACCTTTGTAGATTGCAGATTGACCCAACGGCACCAGAATAATGGGAATTTGAAGTACACATAGTCCAACTCCCAAATATCCTCGATGAACCCATAGTACCAGCTCTGTTTCCCGCTCATGTCAGAAGCCTCTATGTAGACCCCACTATTTTGAAATGTGATTTTCTTATCTTGATCTCTCGTGTAGAATGTGTATCCGTTAATGTCATATCCTTGCCAAGTGACGACTTTGAATGTTGGACCCTTCACATACTAGGTTAGCATGTCGCAAGAGGCACCTAAACGAAGACGCTCCTTGAACCACTTGTTGAATTCTTTGTTATGCTCTCTCGTCCTCCACGCGTCGGTTCTATTTGGATGCTCTTGCCTTAACTTTGCCCTATGCTCGTCCATGTACGGGGCAACGGCGGTCATGTGTTGCAACACTGTGAAATGGGCAAGAGCGTGTCCAGCTTGTTCAGCCGTTATTGATTTCTTTCTGATGGTCCCCAACACCATCAAGCCTGCCTTCGTGGCGAGAGCGTGGCAGGCCAATCGGTTAGTTCGACTCCATGTAGTCAACACAGAACTCGACAACCTTTCTACAGCGTAACCTTCAACAATACTTCCCTCCGGTTGATACCTGTTTCGCACGTAGTGCTTCAAGATTCCCATGAATCTTTCGAACGGGTACATGCTTCGAAGGAAGACGGGCCCGCACATCTTGATTTCGTGCACAATGTGGACGATGAGATGCACCATTATATCAAAGAAAGACGGGAGGAAATACATCTCTAGCTGACAAACAGTCTCCGCCGCCGCCAACTCCAGATCATCTAGTTCGAACACGTCCATCACCTTCTGTGAAATCTTGTTGACGAAGAAGCACAGGTTGGTGATTGATTCTTGGACGTTAGGCGGCAGAATATTCCTGATTGCAATCGGGAGCATCTGTGTCATCATAACATGACAGTCATAAGACTTCATGCTGATTAGTTTCAAGTCCTACATCGAGACGAGCCTCTTGATGTTGGCGGAGTAGCCCGACGTAACCTTTGCGCTATGCAAGAACTTGCAAAACTCGGTTCTCTCGGCCTTGGATAAAGTGTAACAGGCAGGGGGATGTATGTCTTCCTGTTAGGCAGAAGTACAACCACCAGCTCGGGCCTGATTACCATATCAACCATGTCAAGTCGGGCCTTAACGCCATCCTTCGTCTTGTCCTTCATGTTTAGCAGTAGACCCAGCACGCTGTCACAAATATTCTTCTCTATATGCATCACATCGATGTAGTGCCGGACACCTAGATCCTTCCAGTATGGTAGGTCCCAGAACACCGATCGCTTCTTCCAGTATGCGGACTCATCTGTGGCCTTTTTTTTCTAACCCTTTCTAAGCACGACATTGACATCGTTAACCTTCTCGAATACCTCTGCACCGCTTAATGGCCTTGGTTTCGCACCGTTCTCTGTTCTCCCGTTGAACTGTGACTTCCACCTCCAGTAACGGTGCCTTATAGGCAGGAACCGCCGGTGACCCATGTACACGACTTTCCCATAATTCTTGAGACTTGGGCTCACGGTATTCTCCATGCATATGACACAACCTTTGTGTCCTTTCACCGTCTGACCGGAGGTGTTGCCGAGAGCGGGAAAGTCTTGGATTGTGCATAACAACATGGCCCGCAGAGTGAAGTATTCTCTTTTGTCCGCATCCCATACCTGCACTCCTGTGTTCCACATTGTTTGTAGATCATCCATCAACAGTTGGAAATACACGTTGATGACGTTACCAGGTTGCTTAGGCCCTTCGATAAGTATGGACATCATAACGTACTTCCGTTTCATACAAAGCCAGGTAGGTTGTACATACTGAGAAGTACGGGCCAGGTGATGTGTCAGTTGCTCATGTTGCTAAATGGATTCATTCCATCCGTACTCAGCGCAAACCTTACATTCCTAGTTTCCGCAGCGAATCGAGGATACTTCCTATCGATGTTTCTCCACTGGATAGCATCGGCAGGGTGTCTTAGCTTTCCATCGGATGTCTTCCGCTCGTCCGCATGCCAGCGAAACAGTTGCTTCCCTCGGGTTTGCAAACAAATGTTTCAGGCTCGGGATTACAAGCAGGTGCCAAGCAACCTTCGCAGGAGTCCCCTTCATCACCTCGACAAATTCATCAGCTCCTTCTACTCCAATCTTACCCTTGTACCGAGAAGCCTTGCACATAGGGCATGAATGTAGCTTCACAAACTCTTTTCGGTATAGGATACAGTCGTTCCGACATGCATATATCTTTTCAACTTCCAGTCCCAAGGGACAAAGCACCTTCTTGGCTCTGTATGTATTTATGGGTAACTCATTCCCCTCTGGAAGCATGTCACCTAGGAGGCCCAACAACTCGTTGAAGCTCTTGTCAGACCAGCTATTGCTCGCCTTCAGCTTCAATAGTTCAAGCATGGCATATAACAAAGTGAACTTAGCCTTGCGTCCTGCGAATAGTGGTTTCTCCGAGGCCCCCATCAAGCCTAGGAAATATTGGTACTCTTTGTCGGTTTCGTGCCCTTCGAAATCACGCAACATCTATTCCAGCTCAGGCATCGAGTCGGGATAATCAGACATCTCATGGTTTGAATCACAACCGATATCAAATGGCATATCGGTTGCTTCTTCATCGGCACAAATATCATCATCTGATACTATGGCTTGATCTTCACCATGCTTCGTCCAAGTTGAATACCCTTCCATAAAACCTCTCTTGAAGATGTGGTACTCAATATGATGGATCTAAAAAATCCTTACGTTACTACAGTCTAGGCATGGACAATACGTGTCAGCTCTACCCTCTCTTAACATGTCCGCCTCGGCAGCTGCCATAAATGCTCTCACTCCATCTCTAGATGCCTCTATGTTGCGAGCTCCGTACATCCACGATCGATCCATCTAAGCCGTGCATGTGGAAAGTTGAAATTTTAGTTAAAAATATGAAGTGCATCGACTTCATGACATGAGTTTAACATTTCTTCAATTACTAACCTAACCGAATTCTAAAAATAATTACTAACCTAACTAACTAATATAATTAACTAACCATACTAATTGACTAATATAACTAACCTATATGTGTCGACTCTCTTCAATTACTAACGTATAACTAACCAAATTACAACTTCTTGCATATAAAAATTAAATATGCCACAAAAATAAATCCATCTTTATTTTTTTCCTTTTACCCATAAAGTTCCTTCAAAATTTGCATACCTTAACACTAAATTTATATGCATTCAACCATACGATAAATCAAACATCTCCATCGATCTAATTATGATCATATAATTGAATATTCTCAATGTCGAATAAACAAAGCAAAATCACCAAATTATTGGATAAAATGATTCAAAAACTAAACACTAACCTTTGCTAATCAACAAGGAAGTATTATCTCCAACTAGTCTTCCAAATGTAGCTTCTCCACTGAAAAATCACCAGCAAATAGCTCAAAAAATCACTAGCAAATCGCCACATTTAAGACATATCTACCTCTAGTCGTATGTCTGCTCGCGTAGCACAATTAATACTGTGAATCATATTGGAGGCGGTTAAATCCACATAACCGTCTCGGATATCACTTATATGGAGGTGGTTATATATCAGCAACCGCCTCTGATATGTACTCACTTATCCGAGGCGGTTGACGATATATAACTGCCTCGGATATGGCCATTATCCAAGGCTGTCAGAAATAAGTAACCGCCTCGAATAACATTGGAGGCGGTTACTTATTTCTAACCGCCTCAGATGTGGTCATTATCCGTGGCGGTCGCTCCCAAACTCGTTATCTGAGGCGATTTTTTCATACTAACCGCTTCTGACATATGTTATTCGTGGCGCTTTTACTTAACCGCCTCGCATGGACGATTCTGTAGTAGTACCTCATGAGCAGCACGGCAAGAAGTACTCGCCCATCTTAGCTACTACTCCATCTTGTCCTCCACCTTATCATCTTGAAAGGGATCAACACCAATGTTCAGTGTTTCTCCAATCTTGTGCACCTCTTAGCACATAGAGTCCGGTGGGGCAGCCATGCACCTCTCATGCTTCTCCGACATGCAAAGGGAGGCACAAGGAGCGGAGACCTCCTTCTCCAAGGTAGATAGCTGCTTGAGAAGGGTCGTAACCACATCGGTGGCCTCCTTTTTCTTCGCCTTCTCTTCCACGAGTCGAGCTTTGGAATCTGCATGCTTCTATGATGCACCCAGCAAACCTTTTCAACAAAGAGAATATGGGATTCAGAGTCCATAAGGGCACTACAAACATAGAAAAAAGAAATAAAAAATGCATTAACTTGATAAGCATAAAACAAGAAGCTGAGTAGACCTGCTTGATGGACAACCCAAAGACCATAGAAGGCAAGTCCGCCACAAAAATCTAATTCATTGCGTCCCGAAATAAGCCTGCCTCGGTCTCAGTGTTGACGAAGTACGATGGAGCAAGTGGAGGACTTGAAGCACCAGAAGGTAGCCATCATCACCCGTGGTGACAGAGAAGGCACAAAGTAGTGCAATGTGTGTCCTCAAAGAGACCGCCTCTGCCTCCCCATCTAGAACAACAATAATAAGAGCAGTGGTAGGAGACGCAGGCAGCCCCCAGGGGCTGAAAGAAGTGGTAGTACGCTCAATCTTCTTCTGCTTGATGGCGATAACCTCTTGACATGAGGACAAGCTGCTCAATGCAATAGGCACTAGTGGGTGCGGCAAGGAGCACATCTACCATTGGCTGGGATGAGCAACTAGGGGAATGGCTGCCATCTCAACAAAGCGGCCGTCCTCACCGTTGCCTGCACCACCCCCAGCCTCCGTGTCGTGAGAGCCCAAATCCTCTCCGGCCGCGTCTTCAACCTCTGAATCCATCCTTAACTGTGACCTGGTAGACACGGGTGGGTCAGAGCATATCCGGACTAGACGCGCGGAAGTGCCCATGTCTTTAGCCCGCGTAAGCTTCCCAGCCCCAAACCGAAGGAACTTCGTAGATAGTGGATCCGCACACGTGTTTCCCAGCCGAAGATTTCACAAGCCCTATTGGTACACACGGTCCCGATCTACCTCAAGATAGAAGCAGCCTCCACTTTAGCAAAGCGGCCAAGCACAATGGTAGCCGCCTCCTCCATGTCTACCAGAGTGAGGTCTCCAATCATTGACACAGAATTTACACATCAAGACGTTACCAAGTAAAAACAACATAATAGGAAAACAACAA
Source organism: Stipa capillata (assembly GCA_019208055.1). NCBI lineage: Eukaryota > Viridiplantae > Streptophyta > Magnoliopsida > Poales > Poaceae > Stipa > Stipa capillata. Next base: position 99,240 of record JAGXJF010002742.1, on the reverse strand, counting down.
AGCAACAGAAATAGACAACAACAAAAAACACAAGTGTACGTACTCTTTGGGGTGGTGTAGTCGCAAAAAGCGCAGGGACAACGAGGATGACAAGAGGGGGTGGGGACAAGCTTCAAGACCCACCTCACTGAAAGTGCCCTCATACCTAGAAGGTAGTACTCCTCCTCAAAGTCATGAAATCTTAGCTCACGGGACATGTGCTCAAGGTAGTAGAACCACTCGCTCCTCCAATCCACTCACTTTCTCTTGGTAGCTACAATGGGGTAACCATCCTTTTTCTGCTGACACATCCTCAAGTTGACGAAGCCAGATGTCGAGTAAGTGCCGCTAGGAACCTTTAGAGATTGTCATTGGCTTGTGGAACCAAGTGAAGAGAGCCGCAAAATCTTGCATCTCCATGCTCTGCATCACCCACTCAAAGATGGCCAAGCGAGTGAGGCCCATCGAGTGTAGCTCTGAGACCTACGCCAAGACCTCGTCTAAGAATGGGGCGGCAGGGAAGGTGAGCCTCGCCTCGAGGTGTGTAGCAAACACCACAATGTGGCCCTATTCCAAGGACGCGCTGTGCGAGCCATCTCCCGGGGGAAAGTAGTTGTGCTCTGCCAAGCATTGAAGGGCCTTGGTAGAGGATGAGGAGGGCCCTAGCCACAAGGAGTAAGAGTCGTCCTTCTCCTTCCCCTACTGCGGCACCACTTGAGAAGTTGAACCCTTCTTAGCCTACAAGATAACAAGAACAAAGTGTCATGCTCAACATATCAGCGAGAAACAATGACAAGTCACTATGGGGCCCAACGATGTGATCCTACAACCACCTCTTGGCGGAACATCACATCCTCGATGCATCATTCCAAAGCTAGCCACCCACTTGGCTCAATGACAAACATGCTTGAAGCCAATGATCGTGCAAGCATCACAAAAGTTAAGGCAAGGAGTATTGAAGACGTGACGACATGACGAAGGAAGGAGAAGTGTGGAAAAAAAATCACAGTGAAGAACACCACAATCCTTCATCTCCCCTATGTCAGAATACTCACGACATCATGTGGCGACCAGAGGCCCCTACCACCAAGCCATAGGAGCCTGCAAACACCGTCAAGGCACCATGCTTCATGTAAAGGAGGAGAGCATCAGAATCAACAAGAAGACTTCGTACATGAAGTATCTCTAATTCAAAGAGAGCACATGTCTACCTCCAGTCGCCTCCCTCTTTATAGGCCCAAGATGTCAACCAAACCTAGAAGCACACAAAGGGTCCCATGTAAAGAGAAGTAAACGAGAAGGCATCATGTAAGGGAATAGAAAGAATCAAAGGTTGTGCATCGAACCTGCAAGAAGTCCCTTCCCCCAAGCAATTCAGCCCCAACTCTTCCTTGCGGATGTGCCGGCCTGGCCTCCTCTTCCCAGGTGCCTCGGCCTAATCAGCGACACGCTGACCCAGCCTCCTCTCCCTAGGCTCACCAGCCTAGCACCCTTCCCCTCACATGTGCCAGCTCGGTCCAACCTCCTTTCCATAGGCGCTCTAGCCCGTCAGCGACACCCGGTCAGGAGCCACACAACCATCCTCTGACCAATGAAGGTGCGCCCCAGGAGTCATGCAACCATCCTTAAACCAGTGTTGGCCTCCGCATGCATTGAATGCAGCTCCGACCCAGTCAGCAACGCACTAACCCTAATAAAAATCTAGAAATTGTAAAAATCTGGAATAATCAGAAAAAGGCTGGGAAAGTGCATAGAAAATCAGGAAAAATGTAAAAAAATTCAAAAATTTTAGGAAAATCCCGTGGAGCAAATGGAGGAGTATGGATTTTTAGGGAGGCTATTCTGAACCTTTCTCGCATCCACACGACATCTTGACTACATGGCAACGAGGTGCTTTGGTGACTTCTCCCGAAACACCCACAAATGTTGGACAGAGTAGATCCAGACTAGCGCGTCAACACTATCAGAGTAGAGCACCGATCGGGATGGGCACTCCACGACCGCCTAGAGTGGCAAGAGACCACTGTTGTATGAAGTGTCCACGCGCTACTGCGAATTGACGTAAATAACCCGGTAACCCAAAACATAACTGCTTTGTCAATATGTTTATAATTACCCCTGCCTCATAAGGATTTTAGCATGATCCCAAGTTGCCACATCTTTATATTAGCCCAACCATCTCCTACAAGAGCCTTACAAGTCTGGAGTTATAATCATCCGTCATCCGTCCATCATCTATCCATGCTTCGTCCAGGTTCTGTCATCCGTCTACGCTCCGTAGTCTGTTCGAGATCCATCATCCATTCATAATCTATAACATGGCACTCACCTAGGCAGGACCCACCAAAGATGCTCCCAAGATGCTCTAGGATATTCCTTTAGGTGTAGGGGAGAAATGAACAAAATACCCCAGGTGGAACTATAAACCGGAGGCTTTAACCATAAATTTTCTAGGGGCAAAATTGTAATTGCATACTACCCCTCCCCTTCCCCTATAAATAGGGGAGTCCCTCTCTCATTTGGGGGTGTGATTCTCTCTCAATAAAGCTCAAAATTTCTACATTTATTTGGAAAATAATAGAGAGAATAAGAGTACAACACCAACACGGGCTCTATATGAACGACACACGTACCTTCCTCCGTGTTCTAAATGTAGACCAACTGTGTGCAGTCCGTGGTTCGTCCGTAGATCTCTTGATCCCCTTTGCAGCTCGGTTGGTCCTTGTATCCAACCGGGGGTACTATGGAGTACCCAGTTTTAAGGTCCAGATAACCCTTGTATTTACCGTGCTGGTCCCATGATCAGTAGCCAATACACGAAAGTTAACTTGAATACCATAGTCATACACGAATATTACAGAGTCTAATACATAGACCGGCACGGTCTTTATTCTACACACGTGGTCTATTGGCTGAATTAAAGAGTCTCCAGTGAAAAGATACACGTAGCAAGTGTCCATCAATATGCCATACCCGACAGGCAACTGACTGGGATAACATCCTACACCTCGTAATTACTGTCGTCTTTGGAGTAGTATACCTCCTCGTATGGCCAAATCAACAAGTCAGGCGAGTACATTGAATATACTCGCAAGCATCCCGCAGGGATTATATAATGGCTACATCATGGAAGGCTTTGTACAAGAAACAAAGCTATACCCTATGTTGCATATTGTGCAGAAAAATAAGTTCTCATCCATAATGTGGTAATAGATAGGCAAGAATTTTTGCAAACATGATCTAGTGAAAGAAACATTTTTGCAATGATGATAGCACCCGCTACCGTCTCATTCATTTAAATACCAAGCTACTTTACCAACACCAACTCGTGCCACCACCTTGTGGTATGGTCCAAACCACACTTCTGCAGTGCCCGCTACCTACTTGTAGCTCATACTGCAAACTGTGAACACATCATGCTCGCATCCTTAATCTCATATCCTATATTTTTAAACAAAAAAGTCTAATCAATGTGTGGCCTAACCAAGTTATGTCCATGAGCTCAGGTGTGGTTATTCGAATAGATTTTTAACAGTCTACAGAGGTTATATGGCTTTACCCACAAGATGTAAGTCACTCCTGTTGCCGAGCACTATGAGTACACTTGGCGAGGTGTACCAGCAGGGTTGTTCCAACAAGACTCTTTTTCCATTTAGCCCTAATGACGAACCCGCCAGATGAGCCATTCCTAGCAATTGCTTATTAAACCATGAAACAATACAGACCCACCTTTGTGTGGAGCAACTTCCTACGCTAGTACTAAGCAGAATACTGGGTCAAGCCCTTCCCACTAGGGCATGTGGACATATGGTATGAACTTGGGTGAGCAGCACTTAGATTCGGTCCTTAATTGATCTGAGCAAGACTCCATACATCTTCAAGCCACAAAAGGCTGGATCCTAACCAAGCCACATAAGGTAACACCATTGATGATGCCTTCCCCAACAACCACCTTATGTTTCCCACCCGAATCCAAATCATATCCATTTTTTTATTTTTTTTCATAAACCATTTTATCATGACCTTTCCTGGGACAATGAATGCCTCCTCGAGGATTCATTTCACAAGTATTCTAGTGATTCCATAACTTTTTGTCAAAAAGTTGATATTCCTACTATGGGTCTAAGCATAGGGGTATATATATTACAGCCTAGGTTCCTGATGGTGTTACCATATTTTTAGGGGGAAATATTCCTATGGCGACAAGGGATGGCATAAATACTACGGTACATGCAATAATAGATCATATCTATTACTATCATAAAATAAGCGTCTTAGCAACATAGCATACAAGGTTCACAAACAATATAAGTTTTGAACATATAAGGTTCAACATGATCAACGCGCGAGCTTGCCTAGCAACTATTGGTACTGGTCTTGCTCTTGAAGTTGGTACAGTGGAAGCTTGAAATCCTCCTCGAGAGAATCCGATACAGCGTCAAATACACATTTAAAAGGGCAACAAATAAATAACAATGTATGTGAACTCCAAATAAAAGCCAAACGGTGCAAAATGGTATGCATGGTTATGTTCTGGACTTTAAGATTTTTTAGTTTCCAAAGATTAGGGTTTGAGATATTCTCACATGAAATACTCCCTCCGTCCACAAATGTAAGGTGTGCACGGAATTTTAGATTCAACTTTGACCAAAAATTAAGCCAATAATATTGGACTACATGACACAAAAGGGGTACCATTGGATTCAAATTCAAATATATTTTCAAATAATATCACTTTTGTGTTATATAATACAATATTATTGATTTAATTGTTGGTCAAAGTTGAATATTAAATTCTGCGCACGCCTTACATTTGTGGACAGAGGGGGTATAGGGTTTAAGTGATAAGAGACATTGGGAGATCCCTCGGATTGTACTCGAGCAACTCTTATCACCTACTTAGTTAGAACCAGGGAATGGTCCTTTGAAGAATTCGATATTTTAAAAATGGCATTTGATGGTTTGCTTACTTAATAAGGATATTGGCATATATGCATATATTCTAGAAAATGGGGATTTTCTCTCCTTTATTAATATAAATTTGAGTTGTCATCTACATGTTAGGTACCGAGGGTAAAGAAGGTTTGGAAGTATTCTTAAGATCCTTTAGGGTACTCTAGAATCATTTCCAAACTGATTTCATATTTCAAATACTAGCAAAGTTCATTAAAATATGGGTTCTCCTCTGTTCCTATTCAAATAAAGTAGAACTTGAAATTATGTTTGAATAGAAAGGTGGAGAATATTTTTGTGATTCCAAAACCAGTTTGGGTTTTTAGAAAACCGGTCAAAATCATTCCGAACATGTCAAACCAGTGAAGAAATGGTTTCTGGAATTGGAAAACCGGATGAACCAGAGTAAATACGCTTTCGGACATAACAATTTTATGCCTTAAATGCGGCGACGGTGGAACGGGCTATCAAGCGTTGTCACTTAACCTGACAAGCGGGCACGGGGTGTTAGCAGCACCCGCACCGAACGGTTATGTTTGTAAACACAACAGGCCGGGCCTGTGTGTCAGCGACACGACTGTAGGTCACGCGCGCGCGCTCTGGCAGAGATGTCCAACTGAGGTGGTGACAAAGAGTTTTCCAACGAGCAATTTCACACGATCTAGGGGTCGCTACCATATATATGTCATACCAGTGTACTCAACAAGGTGAAAGGAAGCTCCTGGAGGGATTGGTCATCGTCGATGATCACCGAAATTTGGTTGGCGGTCAGGACAGTGGAGAACTCTGGCAAGGAAAGAGGTTCTTCGTCTCTGATCGCGGAGGGCTAAAAAAGCATAGGGGAAATGATCAAAGGTGATTATGAAGGCTTCTAGAGGAGAGGAAGAAGTGAGATGTGCACGGTGCAGCTCTAATTGCTCCCATTGCGTAAGCGGATTCCCTTGGTCGATCTGGATGTCAGAGGGGAGTTGGCTATGGGGTTGCTCGGGGAGGCTCTAGAGGTGGTAGGGAGAGTGTCGTGCAGTTGAGTGAGCTCGAGGGCTGCTTATATAGGCGAGGGCACAGGGGAAGGGGAGATGTGGCCGCTGGAGCTGATCAAGCGCTGTGGCATAGGGATCCTGGGAGGAGTTGAGGTGGTGACGCATGATTAAGGAGATGAGGGGAGGCCCTGGCATGCTCTGAATCAAGGGGAGTGCAACTAAACGGAGGGGATGCGGAGACGCCACCTATGCACACTCTCTAGCATGGCAGGAGCACTGCCAGGGCATGTGCACATCGGCATGGTTGCTGTCCTGCCGTGCTCGGTCACATCCTTGCAAATGCACTCATGTCACGGGACAAAGGATAAGGAGGAGAGGTAGCTTGGCAAGGTTGCGATGGAATGGCATAGAAAAAGCGTGGTGGAGAAGAGATGCCACTCATGGTCAACTAGGGTTTAGGGTGACAGCGAGCAAAAGGAACCTTTTTAAAGGTGGCTAGTGGTGTGGATAAGATGCTGAGGTGGAGAGGAGTCTCTGGAAATTTTATGAAATTTTTCCAAAGAGCTAAGCACATGATTTCATGTAGAAGAAGAGTTAGGGCAGAACTGCTCGATGGAGTTTTCTCAACGTTTTTGAATTGAAGTTGATGAAATTTTTGCATATTCATGGTCATGGAGATGTTTGGGATGTTGCGCAATTTTCTAGGAATTTTCTAATTTTCTAGGGGTTGTAGTTCAATGGTCGAATTGCCCCAAATTTTTATTTAAATATGGTTTGAAATTTATTTACTGGACCTTCTTATATTATTTTATATTTGGGTGTATAGGTTTTATACAATTTCTAGAATTTTCTCAGAATTTTTGGAGTGGGAAAACACATGAAATTGTAGGTTTGGGGTTTCAGCTTAAAGAAAAAGAAATCAGCAAAAGAGGTGCAGGCTGGGGTTTTAGAGTGTGGGGCCCCATATATGACATGTGGTCCTGGGGTGTGGATGATATACTGGTCTCATATGGGTATGACCATTTATAGATTCTTAGGGTTTGTGCTTTTTGGTCGAGATGAAAGGTTATGGTTTATCTTTTTGCCGAGAGATGGGAACTAGGGTTTCATGTATATACATATATAAGTTCATTTCTTAATGGAGATATGGGTGATCTTATCGTGAAGATCATTATAGGGTTTGAGCTGTCATTAAAAAGGCATCAACAAAGTGGACAACCTCTAGTGGAAAGACTATAGAAGCCATTCATCCTCCTTTTGAGTCCATTCAACTGGGTGATAGTACAAAGGGTGAAAATATTAAAGCTAGTCCACTCAAAAGTATTGCTAGGAGCACTTACCATGAACCTATAAAGGTGGAACATGTAGGCCACCTGGTAGAACAATAAAACTTTGCAAACATTTCTTTACATACTCTTGGGCAGCAAACCGATCGTATTGAGAACATCCTCTTGGATCTCCGCGACTCGGCCTACTACCACACCCCTCTCCGCCCCTTCGGAGAAGATGGCTTGGGACGGTCAGGGGCCAGATGGCTCTGATACCAGCTTTCCTATAGGTTGATCTTAATTGTGGGATTTGCCCTGCCGTTGTCCAGAAACTACCTATTCCTTACTCCTTTATTCGTATAAGATGTCTTGGTTAGTCAGGTCTCTAGGTGTAACCGATCGTGCTGTAGGCTCCTGCAGTAACGATAGGTCTGTTAAAACAATGTCTGTTAAAAATACTTCATCTATATGCTTTGAAGACATTAAAAAAAGTATTACAAATTGGAAGGTACCTAAAGTAAATATTAAGGATATGTATCATGTCGGTACATTTTCCTTACGTTCTGATTACTTTATAAAAACTATTGAAAAAACTCTTCCTATTAGTTCTTTGCATGAGACTTTACATCTTCTTTCTGAAAAAGAAATTGATATGATAAGACAAAAACACCAGTATCACTATTTACACTTTGGTTTGGTCCAAATTGCTATTCGATCTTTAACAAGGAAAGGCTTAAATGTATCTGTATTGGCTTGTCTAAGGGACTGTAGAAATAAAAGATTTAAAGATTCTTTACTAGGAATGGTTGAAGCCAGTCTTAGTAACGGTCCAGTGTTCTTTAACACTTTCCCAGATTTCTCAGTATCTCTTTTCGACACAAACATCCACAGGGTCTTGACCTTAAACTTGCAAACGTCTGGCTATGATCTTGAACCAGGGAGCGAGAACATTTCCGTAACATATAGGATCTATTACAAAGCCATGACAACTCTAGCCCCTTGTGCAAAACAAAATACACCAAAAGGGTTAACCACCCTTCTCCAAGCCAACCCTAGAAATCATGTCTTAACTCCTAGAACCTTAAAATGGGACGAGATAATACTTCCTGAGAAGTGGACGCTCTTCCAAGCTGTTGAGCCAAAGGCCACACAACAAACTGAGGTTGAGTCCATGACTGAAACACTAGATGGGGATGTTGAAGTAACATTCTCCTCAAAGAGAAAGGTTTTCATCCAGTCTAGACCATCTGTTAGCTGTGATAGTAGACCTCGAGATAAACCACAAAATATCATCTCTGCGACTTATGAAGATGATTCGTATGAACCCTCAATTTCAGATTTTGATCTTAATGTCATTGAATTAGAAGATGGCTATTATGAAACTGATTCTGATTATGAGAGTGATGATGACTATCCCTATAGTTATGTTAATAATTATAACTATGATTTCGAATATGATTCTGATTTTGAAAATAAATTTGTTGTTGCCATTCAGAACCTGAATTTGAAATTAACAAAGAACTTCTTAGGCTTGAAGTTGAGCTTCCTAAAAATAAAGCTAAGGTAGAAAACTATTTAAAACTAGACCATCCTTTTAGAATGAAAATTAGGAAAGTTTGGTACAATGAAATGAAGCAACAAAGGAAAAATATCTTCTTTTTTGATTGGTATGAAAATAGCCAAATTAGGCATTTTGATGAATTCTTTAGGTCTGAAATCCAGCCTAAGCTTGAAGATAATGGTGAGCATGAAATCAGAAACCGAAACAAACTTGCAGCCAAAAGTAACTATGAATCTAACGCAGAAATCAATAGTGAATCAGAATCAATGATAAAAGCTAATAGTGAAGATGAAATGGACAATCTTGTTGTCATTAAAAAGGCATCAACAGAGTGGACAACCTCTAGTGGAAAGACTATAGAAGCCATTCATCCTCCTTTTGAGTCCATTCAACTGGGTGATAGTACAAAGGGTGAAAATATTAAAGCTAGTCCACTCAAAAGTATTGCTAGGAGCACTTACCATGAACCTATAAAGGTGGAACATGTAGGCCACCTGGTAGAACAACAAAACTTTGCAAACATTTCTTTACATACTCTTGGGCAGCAAACCGATCGTATTGAGAACATCCTCTTGGAGGGAAACAAGCCGAGCAAAGGTAAAGTTAAGGTAAACTATCCTCCAAACTCCCAATATGAGTCATCTAGTTCTCAGCAAGTTACTCCGTTATTTGTTCCTCACATGCTAAATTCTGACATAAAACTTGGAAAACAAAAGGCTATGGGTTCGGCTCTATCTGAAGAGTTAGTCAATGAAATAGCAAATAAATTGAGTAGTTTAAAGGTTAACAAAAATATCAATCAAATTTCTGACGGAGAAAGTAGTGATATGATCAATAAAATATTTAAACATGTTACTCTAACATCAAGCACTAGAAATTATTATCCTAGGCCAACGTATGCAGATTTACAATTTGAAGAAACTCCACAAATAACTAATATGGCATTCTTTAATGGAAAAGAAATTGTAGAATGGAATTTGGATGGGTTTACAGAATATCAAATCGTTACACTATGCCACCAAATGATCATGTATGCCAATGCATGCATTGCAAGCGATAATAAAGAAAAAGAAGCGGCCTCAATGATCATTGTTGGGTTCTCTGGTCAATTGAGGGGCTGGTGGGATCACTATTTGGAAGAAGAGCAAAGAGAAGCTATTATAAATGCAGTAAAACTAGATGGTAATGGAATCCCCATTGTTGCCTATGATGAAGAAGGAAACCCTAAAGGTAACATTTCGGATGTCATGAACACTTTACTTTACAATATAGTTTATCATTTTGCTAGAAATTATCAAGATATTTATGAAAAAATAGAGAGCAATTGATAAACCTTAGATGCAAAACCATGTCAGACTTCAGATGGTATAAAGACACATTCTTATCCAAATTATATACCCTACCTGATCCTAATCAAGATTTTTGGAAAGAAAAATATATAACTGGTTTACCTCCTTTATTTGCTGAAAAGGTTAGGAACTCCTTGAGAAAGGAAGGAGGAGGAAATATAAACTATCAATGCCTAGACATAGGAAAGATTACCCAAAAAATACAACTGGTAGGAGCTGACTTGTGTAATGATCTTAAAATTAAGGATCAGCTCAAGAAACAAAAAATTATTGGGAAACATGAAATGGGAGACTTCTGTTATCAATTTGGTTTCGAAGACCCCTATGATCCTAGAGCTAAAAGAGAGCCTCTTAAACATATCAAAAAATATTATGGCAGTCATAAGAAAGAAAGATTTCCCATTAAAAGAAGGAAACCAAAGACCTTTTGTCATAAAGAGGATAATACCAAACTCTACAGAAATAATACAAAGAAACCCGTGTGTTACAAATGTGGTGTTGAAGGTCACATAGCTAGTAGATGCTTAAAGTCTAAAGTTAAAAAGAAATTCAAGCCCTACTAGAATCAGACAATGAAGACATAAAAGGTAAATTAGGAGAGAATCTGAACCATGTTGATAATGACAAGTCTAGTTCAGAGAGCCAAAGGTATTCAGATATTAACTGTTGTGAAAATAGTGGGTGTTCTTGTTATGAGCAAAATCCCTCTAAAGAAGACTCTGATGAGAACCTCCTAGTCCTTATAGATTTAGAACAATTTGTTCTAGACACCTTTGACACGGTTCGTGACCCAATAGAGAAGGAAGTCATCCTAGAAAAGTTCTTATCAAGAATAAAAACTAATAAAGATAAAGTAGTAAAAGATATTCAAAATAAAAAATATTTGTCAATAGACGAAGTCTTCAATAGGGTCCAAGATTGCAAAAAGAAAAATAAACAATTAGATTTGAATGACCTCTTCAAAGAACAAAATATGCTCAAAAAAGAATTAAGAGATCTCAAATTGAGAATAGAGATGATAGAGCTACGAGCAAATATTGATCAAGATAAACAAGATGAAGGAATGTCTATGAAAAGGGAACCTTCTGAAGAAATTGTCAATTCAATGGAGAAATACATCAAGCAAAAATGGTATGCCGAAATCCTATACAGGTTTGGTAAGGATTTGCAATTCAAATATAAAACTCTGATTGATTCAGGAGCAGATGTCAATTGTATTAGAGAAGGAATTATTCCAATAAAATATTTTAAGAAAACCACTCATAGAGTTCACACTGCTGATGGTAGTTTACTTAAAGTAAATCATAAAATACTAAACGTATATGTCTGCGTTAACAATGTTTGCATAAACATTTCCTTCTTGCTTGTCAAAAATCTAAAACAAGGAGTCATATTAGGGACACCATTTCTATCTTTAATTCGTCCATTTTGTGCAACTGAAGAAAGTATCCAATTCAAAATTAAAGGTGAAAAAGCAGAAATAAAATTCAATTACAGACCTGAAGAAATCTTTTTGAATTATATTAATGTTCCTTATAACCATTTTATTAGTGAACTATCATGTTCAAAAGTCAATCAAAAGGCTATAAGTGGAACCAACAATCTTAATAGCTGTAGGAGAGAGTCATATGTACGACATAATTATAGCAGTAACTTACCTATGTTACCTTGGGACAATGATATGAGGACACTAGATAAAGGTGTACATGACACTAAAAGTAGTCTATTTCCTAAAAAGTCAGCATACCATAATAGGACTAACAACTACTTTAGTAAGTGGGCTTTCCATCATCACTCTCTACCAGATAAATCTATCGAAACAAGCACACAAAAGCAGGTTACAAGCATCCTACAAAGGATGGCTATAAAAAAGGGCTAGAAAGATGTTTTCTACTAATCAAATTCTTTGTGTGCCTAATGAATTATAGGGAGATGGCTCCACAGAACAGGAATGATGCTTCACATATAAGGTACAAGTGGCTCACAAGCATGAGTTCATGGAGATTACCACAATTAAATGCTAGAAATCCAGATCGTTTCAACCATAACTTTCCGGCAACGGAGATGCAACAGGGTTTGCTAAACTTGCTTTGGCAAATCAAAAATAGAAAAGAAAAAGCATATGCATTAAATGGGCTAGCATATTATTTCAATTTTATGCCCAAAGATTCCAATAAGATGCCCAAAGATTCCAAAGAAAAAGGGGCTAGATCATCTGACAATCAAAGTCATTCTTTCAGAACAGGAGACAAAAAAATAAGTATAGATGGATTTTTGGCACAGGAAGAAAAATTATTTAATCTAGATACTAGATCACTGAATATCTATCCAACAGGAGAAGGGCCTTCCCACTTATTAGATCCAGATATTGGGTCATCAAATATTCTTCCCAGTAAGGAAAATGAAGATAGATCATCAAAAAATGATACCAGGATACAAGATATATTTCCTCAAACCACATATAGTATTTTTGACATGCCACAAAAATCTGGGCCATAAGCATTTGCATCCACTATAATTACATCTACAGAACCTACCATTTCATCCCATCATCACATTAAAATAGAAGACCTACTCATAAAATTCCCACAAATTAGGGCTATTGCATCTTCATCAAATCAAGGTAGCATCGCCACCACGAGCATCCAAGATAACCTTGCTTGTGGACAGAATAGGACTCATTACACTACCTGCAAAAGAGCAAACCCCAAAAATTTATTTCATCCCACCAGTACACCTTATGAGTACCTTATTCCTAGAATGAGCTTCAAAACAGAATAAACACTCTCCTATTTGTCACAAGATATTCAAAATATCATTTGGGACAAATATAAACAAATACAAATGTCAATATTCCTTTTCTTCCAAGATTATTTCCTCGACTTATATGAGGGAAAAGAGGTCAACCCAGGCATCAGAGTGAATGTCCAAACATTTCCAATCTTCTACTTAGATGATAAGAGTTTTATTCAACCATACCATAGTTATACAATATTGAGAGCCAACATAGACCTCAAAAATTTCAAGAACCTTGAAACCGAAGGCCATGAATTCCTTTCACTCCAAACCATTTTAGACCATGGTCTACTATATGAAGTATACGGCACATTAGATCAGATTCTTTAGTCTGATCTTAGAATTGCAATCAAAGAAGTCTGCAAGAAAATGGCACACTTCAAGGGAAAATTCAAAATTACCTTCTACTCTAATCCTCCAAAGTTCGCAGTGCCAACAAGACCTGCAATACATGATGTCTTCATTACCAAAGGAAAGTTCCATTTCCTCTAATGAAGATAGGATATTTATCCAGAGAAATAAAAGAGGTATTCCTCAAAGAGACAAATCATGATAATTGGCGATGGTTCAGAGAAGCCATGGAGCTTGAAGGCAGTATCTTTCTTGATCCAAACTATCATATGATTTTTCAGAACAAAATCATGAAGATCTTTGCAGGAGGACCTCCTGAGGTACCATATCGAATATCCGGCAAAGGTGCCGGACGAATTATAAAACCTGATTATGGTGAAGACTCCTCAATTAGAAAGGATTACCGCAAGCTAGTGGCCTAGTATGAAACTTACCAGCCAGATGAGATTGATGCAGTATTTCAACACCAATGATCACAGATGAAGGGATTAGTAATGTCAAGAGAATCATTGCATGAAATAAGAATATCCTGTCACTTAAAAAGGTGACCCAATCACTATTCCTGATGGAATAAACTTTATCAAATTACTGCTACAAATGGGGTCGGCAATCAAGATACTATTGCAGAAAGAATCTGCACTATACCTGATTAAATAAACTTTATCAAGTTACTGTTGTCAGCACTAAAACTGAAAGTGACGTCCATGCTTATCACCAACCTGAAGGTGGCAAGCCTCTATAAAAGGAGGACAAGAGGAGCTCAGGAGGACATCACTTCGTAGACCACTCCACTCCACTTCAGACCACTCCACTCTAGATCACTCCACTCCAGTCCACTCCATCAAGTGTAGCCTAATTGTGTAGTAGTAAGAGTCTTATGTATCCTAAATAAGACTCGACCTTACGAGTCAAGTGAGAGAGTCAGTCAGTGTGTAAGAGTCCTGTAAATCGAAGTACGTGTATCAAGTTCCTGGTGTACTACTAAGAAGGATCTACCTTCTTGAGGTATGAATTAATGAATACCAGGATTGTTTGTTTCAAATTCTCAATGTCCATTTAATAAATAAATTAAAAAAATCCCTACATTACATATCCTCTATTCATGTTATGTTTTTTTAACTTAAAAACAAAAATAAAAACAAAAACAAAATAACCCTGGGTTTAAGCTGGTATCAGAGCCATCTGGCCCCTGACCGTCCCAAGCCATCTTCTCCGAAGGGGGGGGAGAGGGGTGTGGTAGTAGGCCGAGTCGCGGAGATCCCTCAGGTATTGTTGGTAAGCCGAGTCGCAGAGATCCTTGATCCTCTAGAGCGTGTACCCCGGAGATGCGTGGCCATTGTTAACCGAGGAAAGGCATTTATCTGGCAGAAATCGTTGTCTGGGGACTTGTTTATGAGGTGAAGGTTGATCTTAATTGTGGGATTTGCCCTGCCGTTGTCTGGAAACCAACTTTCCTATAGGCTGATCTTAATTGTGGGATTTGTCCTGTCGTTGTCTGGAAACTACCTATTCCTTACTCCTTTATTCGAAGAGAAAGGTTTTCATCTAGTCTAGACCATCTGTTAGCTGTAATAGTAGACCTCGAGATAAACCGCAAAATATCGTCTATGAAACTTATGAAGATAATTCATATGAACCCTCAATTTCAGATTTTGATCTTAATATCATTGAATTAGAAGATGACTATTATGAAACTGATTCTGATTATGAGAGTGACGATGACTATCCCTATAGTTATGCTAATAATTATGACTATGATTTTGAATATGATTCTAATTTTGAAAATAAATTTGTTGTTGCCATTCAGGAACCTGAATTTGAAATTAATAAAGAACTTCTTAGGCTTGAAGTTGCGCTTCCTAAAAATAAAGCTAAGGTAGGAAACTATTTAAAACTAGACCATCCTTTTAGGATGAAAATTAGGGAAGTTTGGTACAATGAAATGAAGCAACAAAGGAAAATATCTTCTTTTTTGATTGGTATGAAAATAGCCAAATTAGGCATTTTGATGAATTCTTTAGGTCTGAAATCCAGCCTAAGCTTGAAGATAATGATGAGCATGAAATCAGAAACCGAAACAAACTTGCAGCCAAAAGTAACTATGAATCTAACGCAGAAATCTAACTATGAATCTAACGCAGAAATCAATAGTGAATCAAAATCAATGATAAAAGCTAATAGTGAAGTTTCTCTACTGTTTTGCCCTCTGCTACAGTAGTACTACAGTAAACCCTATGCCACCCCTCTGCCCAAATTTTGGATCCCTATAATCTAGGTCCGATCTTCGATCTCAGTAGTAAAATGAAATCGTTGGAACCCCATGAGTCCAATGGTGCGATCGGATTTTTAATCCGACCGCTAGATTTTGAATTATATTTAAATTTGGATGAAATTCGAGCAAATTTCGTGATAACTTTGCACTGGATGATTATTTTGAAGTAGATTACTAGTATGTCAAGGAGCACTTCTGGAAATTTTCATAATTTTTAGACTTGTGTAGAGTTTCCTAGAATTAAATTAATTTCTGTTTTAATTATTAAAAATAGAAATGATCTCTGTTATTTATATTCAATTATTGTTTAGAATCAGAGAACCCTACAACTAATTTACCATGTAAACCAAAACATTTTTCCTGCAATGGTTTGAGCTATAAAAATTAGGATGTACTCTAGGTTGATTAAAAATGTATATTTAAAATGCTGAATTAGCAATAGTGCCGTTATAAATCTGTTTTTGCCTTTAAAAATTCATGTCCAGTACCCAATAAATCATGTTATGTTATGTGAATGTTTTCAAGTCATGGGAACCCATTTAGTAAAATTAAATAATGCTTTTCCATGCTTTTAGGGTAGATTTCATGCCTAGAAAAATAGTTATAATCACTTGAAACATATTTCCAGAACACTTTTAAACATGAAATGTCTCTAGACTTGGAATTATGTTATGAGAATCCAATTGTATGATTTATTGATGTTAATTAGTATTTTCTACTTAATTGTTACACTAGAAATGCTAGCAATTACCTTAATTAAATAATGTTCAGATTTAAATTTATCATTAAATCATTTTTTGTACTGTGCTGGTACTATAGACACACCCTAGGTTGATCCATGTTTAATTAGTTGATGCTAATGATAGAGAATAGCTTTTAGCTTAATTTCTAGTCTTTAAAATAATAGAAAAACATGTGTAAATATGATTTGATGTTGTTAATTTATTCTTTACTGTTATTAACCATTATAAATACTTAGGATTTACCTAAATATTTATTTGTGGTTAATTATGAATTGTTTTGTCCTTTTATTATGATTACTAGCATGTTAAGTTGTATGTGTGTGTGTATATGAATATCTATTAAATTACTCGGTAAGGGATATATGTTATTTCTATATGTTGTAGGTTGGTTATGACTAATCCTAGTAGACCTATTCTTTTCTTCGTCGCAATGACGCTATCGCGCCATCGTTCCATTCCACCCTATCTTACCTTCGTCGTGCTTCTCTTTCGGGTTGCTTTTCGGAATATTTATTGGAGTTGGTTATTTATTTGTTTCGTTCTTGCTTTGTTGCGACGATAGGGAGTGAAGAGACCGACCCGGTGACCGAAGTAGCTGAAGAAGGAGAGTACTACTACGAAGGCATGCCACTTTTCTTGATCATATTTGATCCTATATTTTTGAAAGTCATTAATATTTTATCTTTTACAACCATGCATGCTGTTTTTAATCCAGTAGCTAGCGTGTCGATTGACACACCTTTTGCCCTGTTCGTTCGTCACCCATTTTATTTGATACCCTGAGTAGATTAATAGGTTTTATTCTGAATAGAGTAGAGAAATGCTTAGCCATGCTTAAATTCATCTTTAGGTTGTTTTGAATTACCCCTACGGAGGAATGAATATCGGATCGATGATCCTTGTTGAAACTTGTTGAGCTCACTGAGCTAGGGCCGGATGCCCGATGGTTTCCCTCTCTCTCTATTCTTCCTATTCTACTCTGGGTGAAACTTACCATCTAATATGGTGCGGGCGGCAACTGAATCAGTGTTGAAGGAGCATATGGTTGTCCTACCCGCAGAAGACCGGTTTAAAGGAACCATTTGTCGTCCGTACCGCATAAGGCCGAAGCCTTGGATTTGAGATTTGTGAAAACAGTACAACCACATGCCATATGGGCACTGGCTTGGTTAAGTAGGTTAGTCGAGTCTTGGTGTCGACATTGCCGTACCGCAGAAGGGTGGACGTAGCTACGAGGACCTCGGCACCAATGGGGGCCACGCAAGGTAAGCGGGTGTATCGCTCCTCCGTGTCGAAACCTAGTGGGCATGTCACATCGGGATGAGACTATCTAAAAGACCTCGTCACGTTCACCCTGCCGACACACCGATGGGCGTGTGTACAAGCCTGATCAGCTTGGCATAAGGGGATGATCGTGTCATGTGGGTAAAGTGTACACACTCTGCAGAGTTAAAACTAATTGATTAGCCGTATCCACGGTCATGGATGGCACAATGATCTTTCATGATGAAAAGGACCTGTCCCTCTCCCCCTTGCTATTTTCCTCTACCCCTTTGCTGATGAATCCTATGGTCGAGCTAAGGCGGGAGTCCTTGCTTGAGTGTGTTGGTCGTGGACCACACCTGTTGAAAACCACCCCTGATAATAAAACTGGTTTATATCAAAATGCTACCTTTAAATCTATTAAAGTAATTCAACTAAAAGATTGCTTTACGTAACTAAGCCATAAAGCCTTCCTTTGAAGCCTTGCATGTAGTATGATAGGACCATCTGCCGCCAGGTGGCTTGCTGAGTACGTGAAGTACTCATCGTGCATGTGTTTCGTAGTGGTGTGCAGAGGAGTATGCTGAAGAAGGCGCCGATGAAGACTACTTCTATGATGAGCCCGAAGAATGAGGTCGCGTAGCCTATGTCAAGTGCCTGTGGCAGAGTTGGAGTCGCTTTACTTTTATTTCTGCTGTTTCCTCTAATGTAATAAATGTTGTTAAGACATGAAACCCTATAAGCCGTGTGGCATAACTTACTCAAGTACAATGTTTTTATCTTGAATGCATGTGATGTTATTCATTCGCTTGTGTACCGTCAGCATGATCCTAGGACTGACGAGGATGTACACAAGGGGGGTCTGGTAGTTGAAACCAGGTTCTCACAGTTACTGCAGGAGGCTACAGTACGATCACTTACACCTATAGACCTGACTAACCAAGACATCTTATACAAATAAAGGAGTAAGGAATAGGTAGTTTCCAGACAACGGCAGGGCAAATCCCACAATTAAGATCAACCTATAGGAAAGTTGGTTTCCAGACAACGGCAGGGCAAATCCCACAATTAAGATCAACCTTCACCTCATAAACAAGTCCCCAGACAACGATTTCTGCCAGACAAATGCCTTTCCTCAGCTAACAATGGCCACGCGTCTTCGGGGTACATGCTCTAGAGGATCAAGGATCTCCACGACTTGGCTTACCAACAATACCTGAGGGATCTCCACGACTCGGCCTACTACCACACCCCTCTCCCCCCCTTCGGAGAAGATGGCTTGGGACGGTCAGGGGTCAGATGGCTCTGATACTAGCTTAGTAAGGCTTCACAAGTCTAAGACATGTTTTCCCTAATGATAAAAACTAGGATGTTACAGGTACCTCAAATATACTGCCTAGGATCATACGCGACACTGGGATACCTGGAATTATGTAGTGTCAATTGACTTTGCACTTAATTGTTCCACCGTCATATCAATAACCACCAAGGCTGCACAAATGGCATAATCATAGAGATCCAAATGAAGTAGATGTCATCAATAAGCATGTAAGCCTCTACGACTCATCCACTGGCTTGGACTGGAGATCAATATCATCACCCACAAGGGCACTCCTTTTCATGCACCATCGTAACAATGTGCAAGGTTTGAGTAGTGTGGGGGAACACCTATGAGAATTTCTTTTAGTCATTTCACTTTGTTTTCAATTCTTTTTATATCTTTTCCCATCTATTGGTTGTATTTGTGCTTTGCACTGCCTTGTATTGCTCGTCAGTCAGTTGAATAAATTGAAGACTTGATCCCCTTTACTTTTGGTTCTTCTTTCTTTAAATTTTAGAAAATAAAAAAAAGGTAAACTAGAAAAACATATCTCCTTGTAGTAGACAACCCACGAACTATTGGTGAAGGCCATCTGAAAGGATTGTAGGTGCCGACTAGAGGGGGGCCGGTGAATAGGAGGCTAACCAAATTTTAAACAATTACTTCAAATTAACAGGTTTAAGACTTAGCAGGTTTGAGGGTTTAGCTAGCTGTGAGACAGGTCAGCTACTCAGTCAGTATTTCATATGTAAATTAACATGTAGCTGTCACACAAGTGGCTAACACAGGTAATCTAAAAGCCCTAAACAGATATATGACAGATAGCTGTGTAACAGGTAACTGGCACAGATATGAGATAAGCAATAAGGCAACTGTGACACAGCTAGATTAACACAGGCAATGAGAAAGGATTGCAGCTAGATTATGTATATCAGTAAATCACACAAGCATACAAATCAGATGAGCAAGTAGGTACAGACTGAAAAGTACTCAAAGAGACAAGGGATTTTTCACCGAAGTTCTCACTCTCTTCAGAGATGGTACCTCTCCGTTGGAGAGGCTACTCCAAAGAAATCGCAACACTGAATCGTGCTTGTTCTCCGAGTACCTGAGTTCTCAAGTCTCTTTGTCTTGCTAGGGCAAGCTCAGGGAAGGGTTGGTTGATGCTTACAATGCTGGGGTGCCTCGGAAAGCTTCTCTGATGAGTTGAAAACTTTTGGTAGGTCAGAAACCGCAATTCTGATGAAAACTCGAGAAATTAGCACTTAGCGCAAGTTCAAAGTTTCTGTAGGCGAACTGGTTTTCATGGGGAACGCAAGTTCCTTTATATAGGCTGAAGGGTTATAAAGTGGCTGTGTCACAGCTGACTAGATGACCTGTGACACAGGTGAGTTAACAGAGACCCTATGACCTATGGAATTCAAGAGAGTTCACCTGAGACACAGATGAATTACTCAGGTGACAAGTTTTTCATTTAGAACACCAAGATAGAGAGAATTTGATAAGAGAGAAAGCACTTGAGCACTATCAGAGGGTCCTTATGCAATCTTCCCAATGTCAGTTTGCCAGAAAGTCAAACAAGCAAAGCTAAAACTGACAGGAGTTGATTTTGGAAAACCAGATAGGAAAATATGTACACAGAAGATGTGCACAAACAGCTCAGCGAAAACTCTCAACTCTAAGCATACCTATAACACAGGTAGGTGACACAGATGAAAAACACAGACAACATAAACAGAATGAACATATGAGCTAGACACCAAGCAAACCTTTTATAGCAAGTTTGAGACATCAATGATATTCAATTCACTCCTCAGAGCACAAAACCTAGTCTCATCTAAAGGCTTGGTGAAAATATCAGCTAATTGTTCTTCTGTCCTTACATGACACAGCTGTATTTCTCCCTTCTCCACATGATCTCTAAGGAAGTGGTGCCTCACTTCTATGTGTTTGGATCTTTGGTGGTGTACTGGGTTGTTGGCTAACTTAATTATAGTTTCATTATCATAGAAGAAGGGTACTTGATCAAAAGATATGTTGAAATCTTTCAAGGTCTACCTCATCCATAACATTTGAGCACAACAACTACCAGCAGCTATATACTCAGCTTCTGCAGTGGAAAGGGCTACTGAGTTTTGTTTTTTGGATGACCAGGACACCAAGGAGTGCCCTAGAAATTGACAAGTACTGAGATACTTTTTCGGTCAACCTTACACCCTGCATAGTCACTATCAGAATAGCCAACTGGCTCAAAATTTACACCTTTCGGGTACCACAAACCAAACCCTGAAGTTTGAATCAAATATCTCAGAATCCTGCATACTGCCACTCTGTGACAGTTCTTAGGGTTAGCTTGGAATCTAGCACACATACATACACTCAACATAATATCTGGCCGAGATGCACATAAGTATAACAAAGAACTTATCATGGATGTAAATTCTTTCTGATCAACAGATTTACCTTCAATGTTTAAGTCTAGATGACCATTAGTTTGCATGGTAGTACGAATGGGCTTTGCATCCTTCATGCCAAACTTGGTGATGATGTCCTTGGTGAACTTTTCTTCTAAGATGAATGTCCCTTCCTTGAGTTGCTTGATTTGCAGTCCTAGGAAGTACTTGAGTTCTCCATCCAAAGACATCTCAAACCTCTTGGTCATTATCTTGCTAAACTCATCACTCATGGAACGGTTAGTACTACCAAATATTATGTCATCGACATAAATTTGGCACACGAATAAGTCCTTTCCATTTTTCTTAGAAAATAGAGTTGTGTCTACTAAGCCCATTTTAAATCTGTTTTTGATCAAAAATTCTTTCAGTGTATCATACCATGCTCTAGATGCTTGTTTTAGACCATAAAGTGCTTTGTGCAATTTGTATACATGATGTGGTTTCTTAGCATCTTCAAAGCCAGGTGGCTGCTCAACATATACAAGTTCAGAAAGTTTACCATTAAGGAAGGTTGATTTCACATCCATTTGGTAGAGTTTGATGTTATGATGAGCAGCATATGCAAGTAGAATCCTGATGGCTTCAAGTCTTGCTACTGGAGCAAATGTTTCACCAAAGTCTAGACCTTCCACTTGAGTGAAGCCTTGAGCAACTAGTCTGGCTTTGTTCCTCACCACCAGTCCATTTGTGTCTTGTTTATTCCTGAAGACCCACTTGGTTCCAATGACATTGTGGTCATGGGGTCTTTCCACCAGGGACCAAACTTGATTTCTTCCAAACTGGTTCAGCTCTTCATGCATGGCATTTATCCAATCAGCATTCTTGAGAGCTTCATTTACATTCATGGGTTCAACACTGGAGATAAAAGAGTAATGTTCACATAAATTTGCAATACGAGAACGAGTAGTCACTCACCTATTAATGGCACCAATGATTTGGTCTACAGGGTGATCCTTTTGCAGCCTGCTGATCACAAGGGGTTTGGGGTCAGCCACCTGTGTCACAGCTATTGGTGTTGCATGTAACACAGTTGGTTCTTCCTGCGACACAGCTGGCTAAGATAGGTCCTCTGCATCCAGTTCATCATTAGCTAGGTTGTACTCGAGCTCAATGTCTTGCTCTCCAGTGTCTTCAACCAGTGATGGAGCTGGTGGTTCATGATCACTTGGTGAGGCAGATTCCTCCTTGACATTAGGTCTGATCTCACCAGTGGATTTCTTGAGAATATCCTTACTCCCTACATCATTAGCAACTTGCTATCCTTGGGAGCCATAAGACTCATCAAAGTCTACATCTATAGATTCTTCAACAACCTTTATGGAGGTGTTAAAAACTCTATAGGCATGGGAGTTAGTGGAATAACCAAGAAAGATACCAACATCAGATTTAGCTTCAAACTTAGAGAGACGTTTGTCCTTTCTAAGTATGTAGCACTTACAACCAAATACCCTGAAGTATGATACAGTTGACTTGGAGTTGGTGAGCAGCTCATATGGAGTCTTCTTGAGCAGTGGATGTAGATAGAGTCTATTGATTGAGTGGCAGGCAGTGCTGACAGCTTCAGCCCAAAATCTTGGTGAAGCTTGTACTCATTGAGTAGTGTCCTTGCCATCTCTATGAATGTTCTGTTCTTCCTTTCCACCACACCATTCTGCTATGGGGCATATGGATTTGAGAATTCATGCTTGATTCCGTGCTTGTCCAGAAATGCCTCCACATTGGAATTTTTGAATTCACTCCCATTGTCACTCCTGACCTTGACCAGATTTACCTTCCACTCATTTTGCACTCTGACTATGAGATGCTTGAATTTCTTGTAAACCTGTATCTTCTCCTTCAAAAAGAACACCCAAGTATAGCGAGAAAAATAATCTACAATGACAAAACCATACTTGTTACCTCCCAAGCTCTCATATGTAGTAGGACCGAAAAGGTTAATGTGTATGAGCTCAAAAAGAGTGGTGGTGGTCATGATGGACTTGGGATGATGGGCAGCTCCAACTTGTTTGCTGGCTTGACATGAGCTGCAGGGCTTGTCCTTCTCAAACTTCACCTTTTCCAGCCCTATGACATAGTCATGCTTGCTCAGCTTGTTGAGAAGCTTCATCCCTGCATGTCCTAGCTGCCTGTGCCACAGCCAGCCAACACTGGTCTTGGCCATGAGGCACCATGGAGCTGCTGCAGGCTGTTCATTAAAATTAACAATGTACAATTTTCTAGACTTGCATCCTTTGAACACTTGTGAATCATCAGATAGTTTAGAGGCTATAACCTCATCAGGATAGAAAGTGACTTTCATACCTGTGTCACACAGCTGTGACACAGACATTAGACTATAGCCTATCTGATCCACAAGCATAACAATTGACAAGGATTGATGTTCAGATATGGCAACTTTACCAATGTCATTTACCTTTCCCTTGGAGTTGTCTATATAGACCACATATTTGCTAAGTAGATTCTCATTGGTGATCTCTACAAACACCTCCCTGCCTCCAGTCATATGTTGTGTACATCCACTGTCCACAACCCAATCAGTTCCACTAGAGACAGTATCCTACAAGGTCAGTTATGAAACTTAGGGACCCAAACTTGTTTGGTTCCCTTAGTTGCTTTATCATTAGCAGAGATAGCAGTAATAGGATTAGCAAGGTTGTTTCTAGAATTCACAGCCTTAGCAATGGATGATATAACATGAATCCTTTTTAGCTGACTATCACTTGCAACCTTAGACATAATGGTTAGTGAACGGTGCAAGCTACCTATGACACTTGTATTCCCACAGCAGTGTGAGGTACCGGTGACACAGGCAACAATAGCCTTAGGTACCCAGATAGCAGGTGACCATTTTCTCAGGTGCTTGTGATCCACATATTTGGCCACTATCTTGCCTTTACTGTCCTTTTGCAAAACATAGGATGGGTTAGATGGAATATTCACCACATTTCTGTTTTTCTGCTTGTGACCAACAAAGTTGTTGTCATTTGTACCTACCTGTCTCACAAACTTAGCTGCAAGATTAGGGTTAGTGATAGCAGGCAGTTTATTTTTGTTCATAGCAGGAGTATAACCCAGACCCTTCCTCATGCTTCTTGAGAAGAAGCTCATGAGCTTGCTTAAGCTTGTCATGAGCAATCTCCAGGTTCTCCTGATCTAGCCTGAGGTTCTCCCTGTCATCCATAACCTCATCACAGGTTTCTCTGAGCTCCCTGAGCTTATCCCTTAGGATATGTTCTCCTTCCTCTCCTTGCCATAAGCCTTATCTGTTCTTTCCAAGATACCCATTAGTTCAGCATAATCAGGAAAGTCGTCCTCAGTAAGTACCTTTGATTCTTTGGCCATGAAGCAAAGAGGTGCAGAGATGGATGACAACTGATCAGCCTTGGCATTGATGTTGAGGCTGTGTGACTTGGTTGTGTCACAGCTAGGCACATCAATCATGCTGATCGCAATCCCAGCAAATTCACCTTCTTCTTCTGATTCTTTCTCTGAGCCTGAATCATCAGATACCCAAGCTTGTTCAACATAAGCTCTTGCAGTGGCTTTGTTCTTGGCATAAGTTGGATGCTTGTTGTTGAATGTCTTCTTCCTCCCATGGAAGTCTTTCTTCTTCTTATATTGGCTGTTGTCCTTCTTCTTGGCTGGACAATCAGCAGCAAAAAGTCATTCTTTACCGCACTCAAAACATTTGTTGTCCTTGACCAGCTTCTTCCCTTTGAATCTGTCACTTGAGCCAAACTGCTTCTTCTTTCTATAGAATTTTCTAAAGTTTCTTGTGAGCAGATTTAGCTCAGTTTTTTCTCCACTGGTCATCTCCCCATCTAGATCATCACTGCCTTCACTTTCAGGTAGTGAAGCCGAGGCAGTGGTCTTCAGTGCAATATTCTTCTTAAGTGAGGAGGATAGATTGTGCTTGTTTTCCTGCTTTAACTCCATTTCATGTGTTAGTATCCTCCCTAACACCTCAGTGGGTTTCATCTGATCGAAGCCATCTTTCTCTTTCAGCATCAGAACGAGAGTCCTGCAGGGCTTAGGCAGCACTGATAGGAATTTCTTGATCACATCTTCATCATCAACTTGATTTGATCCAAGTGCCCTTAGCTGATTTATGATGATTGTGAGTCTTAAGAACAGGGAATTTATGTCTTCACCATGTTCATACTCAAATCTTTCCAGTTTTGATTCCAGCAGGCTTCTCTTGGACTTTTTTAGAATGTTGCTGCCCTCATATATTTGCTCTAAAGTGTCCTATATTTTCTTTGCAGAGTCCATGGTGCTGACCCTGTTAAAATCATGTTCTTGGAGACCCATGAATATAGCTGTGGCAGCCCTTGCATTATTCTGAATATTTCTCTTATCGTTGATGCTCGGTATTATGGTGTCTTCCAACCTATAACCTGCATTCACAACCTCTGAAACATCTGGGTCTATGGCGATAAGATGCATCTGCATCTTTCTTTTTCAGAATGCATAGTTAGATCCATCAAAGAGAGGGATTTTACCCTCATAGACCGACATCCTTTAAACTCTGGCTGTTAGGCCAATTCAAAGAGCAACCGGCTCTGATACCAATTGAAAGGATCGTAGGTGCCGACTAGAGGAGGGGTGAATAGGAGGCAAACCAAATTTTAAACAATTACTTCAAATTAACAGGTATAAGACTTAGCAGGTTTAAGGGTTTAGCTAGCTGTGAGACAGGTTAGCTACTTAAGCAGTATTTCATATATAAATTAACATGTACCTGTCACACAGGTGGCTAACATAGGTAATCTAAAAGCCCTAAATAGATATATGACAGATAGCTGTGTAATAGGTAACTGGCACAGATATAAGATAAGCAATAAGGCAACTGTGACACAGCTAGATTAACACAGGCAATGAGAAAGGATTGCAGCTAGATTATGTATATCAGTAAATCACACAAGCATGCAAATCAAATGAGCAAGTAGGTACAGACTGAAAAGTACTCAGAGAGAGAAGGAGTTTTTCACCGAAGTTCCCACTCTTTTCAAAGGTGGTACGTCTCCGTTGCAGAGGCTACTCTGAAGAGATCGCAGCACTGAATCGTGGTTGTTCTCTGAGTACCTGGGTTCTCAGGTCTCTTTCTCTTGCTTGTGGAAGTCTTTTCGCCTTGCAGCAAGTAGACGTCAAATCACCTTCATAGACTACCGTACCAGCCCACACAAGCTTGGGTGGTCACAGCAACTCCTATGCCTGTCTAGGAGTAGACACTCCAAGAAAGAATCTACAACAATAACTCTTGGAGGAATCAGTGCTCACTGCTCAAAGCTCTAACTCTCTCTTGAACTAAGACTTAGGAAGGTTTGCTTCTGTTCAGGAGAAAAGAGGTTTGTAACGGTCGAAATGGATTGTAGAGGTTTGGCAAAGGTTGAGGTCTGAGACCTCCCCTGGTCCTCTATATATAGAGTACATAGGCACCTGACCGTTACACTCATGCCACATAGGATTAAGTGGGTCACCGGTGACAGGCATCGGTGACTAGGGGCGGGCCCACGTTGGCCCAGCAGGGTGCACAGGACACCGGGTAAAAATTTCCCTTACCTTATACCTGTAGAGCCCATATAGAGAGGGACACCGGTAAAAAAATATTCTAGACACATATGATATATATTCGGACACCGGGTTAATTTTATTCTAGGTCCGCCACTGACGGTGACACAGCTAATCACAACGCATAATGGTAATCGGCTCAGGCAGACCGACACCTGTGTCACCAGAGGGTGACACAGGTGAAACCCTAACTGACGTAGCCTCACTACTCAGCCCAATCTTGACACACTACATGCCCTCAGCGCACACACTAACTCTGATACCTACTTAGGAGAGAACCTTCAACAATCTTCTAACTCGGCAGACAGATTATTGCAGTGTAGTTCCCTTAGCATTTACAAGCTCTCCCTTGGCACAGAGATGTACCTGAGTCATAGAGCGATAGTTCACCTGTGACACAGTTGTGCCACACAGGTAACTTTGGCTCTAGGGTTTAGGAAGCTAGCACAGCAGTGTGCTAGCACAACTCAGTTTCACACTTGTGCAAAACTGTTGTTACAGGGCCACTGACCTCAAAGCATCAATGCCACTGTCCAACACTCTGAGCATTGAGCAAAAGGAACTCCGAGGAATCATTGCTACTTAATCCTTCTTAATAGTACAAGTGTTTCCTAAGGACTCAAGAAAACTAGCAAATCTAGGCTTCAGCTTCCACCAACTGTAGTCACGGCCCTTGATGCATCAAGCCACCATCACCTTGCTTGCAACTCCTTGCATAGCACCGGCTTCTTCACAGCTGTGGCACAACTGCCTAGCGCAGCTATCTCCTTGTCCTGGAAACCACCTTTGTACTTTTGGGTGGTTATCCTTTTCTGGATGAATCCTCTTCATGGAACCTACTCATCCTGCTTATACTCATTGTAAACATTAGATTCCAGTTTGGGTTGCCATTAACCATCGAAACCATTCAGGGGCCTAGATGCCCTTTCACCATCACCAAAGCCGAAGCTTACATCCATATGCCTTGTTCCCAGCAAATCCCCATAAAACTCCAATCATCAAGAGGAGAGGTTTCTTGCTTAAAAAAATTTGAGCAAAAAAGAAACTTCAAAAGAAAAAGAGATAGTAGTTATAGGTGCCTGAATCCTCAAATCTAGTACATAGTCCTAAAGTAAATTCACCAAACACATTTGCTTCAAATAAAATGCTCAGCCCTTGATGCTATCCATCCTACTTGTGCCAATCCGATCATAGGGACTTTATTTGTGCCGTGAGATCATCTTTGCCTTGCACAAGCCTTTCTATACACCTATCAGCATGTGTTTATCTTCTCTCCTCTCCATTTATAACATTGCGTCCTCTAGAATGACTAGATTTTTGAGTTCTATGACCATTGTTCGGACCCACTCTTGACTTAGCAAGACCCAGGTTACAGAAAAAAAACATTTTCCTCTATAAAGCTCCACAATATCTAGCCATGTAGAAGTTGGCCTCCTTGGCCTGGTGAGGAAATAAATAGCTCGAGTGATTAACTGTGTTTCAAGAGCATAAGAAGGAAAAGTCATTACTCGACATGGGAAAAAAAATTTGGTCGTTTAAATTGTACACTAGAATACTAGAGGACGAAATCCGAAAGAGAGTTGTAACTTTGCCATGACATACTGTTATTCCTTGCCTCAACCTTCTTAAGGAGGAGTCTAAATTTGACATGATGATAAGACCCACAGGTAACTAAGACTAACGGCTAAGTATACATACATGCTGGGTGAATCTAATTCCATTTTTATGCATAGTGCTTGGTTTTGTCTTCATGCCTGCAGGGACACTCTCATTGAAGCAACTCCTGATTCCACCCAAGGTTCTAGTGTAGCATTGCTCGAGACACGCGAAGGCCTGATCATGGGTATGTGCTAAAGCATGTTATTTTCGATATTTTACCCCCGCAATCTTGAATAAAGCCAAGGTAATGACACGACTAATGGTGCAATCTACTTTCTTTTTCACTAATTTCTACTCTAGTGTTCTGGATCTACAATGTTATGAAAATAGGTAAAGAGAGCCAAGAGGAGGCTTAATTATTGAAGGGCATATTGTGCGTCAAATTTTAAAACAACGACGGACCAAAAGTTGGGCCGGCCGACCTATTCTAGGCCGATCGATCCTGCCTACTGAGAATTAGGCTGCCAGCCTAGTTAGGAGAGAGCCTACTGACCTGATCAACTTGGCTAGTCAACCCAACCAACTATTCTCTATCGCTTTACGTTAGATGCCCAATTTCCTCAAAAGCAAATGAGGACCGTTCGATGAAGTTCATAGGGCCAGCTGACCCTACCTAGGATGGCCGACCCATCTTGGTTAGCTGAGCCATTTACCAAGTCCATAAGCGCTTCGTCGGGGCAAGCAGGTCGCGCGGGAGAGCCTATTGTGTGGCCACCCTTTTGCAGCATCGACAGACCAAGCCAAGGCATAGATTAGGGATCCGAGGGATATCACCTGGCCACGACCTTAGGTTGGCCCAGTCCTCCTAGGTCTATGCCACATGGAGGGAGGTCAACTGACCTAGCAAGGTCGACTGGCCTATAGAAACCCCCCTCCTCTCCCCATTTGCATCATCACCAACTACCACTTCTTCTCCACTTAAAGGTGCCACCACACTTGTAGCTCTACTAGTAGAGTAATGTAAGCGACACCAGTTTGCAATGTCACTAGGAGGAGAGTCAACCTGCGAGCCAAAGTTCCGATGAAATCTTCTTCAAAGTTTGGTACGTGTCTAGCCCACATGAATTCTCTCTACCTTTGTACGACTACTTTCAATATCAATATTGTCAAGTTATAATTCCGAATTTATTTCTCTCTTATCGGAATATTGTTGATTAGCTAGGACTTGTTGATAGGCTAAGCTTTATCTTTTCGGTAGGTGTATGACCCGTGCTGAGGGGTGCAGAGTTCTAGTAGCTGTGTAGGCAGATGATCGTGTTTAGGGTATGTCTTGATAGATGACTGTATTGAGGGTATACCACAGCTCTAGATAACTATTGCCTCAGTACTCCTGTTGGGACACTAGCTTTAAGTGTAGCCAAACTTGCCCCCATAGTAGCCAGCGACTATAGGAGGGAAATGCCGAGGGTTTTCCGAGACTTAGTCCAGCTACACCTCTAAGTGTTAAGCCTATCAAGTGACAGCGTCTAGTTTTGATACTTGGTTCTTTGGAGTGTTTGATCCTTCAACCTATTCAACGCTAGATATCTAAAATATTAGTATTTCCACTTAATCACTATAGCCAGGTACTAGTACTCTTGCCTTTCTGCTATAAGACTCTAGATAGCTAGATATTACCTGTTTAGCTAGCTAACCTCTCTTATATGATGATCAATTCCCTCTTATGTATCTACCTATAAAATAATCTTCCTTCTAGTTGCCAAAAGTCGGATAAATATATATGAGCTTTGGTAATATGATAACACTACTCAAAACATTTACTTCCTCTGGATTCGATAACCCTGGAATACTCAAGGTGAAGTGTTATAGCAGTTTTTCCATATGCTCGTAGATATCTAATATCTATATGGCATAAAAATAGCCAACAATGCCCTGGTAGCTTTGGAGTCAAGCATGTCTCAAGATAATGTTTTTATTGGACCCCACCACAAGAATGTTATTGGGAAAGAGGGATGAAGATGTGTGTGCGCGCGCGAAAGAGAGAGGGGTCAAAGGGAATTTTTTTGGCAGGATCCGCGGAGCATTCCATTCTCCCAAATGTTCTTGAGATACGGGTTTGTTAGCTGTAAGTTCGAATTAATGGACCTCGTAGTTAGTAGTTTCGTTGCTAGTTAGCAGAACATGCACTACGTGCTCGCAGCGAGCTGAAGAAACTGGCTGTTCCAATTAACATTCATGGAATAATTACTAGCCGCCATCATTTGCTTAGCTTTCTTTGTGTTGCTTTATCTTCCTAAGCCCCATCATTTTTCCTAAGCCCTATCGGAATAGCAGGAATCGTCCATTTTTAGTCTCAAAATTATTATTCGAATCTAGTTTTCATTCCTAAACTCTAAATCTAGATAAATTTGACCCTTAACTTTTTAATCCGGACATATTTGATTCCTCACCTTACTGAAAGCAGTTTGACTGATAACATAGCAGTGGTTTTACAGATGACACGGTCTAACGAGCACAAAAAAGCCCAAAAAATTCATCGAATTAGAAAATCAGAGAAAAACAAAATTTAAAAATGAAAGTTTTATAGGTATTCTAGAAAAACAATGAAGTTCTAGAAAACGCATAAATAGTTTTTTCTTTGAATGTTCCTAAATTATTTGTAAGTTTTTTGAATTTTCTAGTTTCCATAATATTTATGAATTTCCATTATCTAATATTTTTATTTTTTTTATAAATTTTTCTCATCTTTTATGTTTTCTGAAAAAATTCTAGATTTTTTAAGATAAACTTTTAGATTTTCTTAATAAATTCTGATTTTTTATTTTATTCCCTTTTTATGCTGAATAGACTGTGACGTGTGTGAAACTATTGCCACATCATCGATCAAACTGCGTTTAGTGGCGTGAGGGTCCAAAGCTAACAGGTTTTAAAAATTAAGAGTTAATTTTAACTGTTTTTAGAGTTTAGAGACCAAAACCAAATTCGGTCTATACTTGAGAGGCTAAAAATGGACATTTTTCAAAAAGTTACTTGATCATGCCTTTACCTCGGGGACTCTTTTTCAATTCCTAGGAAAATTGAAGCGTTTGCGTCAAATTTCAAGCCGAATTCATACATCCCAAAAGGATCCCGCAAAATTCTAGTCCGAAACTAAGAGTTGGGTACTAAACTTCAGTCCACGCAAGGCAATCAGATCTGATTCCAATGTCATAAACCAACATTGTACTACTCGTAGTAGCATTGTATATGCGACAGGAGGCATGCGCACTTTAATTACCCCGTGAAGCTAGGGTCATGTGACGACGACATCCACCAAATCACGTGACCAGCGGCCGGGAATCTCGCCTCTGCCCGCACCTTGTCTTCCTTCCACCTCTTCTCCTCCTTCGATTCCGCTTCTCTTCCCCAAATCCCAGCTTTGACCTCTTGCTCCTCCATGGCCAGGTGTCCGCAATCTCTGCATGCATCTAATCATCACTACATTAGCCTAATGTCATTAATCATCACTACTACAGAAAAAACCATTACAGACAGGTCAGAAACATCATTACAGACGGTTTAGACAAAAGTCTGTAATGATCCCTTGTCATCACAGGCGTGTGATGAGCCTATATCGTAGACGGTTCTTATTACGAACAGCCTATGATGAGCCTATATCACAGACGGTTCTTAGTAAGAACCGCCTGTGATATAGGATTATCACAGACGGTTCTTACTAAGAACCGTCTGTGATTCCCAATTACCACAGATGGTTTTTATATTGAAGCATCTGTGATGTTATTTAACACGAACATCATTTCACAGATCATATCACATTCACATAAGTTCACAGATCGATTATATCACATTCACATAAATCTCATAGATCATATCACATTCATATCATATCACAGATAATATTATATATATATGAACCACCAACAAAGCACATAGTTCTTAAGAAACAATAAAATTAAAGTTGTTCACAACCAGAAGTTCCAACCCATAATATAACAAGATAAAAACAACTACTCTTCATCGTCAGGTGGAAAGCTGAACGCCTTGAATTCACGACCAACATCTGGACTTGCTTGAGCCAGAGCATCAATCTTGGTGAATCCGATCAAGCTATCACCCCATCTAAAGTTTTGCACAGTGACCTTATCAATATCTTTGTCTTCTTCAAATGCAACTAGAACAACACCATGGATGTAGTGGTCAGCAACCCTGAATTTTGAATGGCCAAGAAAGTCCTCAAGCGTTGAGGTAACAATGAAAGATGGCGTGAAATTTATATCCACAACATTAGCACACACAACATTGTTAGTAGCTCCAAATTATACTTTCAGAGCATTGCGGGTAACTTGAGAGATTTTAAAATTCTTCCATATTTGCTTTTCTGCATCGTCAGCAAAACTCTACAATATTCCAATGAAAAACCAGTTTAGAATTGAATTAACTTTGCATTCACCATATTAATTCAGTTTTAGAAAAACAAAACATTACTCATCACACAATACTCTTTGGTTCAAAAAATATTAACCTTCTTGGCTGAAGAAGAGCTGCCTGTAGCTTCGGAGTCCATCTTACGTTTCTTCAATTGATCAAATGACTTGTCCATCTAAAAAATATATATGCAATGATATTGTATAAATTATGAGAGACTAGTACATTAAAATAATTCTTTTGAAACTAGATTCAATAGATCAAAAGCATGAATTTTAGTTACTGCAATGATACACTTCTCATACAACATAAATAAACCCTAAAGATCTTAATTAAGGCAAGATCATATATTGATCACGTACAAAAAGAAAATCTTAATTAAGAGCTACAGGAGGACATGCTTCCAGAAACCCTAAAATTCCTAACTCCACAATGTTAATCTAGGCCCCTCTATGATAGGCACCTGTTGATCCATCACATTCAGCAAACTGCTACAACACTAGAAGCATATATGGCAACTTATAATATATGCATGCAAACCGCTACAACAGTACTAGAAACATATATGGAAGATCTAGGGAGAGGGCGAGGGCAACTTATAATACATACATTCAGCATATATGGAAGATCGATCTAGGGAGAGGGCGAGGGTAAGGGTGGCTTATTACCTCCGTGGCGAGGGAGAGATTGACCGGGCAGGAGAGGAGAACGATCTAGTGGAGGTGTGTGGCAGTGAGACGTCGCGCGACGTACGTACCGTACTCGGTGGAGGAAGAGGAGAGGCCAGCGGCGACGGTGGAGGAGTAGATCGGATGCCAGTGACAACGGTGGAGGAGGAGAGGAGGCCGGCGACGATGGGCTATATAGGGCTCGGGGGTGGTGCGTGCATTTGCTATATAGGGCTCGGGGTGAAGGAGACGAGAAGGCGAAGAAGATGAGGGGGAAAGAAGACGAGAAGGCTCGGAGGAGATGAAATGTTAACGACGAGAACATGAAACGACGCGGCTATATTAAGTCTCGGGCGCCTTATCACAGGCAGTTTCTAAATAAAACCGCTTATGATAATCCCCTTATTGCAGGCGGTTCTTAGTAAAAACCGTCTGTGATATATGATTACCATAGGCGGTTCGCATCTCTCCAAGTTAACCCAAACATTTCTCTTTGCAAACCACCTGTGATCTACTATAACAGATACGGGTTTTCGGGATCCGCCTGTGATGTGGGGTCTTTTATGACCCATTCTATAGTAGTGTATTCTTGCAGCGTGCACGGTGTCCGTGCATATTTGATCTCTATACGTACGTGCCCTTTTGGCCATATATGCTGACTCGATGAATTGAAAACGAGGATTAATTTCGCTATGCAGGACAAGTACTGCTGAATTCATAGAGGCATCCGTATTCTTTTTTTCGACAGGACGAGGAAACCATGGGTTAATCGATCAACACCTAATCGATTGATTGATTTCACACATTGGTTCATCATCCTTCTCTTGCAGTACTAGTACACTCCATATATATGTCTTACTCCCTCCGTCTCATATTATAAGGCACGCACGCATCTCAATAAACGTAATTAGATCTATAATATATTAGTTATATGATACAAAAATTATATCATTGGAAAGTACTTTCAAAAACGAATCCAACAATATCACTTTTGTATCACATAATCAAAATATTATAAGTCTAATAATACTTCTTGGATTACGTGCGCGCCTTATAATTTGGGACGGAGGGAGTAGTAAAGAGTGAGTTTCAGTACCGACAACTCGAAGAGAGAGAGAGAGAGAGAGAGAGAGAGCATATTCGAGCTAGGCTAGCTGCTAGGTGCTTTTGAATTCCCGTCTAGTCGAGCACAGGACCAAAAGGCAATTAATCCTTCAGGATTCCTGGTTATGTTTGCTCAGAGTAGTACCCCGTGCGCGCGTACACGTACATAATAGCGTGGACCACGCATACGTAAGCACGTTTGTCCCTGTACGTACGTGTACGTCGCCCAAGAGGTAAAAAGGGGTAAAATTACCTCTAACCCTACCTATCAGGCGAGTTATTCGATCGCCTTCTCCATCAGTGCAGTAGACAAGAGCGATCTATCTGTCGATATGCTCTTTTAGATATTGAAAAACAACACATTTTCCGGTTTTCGACCTCGACATCACGAGATGTAGTGCATAGCTAGCCACCCGAGATGTCCATATGTAAAGAGCCCATCTCTAATTTTGCTGCCTCGATCCCATGCATATCGATGGATCGATGTAACACGCTCCAGGTGCTAGCTAGCTAGCTATAGCTAGATGGGTGCTAGCTAGCTTCTCGCAGTACGTGTTTAGCCCTGAGTTCATGACGTGGACGCTTCAGTGCATGCTAATGTTGATGTCCGCGGTTCGTCACGGCTCTTGATGCCTTGAGATCGCGAGATCTACCTCGGTAATATGGTGTGGAAAGCAAGACTGCTGCTACGTACTGCTAAAAATATATACTCCCATATAATTGTTCTACCTAGAGAGTAGAAGGAAAAACAGGTGCTTCTAGAAATCATCATTATTTTAGCTTAGTGAGACCATCTATTTGGATGACTGGACGATTTTATATATGGCAGATCGAAACGGAGGCTTGACCCATCAAAATTTAATGGCTACACTATATGGTAATAGTTTGTTTTCAATCAGCAGGCGGACTCGATCGATCAGCCCGAGGTTGACATCGTGTTTGCCACGTTGTACTAGTGGCGACAATCGTCAGCACTAGTCTTCCTTGACGGGTTTTTATTCAGTGTATAATGACAGAATCTGGCCATCGATCGAGACTTCGGGATCTCCAGGTAGTGGCTGCAGGGCTCCATCCCTGGGTGCCTAATATTTTTGTAGGTTTATGGACATACTGAATATATTATTTCATTAGCGTAGATGGATATGTATAATTATGTAGTGGAATTAGTCTCACGTTAATAGTTTAGATCTAGTTGATCCAGTTTTACACATCTTTATGTTATAAATGTAGTACCTCTAGGTTTTACATAAAATGATGATAAAAATGTAAGAGAGATACTGTGTAAATATGACTATATATGCGCCTGTCTCATAGGTGGACTAGATATTAAATAAATTTGGACCAGAATGTTACTAATTTAAGTAGGCCAATCTTTATCAATTTTTACACTAGCTAGTGAACCCCTAGTTTGATCGGTGCATATATAGATCCGCCCTTGTTTTCAGTGGTTTACATTATGGTGTTAATAGCTGCTCTTCAAACAGGGCATTGCTCAGTGGCGAGCGCAAAATAGAAATAGAGCGGTTGTTTATGTTAGCTCGCTAATCAATGAGACACCTTAAATACCGATAAAAGGGTGCTTTAGCTCTAATCAACACTAAAAAAACAAAAATGAAATGAGTGCGCTAGCGTCCGCACGCACCCGCCGTGCACTCGCCACTGGCATTACTTGAACAATCAGCTGTACCTTGGGATGAAACGGATTAGCCCTTACAATCAGGCTGCACGTAATACAGTTCTAGTCGCCAACAACTAGGTAGCTAGCCTAGCTACTCACCATATATGCATGGACCCTTGCTGTCCTGTGGGCAATTGCACAAAGTTACCTCCTTTATTTCACGATGTCTGTCCCTCAGTATACATATGAGACGTAAAATCTAATTATTATCTTGTGAAATTAGATCATACTTGCCGCTATTAAATAGATGTACAACCACTTATGTTTTATGCCTCTCAGGCATGCGCGAGACAGATATTGTAAAAACAGTAATAATTCAGAGCGCATCCATGCGGCGCAGATCTCCAAATATAAACTTTTCAATTATCTCTGGTCCTAGCTACGACGTCCGTACCTGTGACATTTTATATCAATATTTGCAGAGTCACACGTACATAAACATGGTGAAGATCAATTGCAACGAGCAAGGATACGCATTTGCATGCATTCATATGTGAGTCGATACAGTCCGATCAAAGAATTACTCGCTAGTACACCAATGAGTACGTAACCCACGTACTCCTTAATTTGCATGCGGTCCGTCCTCAAATTATAGTTGACAAGTCAATTTTTCACCAATCAGCAAAGTCTAGATTTTACCTGGACTCCAAAACCGAATGACTTACATTATAAACTATTTATACGTCTTGATTAGCCATGAGACTACTTCAAAACGGTTTCGAATGACCAAGTAGTGGTTTCACACATGTGATAGCTCAGCCAACACATTTTAAAAAATTAAAAAAAATCAAAAAATTAGAAATAAATAATAAATAATAAACAAAACATAGATTTAGAAAACAACAAAAAATAGAGGAAGAAATTAGGAAATGTAGAATAAGAAAGAAATTAAAAAATTTAGAGGAAATTAAAAAGGAAAACATTTAAAAAGCAGCATATGTTAATCGTATTTAACCTTGTTTTTCTGAATAAACACTTCTAAATTATCTGCATATCTTGAATGAATTTCCTAACTTGTTAGTTAGTTTTCAAAAAAAATTCAATTTTTTCCCATTTCCAAAAAATTTCCTGATTTTTTCATAAGTTTTCTATAAATTTTGTAGATTTTTTGAATTTTTAGTTTTTATTTTTCCTAAATGTCCTGATTTATTCTAAATTTTATTTTGTATAAGTCATCTTATTTTTCCCATTGTTATGCTAAGTAAGGATACTACATGTGCGAAAATCACCGCCACTCGTCCAAAACCATTATCCAATAGTCTCCAATAGTCTCATGGAGGGCAATCGAGAGGGTATTAATATTTTTTTTCCATATGACCTGACGGCCAGGTTCCACTATTATGTAGGATAATAATGGAACAGAAGTAGCAAATCCTATATAGTCTTTTACGATAACACCCTGCAATCAACGTCAAGAAAGGAGACAGCGAGCAATCATGCCGAGATGCTTCTAAAAACCTTATTTCATCCTCTTCCCAGCAGGATCCAATGACGAACAGGTTCCGAGAGCTGCTCTCCTAAATTCCAGTGCACATTGGGGCTTCGGGATGGAGTAACTCTGGAGGCAACTCAGCACATGAGGAAGGGAAGAGAGAACGAGAAGAGAAGCTCTCTTGGTGTGGTTTTGAGGAGAGGGGAGACCCTCCTTTTTAGGCTCCAAGGGGGGTGGGATTCTCCTTTTATGCGCAGGGCAAGCGTCATGCGCGTGCTGACATGTGCCCCCCATGCGCCAAAACACATGTTAGCATGTGGTGGCACATATCAAGTGCACCCACACCGCCGCACCCAATCCATTCGCTCACTCGCACCACACCGCATCGGACCCGGTCATGGACTGGCTAGCTCGGCCACGTGGCAAGGCGAGCGAGGAAGTGAGTGAGTGAACGCGTGTGTGGTCCCCTTTCCCATGCTACAAAGAGATGTGACATGTTTCATCTTATAAATTGGTGTCCTTCCACTTCCATTAGCAGTACGGTACTAAAAGATCAACCAATGCTTAGCGTGGGCCTTCAGGAGTTTCAATCTAAGGTGCACCTTGCCTTTTTCAGGTAACTTTGTTATGCCTATTCAGCTAGGTGGGGCATTGGTCATAGTCGAAGTCGAAGGGAAAAATAAGTTAATGAGATGATGGTGCCATCAAGAAGTTTTTGGCGAATGTATTGAAATTATAAATATGAGCTAGGACCAAATATCTAACAATTCTCCACCAGATCCTAGTGGCATCACGAAGTTTTCTTTTATCAAGTGTATTGTTAATATACTAGTTTTTCAATGGAGACCTGTTAGGGTTGAATATCCACTTAGATCTTCAAGCTACATTCATCCACAACTACACAATGGACTAGGCTATGAATTGGCAATTTTGTGAAAATGAGTTTTATTTAAAGTATTTACTTATATTAGGCTGCCAAAGGGCTACCCCTTGGTGAAGCATATAAGTCATACTCCTTAGTATCTTCATGAACTTGTTAGAAATTACCCATGTCTCACGTATTGAGACTAATTGTTGAGCTCACATAGGTGTGTTCCTTTAAGAATGTTCTGTTTGACAACATCTTTGTTAATTAAAGCCACGTAACACATTAAGATAAAGATCATCTAGCATACAATTTCTAAAAATGTAGCATCTCCAGCGGAGTGGGTTATAAAGGTGCACTCCTTCAGTTAACCAATAGCTTGTTCTTCCTGAGTCCTACTTCACACGATCTCTGATCACATAGGTTAGGTTGCCACTATGGTGTAACTCACATGGGTCTCATACCCATCTCCTTCAATGCATTGTCTAGTACATTCTGTGATAGTCCATTTGTGAAGGAATCTGTTAGGTTCTTAGCTATTTGGATACACTAGTACAGAATCGTTTATACGAGGCGCCTTATCCGAGGCGGTTAAGTAGAAGCGCCACGAATAAGAAACGTCGGAAGCGGTTAGTACGAAAAAACCGCCTCAGATAACGAGTCCGGGAACAACCGCCACAGATAACGACCACATCTGAGGCGGTTAGAAATAAGTAACCGCCTCCAATGTTATCCGAGGCGGTTACTTATTTATGACCGCCTCGGATAATGGACATATCTGAGACGGTTATATATTGTCAACCGCCTCGGATATGTTAGTACATATCAGAGGCGGTTTCTGATATATAACCGCCTCCATATATGTAATATCCGAGGCGGTTATATGGATTTAACCGCCTCTAATATGATTCACAGTATTAATTGTGCTGCGCGAGCAGACAGACGACTAGTAGGTAGATATGTCTTGAATGTGGCGATTTGCTGGCGATTTTTTGGAGCTGTTTTCTGGCGATTCTTCGGTGGAGAAGTTACATTTGGAAGAGTATAGTTGGAGATAATACTTCTTTGTTGGTTACCAAAGGTTAGTGCATAGTTTTTGATTCAATTCATCCAATAATTTGGTGATTTTGCTTTGTTTATTGGACATTGAGAATATACAATTATATGATCATAATTAGATCGATAGAGATGTTTGAATTATCGTATGGTTCAATGCATTGCAAGATGTGTTAAGGTATTGAAATTTTTAAGGAATTTTGTGGGTAAAAAGAATAATAATTAATGATGGATTTATTTTTGTGGCTTATTTAATTTCATATGCAAGAAGTGCTAATTTGGTTAGTTATACATTAGTAATTGAAGAGAGTCGACGCATATAGCTTAGTTATATTAGTCAATTAGTACGGTTAGTTATTTATATTAGTTAGTTAAGCGGGTTAGTAATTATTTTGATAATTCAGTTAGGTTAGTAATTGAAATAATGATAAACTAATGTCACGAAGTCGATGCACTTCATATTTTGAACTAAAATTTCAACTTTCCACATGCACGGCTTAGATGGATCGATCGTGGATGTACGGAGCTCGCAACACAGAGGCGTATAGAGATGGAGTGAGAGCATTTATGGAAGCTACCAAGGCGGACATATTGAAAGAGGGCAGAGCTGACATGTATTGTCCATGCGTAGACTATGTAACGTAAGGACTTTCGAGCTCCATCATATTGAGTACCACATCTTCAAGAGAGGTTTTATGGAAGGGTATTCAACTTGGACCAAGCACGGTGAAGATGAAGCCGTAGTATCAGATGATGATATCTGTGCCGATGAAGAAGCAACCGATATGCCATTTAATATCGGTTGTGATTCAAACCATGAGATGTCCGACGATCCCGACTCGATGCGTGAGCTGGATTAGATGTTGCGTGATTTCGAAGGGCATGAAACCGAGGGAGAGTACCAACAATTCCTAGGCTTGATGGGGGCCTCGGAGAAACCGCTATTTGCAGGATGCAAGGCTAAGTTCACTTTGTTATATGCCATGCTTGAACTATTGAAGCTGAAGGCGAGCAACAGCTGGTCCGACAAGAGTTTCAACGAGTTGTTGGGCCTCCTAGGTGACATGCTTCCAGAGGGGAATGAATTACCCATAAACACATACAGAGCGAAGAAGGTGCTTTGTCCGTTGGAACTGGAAGTTGAAAAGATACATGCATGTCGGAACGACTGTATCCTATACCGGAAAGAGTTTGCGAAGCTACATTCATGCCCTGTGTGCAAGACTTCTCGGTACAAGGGTAAGATTGGAGTAGAAGGAGCTGACGAATTCGTCGAGGTAACGAAGGGGACTCCTGCGAAGGTTGCTTGGTACCTGCCTGTAATCCCGCGCCTGAAGCGTTTGTTTGCAAACCCGAAGGAAGCAAAACTGTTTCGCTGGCATGAGGAGGAGCGGAAGACGTCCGATGGAAAGCTTAGACACCCTGCCGATGCTATCCAGTGGAGAAATATCGATAGGAAGTATCCCCGATTCGCTGCGGAAAGTAGGAACGTAAGGTTTGCGCTGAGTACGGATGGAATGAATCCATTTGGCGACATGAGCAGCCGACATAGCACCTGACCCATACTTCTCAGTATGTACAATCTACCTCCCTGGCTTTGTATGAAACGGAAGTATATTATGATGTCCGTACT
The DNA here is from genome assembly GCA_019208055.1 of Stipa capillata. Lineage (NCBI taxonomy): Eukaryota > Viridiplantae > Streptophyta > Magnoliopsida > Poales > Poaceae > Stipa > Stipa capillata. The sequence goes on along the minus strand of JAGXJF010002742.1, from coordinate 57,917 downwards.
TATCGAAGGGCCTAAGCAACCTGGTAACGACATCGACGTGTATTTCCAACCGTTGATGGATGATCTAGAAACACTATGAAACACAGGAGTGCAGGTATGGAATGCGGACAAAAGAGAATACTTCACTCTGTGGGCCATGCTGTTCTGCACAATCCAAGACTTTTTCGCTCTCGGTAACACCTTCGGTCAGACGGTGAAAGGACACAAAGGTTGTGTCATATGCATAGAGAATACCGTGAGTCTAAGTCTCAAGAATTACGGGAAAGTCGTGTACATAGGTCACCGGCGGTTCCTGCCTGTAAGGCACCGTTACCAGAGGTGGAAGTCACAGTTCAACGGGAGAACGGAGAACGGTGTGAAACCAAGGCCAATAAGCGGTGCAGAGGTTTTCGAGAAGGTTAATGATGTCGACGTCGTGCTGGGAAATGGTCAGAAAAAGAAGGCCGCAGATGAGTCCGCGTACTGGAAGAAGTGATCGGTGTTCTGGGACCTACCGTACTGGAAGGATCTAGACATCCGGCACTGCATCGATGTGATGCACATAGAGAAGAATGTCTGTGACAGCGTGCTGGGTCTACTGCTAAACATGAAGGACAAGACGAAGGATGGCGTCAAGGCCCGACTTGACATGGTTGACATGGGAATCAGGCCAGAGCTGGCGCCTGTACTACTGCCTAACGGGAAGACATACATCCCCCTTGCCTGTTACACTTTATCCAAGGCCGAGAGAACCGAGTTTTGCAACTTCTTGCATGGCGTGAAGGTTCCGTCAGGCTACTCCGCCAACATCAAGAGGCTTGTCTCGATGCAGGACTTGAAACTAATCGGCATGAAGTCTCATGACTGCCATGTCATGATGACACAGATGCTCTCAATTGCAATCAGGAATATTCTGCCGCCTAACGTCCGAGAATCAATCACCAACCTCTGCTTCTTCTTCAACAAGATCTCACAGAAGATGATGGACGTGTTCGAACTAGATGATCTGGAGTTAGCGGCGGCGGAGACTATTTGTCAGCTAGAGATGTATTCCCCCCCTCTTTCTTCGATATAATGGTGCATCTCATCGTCCACATCGTCCACGAAATCAAGATGTGCGGGCCCGTCTTCCTTCGGAGCATGTACCCGTTCGAAAGATTCATGGGAATCTTGAAGCACTACGTGCGAAACAGCTATCGGCCGGAGGGAAGCATTGTCGAAGGTTACGCTACAGAGGAGGTGGTCGAGTTCTGTGTTGACTACATGGAGTCGAACCAACCAAGTGGCATTCCACGCTCTCGGCACGAAGGCAGGCTTGATGGTGTTGGGACCATCGGAAAGAAATCAATAACGGCCGATCAACCTGGTCACGCTCTCGCCCATTTCATAGTGCTACAACACACGACCGCCATTGCCCCGTACATGGACGAGCACAGGGCAAAGTTAAGGCGGGAGCATCCAGATAGAACCGATGCGTGGAGGACGAGAGAGCATAACAAAGAATTCAACAAGTGTTCAAGGAGCATCTTCGTTTAGGTGCCTCTAGCGACATTCTAACCTGGTACGCGAAGGGCCCAACATTCGAAGTCGTCACTTGGCAAGGATATGACATTAACGGATACACATTCTACACTAGAGATCAAGATAACAAAAGCACATTTCAAAATAGTGGGGTCCGTATAGAGACTTCTGACATGAGCGGTAAACGGAGCTGGTACTACGGGTTCATCGAGGATATTTGGGAGTTGGACTATGTGTACTTCAAATTCCCATTATTTCGTTACCGTTGGGTCAATCTGCAATCTACGAAGGTCGATAAGTACGGCTTCACAACAGTAGACCTCCAACGTGTTGGATTCAAAGATGACCCCTTCATTCTAGCCAATCAAGCTCACCAAGTGTTTTATGTGACCGACCCGGCGAAGAAAAATCTTCATATTGCCCTACAGAGTAAAAGGAAGATTGTGGGAGTTCAGGGAATGGTGGATGAGGACGAATACAAGGTCTTTGAAGATGCACCTCCGATGCAACATAGCATTAGAGACCCGATTACTGATGAACCAAACGAAGCGGTGTACGCACGTCAAGATCATCAAGAAGGACTAGAGTTCGAAGAGGGAATGCCTCGCAAGAAGAAAAGGATGAGGAAGCGAAGATAATTTGCAAACCTTTGAAGCAATGCAATCCTTTGAGATGTTCGTGACTTTTTTTGAGGAAGTGTTGATTTTGTTGGTTTGAACATGCAAGAAACATGTATGTGCAAATGGTGATGTATTTATGTTGTTGATATCTGTGTGCTGTCAATGTATATGTGCAAACTAATGGTGTTGTATTTGTGATGTTATATCTGTTTGCTGTCAATTCTGAAACTGTGAACTGAATTGTTTAGAAAGTTTAGAAAACCTATCCGAGGCGGTTAGAATTTACCAACCGCCTCCTTTATATATATCCGAGGCGGTTATATCTAAGAAACCGCCTTCGATATGTATATCCGAGGCGGTCAGATAAAAGTAACCGCCTCTGATATATATATATATATATCCGAGGCGGTCAGATAAAAGTAACCGCCTCCGATATATATACGTATCCGAGGCGGTCAGATCCACGTAACCGCCTCCGATATATATATATCCGAGGCGGTCAGATCCACGTAACCGCCTCCTTTATTCGTAATTGGAGGCGGTCAGATCGGTTTAACCGCCTCCGATATGGCCCGTATAAAAAACTCAAACTGCCTTCACCCGCGCGCATTAACTCCAAGCATTCACCAGTGCCGTCGCCTCCGACCCTAGCGCCGCCGCCCCCGTCCTGCGCTGCCTCCTCCGAGCACCGCCGCCCTCGAGCACCACTGCCTCCGACCCCGAGCAACGCGGCCGCCTCCCCGGAGCACCGCGGGCTCCTCCCCTGAGCGGCGGCTTCCCCCGAGCTCCTCCCCGACCACCACCGCTGGCCTCTCCTCCTCCTAGAACCGCAAGGTAGGAGTCCTCTCCTTTATCGTTCTAATGTACATCACACATGATACCTTCGTAAATTTCTAACATATTCCTTTTGGAGGTGTATCCCTGAAATTTGCTAGTTTACAAATGCATAGGCAGAAGTCACATTTTATTACTTTTACATATATATTGTCTTCGGACTAATGGTCAAAGGCTCAAAGTTGCATACGGGAGAATTTAAAAGTCAAAACTATGAAGACATTGTAACATGAGGATGCAAAGTTTAGAGAAACTAAATTTGCAAGTGTTAACAGTGGCTGGTTCGATGTTCCCAATAAGCATTGAATTGGAGCATGATGGAACTCCAAACAAGGAATAAACAAAACGGGGCACATGCTTTTTGATGCAAACATTCTAAGGAACTATGAAAACATAACACGGAAGTGTAACTAACCTTTCGTAGGTTCATTAAAAAGGTCCATATGGAATAGAGTATAGCATTACAAGTAGTTTACTTAAATTTGACAAAAAAAAGTCAAACTACTCATGTCAAATATAGTTCTCATCCCAAATACAATATACACGAACTTGTTTCCCAATAAGTGAAAATTAACAAATGCAACATGACCTTTCAAATAGTCTATCAGCTCGTCTTTCAGTGTGAATTTTTTTACCTGTGTAGGCAAGTGAAAGAACAAACAGTGTGCCTTTCCCTCTGTTCAGACCTAAGGGAACAAACATATGCGATTTACTATGTCTTCACGAGAGATTTCTTAGAACAACTTTGATGGAAAAATGGGTTGGCAACTTAGTACCCATCTTTACATAGGCTTCTTCACAACCAAGTAGGTCAATTTAATCTTTTCACCACAGCAAACCTGTAAATTACCAAAGGAATGAACTTCTTCTAATAGAATGCAAATGGATTAGAATGGAGGATGTACTGGATAAGAGAGGCTTGCTATATAGCCATGCACGTTTGACCTAGTTAGATTACATAATTCTTGTCCATCCAACTTGTTTCCCAATAAGTGAAAATTAACAAATGCAATATGTGGTTCTGTTGGTTCTCGCAATAGCATGTTAGCCTTATATATATATATATGCCATGTGGTAGTCAAGCAATCATGTGCCTTTCTGTATTTGTCATGTTTAATTGGTTATGCTGATGCTACTAGAATGGAGACGAACTCCCGGTCGTCCTCCCCTACGGTATCGCCATCGGGGTCGCCAAGACCGTCGACATCGTCAGGAAAGGCTTCTCGCAAACCAAGGAAGTCATCGGGTCAACCGAAGGGCAGATGGGTAGTTCAAAGTTTGGATCCGGTGACCGGAGTTCCTGAGCCGGAAGAAACCCGGAAGAAGTGGAGGACGTTATGCGGGGTGGTCGCCCGTTCTAGGGTTAGAATCACTCTCGCCGATTGGGGTGAGCTGACACGGGAGGAGCAGAGATCCCTGTTTGAGGAAGTGAAGGGCTCCTTCATGTACCCGGAAGAGGTCGAAGCCAAATTTTACCGAGCTACCATATTGACGGCTAGGAAGTGCTGAAGGAATTTCAAGCACAGACTGGTGAAAGACTATCTGAAGCAAGAGAAGTCACCTTGCCAGGCATACCCGGATGTCTCCGAAGAAGATTGGGCGGAGTTCTGCGCCCTGAAGTCGTCCGAAGAGTTCCAGGCAGATAGCCAGAAGGGGCAAGAGCTAGCCAGGAGGAACAAGCACCCGCATTTTCTCGGCACCTTAGGGTATGTTGGTGCTAAGAAGAAGTGGGCGAAGGAGGACGAGGAAGCAGAGAAGCACGGTCAGTAGCCGGTGTTCTCGGATTTCAGCGACAGCCGAATCCGGGACTGGTGCAGGGCGAGGACGAAGGTGGATCCTCGTGGTCAACGCGTCTGGAGAAACCCTGGAGACGAGGAGGTCTATCAGAAGATGGTGGGGCTTAATGAGCAGGCATCTCATGGCTCATTTGTGCCAAGTCGGGAGAAAGACATACTCTCCAAGGCCATCAGCACCAGAGAGCCGTATGGACGCACCAGGCGTTTCGGTGATCTCGCAACATGGAGTAAAGCCTTCACCGGGGACACGCAGGAGGCACGTCGGCAGAGGAAACGAGCAAGAGCCGAGCAGATGAAAGCGGAGATACAGTCGTCCCTTGAGGCGCAGTTTGAGGAGAGAATGAGGGCGATGGAGGAGAAGCTTTCAGCACAGTACCTACAGGACAGGGCGCCAGTCGCAATTAGCCCGGGTGCCCGCCGCAGTAGCTGCGCCTCGGGTGCGGAGGATTGTTCTCTCGTCGACCAGATTGGGGGTCTGACGCGGTGCAAGATGCAAATACAGTTCGCTACGACGAACTTCTCGATGGACGCCGCGTACGGTCAGGTCTGGCCATCTGCTCCTGGAACGGTGATACACGGTGTCCCGTTAACGCCAGGCTTTGCGCGAGTGCAGGTCGAGTCAATCAACCAGACCTTCGCTAACTGTCCCTTGCCGAACGCGCGAGAATCTGATGAGATGCAGTTGCTAATCGACGCAGTCGGGTCGTTCGTCCAGTGGCTGAAGAAGGACATAGTCCTGGAATCAGCACCGAGCGCACCGTCCGTTCCTCCATGCTCGCTGGATCAAGGGATGCTCAGCTTTTCACCGGTGGTTGCTCGATCTCCGCTGGAGGTTTCGAGGCAGCTCGTCCTTCCTCAGCCATTGCCGAGCCTGCCACATGTCGAGCTTCCACGTTGTTCGCTACCCCCTCAACTCTTGGCACTACCACCAGTGGAGAGCTCACGGCCAAGTCGTGTTCCAACGAAGAGTCAAGGGGCCACATCCAAGCTGAAAGTATACAAAGCCAAGAAGTCTGCTTCAAAACAGGCGGCTGATGTGGAGTATCCTTTAGCGGAGGTAGCTCGCCAGCACGTGGCGGGACAACCTATGGTTGACGCTGACGTGAACCTGGGCGTAGCCTGCCGGACGCTTCATGACCATTATCTCGATATGTCGAATAGGCCGTTCCCAGATACAAGAGTCGGCGTCGTAGTCTACTTCAAGGAGGAACATTTCAAGCATCGCCAAGGGAATATGTTTCCCGTGGATTTCTCAGACATCTTCAACATGATGCACTTCCGTGAGCTGGAAGCCAGTCTCATGAGATGCTTCACGCTGTAAGTCCTTACAACACAGCACCTATTTGTTTTATCACTGCTAAATGCCTGCAATGTAAGTCGTTCTTCTCCTGTACTTAGATACATGATTGATCTTAGTGAAAGAAGAAAGCTTAAGAACTCTGTGGGGTTCGGCGACCCACATTTGATCTCGGCCCAATGCATCGCGTCAAATAAGAACATGGCGCGGGATTACGTCGTGCATTTATTCCATGAGTACTCCGCACGAGATTACATCTAGGTTGCCTATAACATCGGGTAAGCCACATCCTTTGCAAATTCTCATGGTTCGACGGCTAAACATGTAATAACTTCGTATCGTATAACCAGGGGCCATTGGATCCTCCTCGTGATCGTGGCGAAGTGGAATAAGGTATGGTACCTTGATTCCATGAGGCGTAGCATTGACGCGTGCAAGCAAGGGTACGTGGACATCATGCGTCTACTCGACGAGTGAGTACCAAAACTTTCTACTTCGTCCATGCCTATTCTTTCTTCTTCACAAAGGAAACAACAGTTCGATGCTAATTGTTTTGAATCACCTAGAGCATCTGACACGTACGTCAAACATGGAGGGAGGCACAAGGAGGTGAAGAAAGGAGTGGCCGTCGAGTTACGTCATGACTCAAAGTTTAAGGTATTCTGTAATGTCCTTGACTCCTCGAACTAATGCCATCATACTTCTGCCCTCTATACCTAATCGATATTCCTTTTGTAGTGCCGGCAGCAGCCCGAAGGGACCGACGCCTGTGGGTATTACGTGTGTTTCCATATGCTAGCCCTTTGCAGCAACCCAAAGTACGGAGATCTAGCGGTACGAAACCATCACCACTAACTAATGTCTAATGTTTAATCATGCTATTCGCCCTGAGTGTAAGCCTCATGTTTTCAGGGAGCGGCGCAAACCATGGCAATCAAACAGTTGGAAGATATGGACATGGCCCAGATTCGATCGCACATCGCTAGCTTCCTAAACAACGAGGTCATTAGTCTCCAAGGACGCTTCGGTTCCTCGGCAGCAAGCTAGGAACTTAGGATTGCGAGTAGTTAGATCATTACTTAGGTTTCTAGTTAGGTCATTACTTACTTCATTGGTTGCAAAGTTGCAAAGTTTGTAGTTATCTATCCAACTTGTGGTTTAAAATGACAAGTGCACTTGATGTTTCTAAATGTCTTGTTTATTTTTCCTCTCACTGCAAACGTGTAAGTGGGTTTGACATAACTATAACTTTTTCTTGTGAATATCACTCTTTTACAAATGAGACTTCTTTATCAACAGATATCGTGCATGGAGGCATCGGCGAGTGGTTCTATTCATGTGAAGAACTTAAGTGAACAAGTTTTTTGAATTTGATCAATATCTCCACTGTTAATTGAGTACATGTCTCAAGTGAACAAGTTTTGTAGTAATGTATGCGTATGTATGTGAATGTTTGTAGTTTATGTCTTGTGGTTGATGCGAAATGATTGAAGTGTGCTATATAAATCTGTTGTGCGTGCTGTGATTTGGATATATGTTGTATATGAACTATTTGCGTTTTCAGGGAGGATAGTAAATTAGACAAAATAATGCCTATCCAAAAACATATCCGAGACGGTTGGAAATAAAGAACCGCCTCGGGTAAGGAGTTATCGGAGGCGGTTATTTTATCTTCACCGCCTCCAATATGAGCTTATCCGAGGCGGTCGGTGGAACTTAACCGCCTCCGATAAGTCCTTATCCGAGGCGGCGGTCGGTGGAACTTAACCGCCTCCGATAAGTCCTTATCCGAGGCGGTTGGTAAATTTTAACCGCCTCCGATAAGGCCTTATCCGAGGCAGTTCAGCCAAGAGAACCGCCTCGGATAAGCTCATATCCGAGGCGCTTGCGTGACCGCCTCCGATGCATGCCCCCATATCCGCAACCACTCCGTGGAGGTGCTTGCGATAACCACCTCGGATGTGCTATTTTAACCTCCTCGGATATGGATTTCTGTACTAGTGATATAATTCAAAGCTATAACTCTAGAGTTTCTTAATTTCCTAACAGACTTCGATCGTCTTTTAATATTTCTTGATGACTTCATGTTATCCTTTGCACTATTCACTTTTATGATAATTGTTTGGTTATCACAGTTCATAAGGATAGCCGGTATTGGTTTATCAACTACTGGCAAGTCCATCAAGAGCTGACGTAGCCATTCTGCCTCTACAACGGTTATGTCTAATGTTGTGAGTTTTGCTTCCATGGCTGACCTCGTCAATATGGTTTGTTTACAAGACTTCCATAAGATAGCTCCGCCACCAAGAGTGAATACATATCCACTCGTAGTCTTAATCTCACCAGCATCATAAATCAGTTTGAATCACTATACACCTTCAGTACATTTGGGTACCCTAATAGTGAATTCCATAACTCATAGTACCTTTTAGGCAGCGCATTACCCTTTCAAGGGCATGCCAATGATCATCTCTCGGATTGGATACAAACTGGCTCAACTTGCTCACAGTAAATGAGATATTAGGCCTTGCCGTGCTAGCTAAGTACATGATTGACCCAATGATTTGGGAATACCTCAGTTGATTTTAGTGATACTTTTATTCTTCTAAAGTATTAGACTAGGATCATAAGGTATTGGAGAAGGCTTGCTATCCATGTAGTCAAAGTAGCTTAAGACTTTTTCTACATAATGGGATTGCAGTAGGGTAGTCTCATCCTCACCTTTTACCAGCTTGATGTTTAAGATTACATTAGCTACTCCTAGATCCTTCATGTTGAAGTTTTGAGATAAAAATGCATTGACCTCATTTATCACGTCAAGGTTGGTCACAAAGATAAGTATGTCATCGACGTACAAACACAACATAATTAACTCTCTGACCCCCACCATGGCGGTTGTATACACATCGGTTAGCTTCGTTTACTGATATTAAAGTTTCTTCAAACTTCTGATGCCATTGCTTAGGTGCTTGCTTGAGGCCATATAAAGACTTTAATAACTTGCACACCTTACCCTCTTGACCATTTATATAAACCCATCAGGTTGTTCCAGATAGATTTTCTTGTCCAACTCTCCATTAAGGAAAGCTGTCTTAATGTCCATCTGGTGAACAAGAAGACAGTGTAAGATAGCCAAGGATAACGCTTCTGAAATGGTCTTAGGAGTATCATCTACGAGGTAAACGGTTAAAACATCACCAAAGGATTTTGTGGTCCTTTGTCTCTTGCTCTCTTGCTCCTCAGATGAGCTTCACTAGCATCCTCCTCGGGAGTTTGATCATGAGTTTTTTCAAGATGTTCAATAAGGATGGCGGGTTCAGGAATTAAATCGATTGCTTCACTAGAAGTGCTATGCATATCTCGCATGGGGAAAATGTTCTCAAAGAATGCAGCATCCTTAGACTTCATTATTGCATCGACACGCATGTCGGATACCTTATGTTTGATTACTAGAAACCTACAGGCAATGCTCCGGTGATAATATACTAGAAATACACAACCAACAGTTTTAGGTCCAAGCTTGTACTTCTTATTTATTGGTACGTTGACCCTTGTCAAGCACCCCCATGTGCGCAAATAAGAAAATGATGACTTTCTTCCTTCCCAACACTCATACGGGGTTATCTCTTTGCTCTTAGTAGGGACTCTACTTGGGACATGACACGTAGTCGATAGAGCCTCCCTCCACCATGCTTTAGATAATCCAGCAGTGTCCAACAAGGCGTTAACCAAGTCAGTCAATGTGCGATTGTTCCTTTCAGCAACCCCATTTGACTGGGCTGAATACAGAGGCGTCCTTCCATAGATGATTTCATGTTCCTCATAGAACAAATAGGACTCCTTTGAGAAGTATTCTCCACCATGATCTGACCTAACTCTTTTGATCTTTTTGTCAAGTTGATTCTCAACTTATGCCTTATAGATTTTAAAATAATTTAGAACCTCTTCTTTAGTTTTTATTAGGTATACATAGCAGTATCTAGTAGCATCATCAATTAAAGTCATGAAATTTTTATTTCCACCCTTAGTCAGCGCACTATTCATCTCACAGAGATCAGTGTGTATAAGTTCTAATGGTGCCAAGTTTCTTTCCTCCTCAACCTTATGAGGTTTACAAGGTTATTTTGCTTGCACATAAGCTTGGTTTTTAGAACCTTTCACTATGGAAAATTTTGGAATTAAACTTATACTGGAAAGCTGAGACATGCAACCAAAATTTATATGACATAATCATGAGCGCCACACATTGGCTCACCACCATTAGAATTTTCACAAATTTGATCTATGACTTTATTGCAAAAATCGAAAAGAGAAAAGCGGAACAAGCCTCTACACTCATAGCCCTTCCCAACAAAGAGTTCATATTTTGACACAACTACTTTATTGTACTCAAACACCAACTTAAACCTGTCTTTACAAAGAAGGAAGCCGATACGAGGTTCTTATTGATTGAAGGGACATGTTGCATGTTCCTCAACTATAAGATCTTTCCCAAAGTAAACTTCAGATCTGCCATGACAACACCAAGAACAGAAGCACACGACTCATTCCCCATCAGGACGAAAGAAGCCCGAGTGGTCTGATAAGAAGAGAACAATGAGATATCAGCACACACCTGAATATTGGCTCCGGTATCCACCAATCAGTGGACTAACTAATCGAGAGAACAGTAGGTAAATTACCATACTCGGATGTCTCTTCTCTGTTATTGTCAATAGTCACATTGGCAAATTTGGAGGTCTATACTTGTTGACCTTTTCTTCCTTTATAGCTCTTGCAGTCCTTGGCCCGATGGCTAGTCTCACAGCATACGAAGCAGTTTGTCACCTTTGTTCATCTTCTTTGAACTTGCCATGACCCAACTATTGCACAACATTGGCACTGGATTGTCCCTCACCTACCTTTGGGTGCACATCTTTGGCCCAAGCTTTTTCCTCAACATCAAGAGACACAATCATATTTTCAATAGAAATCTCTTCTCTCTTTGTTTCGTAGATGTGAAAAGTTTATCCATGAGGTAGGCAGCTTGGAAATAATGCCCCCTACCACTTATTTATCAGGTAATGCGCGCTTAAGGACTCCACAATGAATAGTATTTCATAAGCCTGCTCGACCACAGAATGGTTGTCAGCCATTTTGTAGTCATGGTATTGCTCCATGATATACAACTCATTGCCTGCGTCGATGCACCGAATTTAACTTGGGGTGCATCCCGCAGTTCCTTTGCGTCTCTCATGTGCACGAACACATCGCAAAGGCAATCTGCAAGTACACTAAGAATGGAACCTACAAAGAACATGGTGGCCTCCTCAAACGGCTTCTCCTTTTCAGCAGCTTTCCACTAGAAAAAGCTGTGGCCCAACCAAACGGCCAGCTTTTCAGGAGATTTTGCCAACGGTAACTGTGGGCTTTGCAGTGCAAATTCAGTTGTTTGGAAAAGCTGCTTCTGCCAGCTTTTTGCAATGTCTGAAACTTTTATGCTCATTTTCTAAAATGTTGTAGATGGTTTGAATCAACTAAAAGCCATATGTTCACTTTCCCACAGCCACAACGGCTTTTCCAGACAGCCAACGAACAACAACTTTGTCAACAGCCACAGCCCAACCAAACCGGCCCTAAGGGTCCCTTTAGGTTTGCCACCAACAATCTAGTACACGTTCAAAACGGTAAGCCACAGAATGGCTTTGATCTACCATCTCTTGAAATGCACTCCGGAAAACTTGTATGGCTTTAGTACATTGGCAAAACAAGCCATCTTAAGACCCAAGTGCCTAAAATAAGGTTTTTGGATTGCCTTGTTAGAATAATTAGCACTTTAGGTCCATTTTAATTCTGAAATAATTCATGACAGTATGAGTCATAGGAATAATCATAACATATACTATGTACATACTAGACATGAAAGTAAGCAATAAAGCAGTGTAACTCATATATAAAAAACATGTATGTACGAGCATGGCATAGAACAGGTATAGCAACAATATTGACTCGTATTTAGGATATACCTCTCGGTCGTAGAGGAAGAAGGAGAAGTTGATGGCAACGAGCTTGGGGAAGGTCTCTTGTAGCCGTGGAGGAACTCCATAGTCGAGTTGAGCAGTTGCATTGAAACTCTTCTCAAAAACCTTACTCGTCCTCTCCCACGTAGAATCCTAAGAACGAACTGTCCCGGAGACCTACTCTCCTGAATGTTGATGCATGCCGAGGCTCCGGACGGAGTAGCTCTAGAGACAACTTGGCAGGGAGGAGAGAACGAGAGGAGAGGCTCTCTTGGTGTGGTTTCGAGGAGGGAAGACCCCCCTTTTATAGGCTCCCGGATGGAGGTGGGATTCTTCCACCCATTGCCTCCTATGTCGTGGCATGCGCATGCATGTGCCGGTACACATGGTGGCACACGCTAGGTGCACCTGCACCGCCTCACCTGGTTCGGCTCGCTCGATCACTCGCTTGCACCGCACCCGATCCCAGACCGGCTGACTTAGCTCGGCCATGGTGCCTGCCCGCGCGTGGTGAGCGAGCAAGTGAGTGAGCATGTGCGTTTGTGATCCTTTTTCCCATGCTATAAGGAGATGTGACACATTCTATCTTATAAATTGACGTTCTTTCACTTCCAATAGCAATATGGTACTAAAGAATCAATCACTAATACCTCTCATTTATTAGGTCATTGTGATTTATTGAAATTATAAATAACAGTAAGAACTGTAGCAACTTAATTGCAGTGGGTGTATTGCTGCTGCAAGTATGGCGATAACACTAAGCATGATACACAGTAACTGCGAATCACCAGCGTGTAAAGCCTTGTTGGGAATCCAAATATTTATTGATTCGAGCCTTGTGGGGTATTGCAGTAGAAACTATCTTTTACTTAGGGCAGTCCCAATGCTCCACCATGTACTATAACTTAATCATGCCACCTAAGTAAAAATCTGATGTGGTACCATATTTAATGAGGAAAGAGAGAGTAACCATATCTTAATCTAGATATGGATCTTAGCACCAAATCCAAGACATCTCATGATTTTTTTCTCACAAAACACATTAAATAAGAGCTCTTTTAGATACAACACTAAGATACAACCCATTGAGCAGGTTGTATCTAATGCAATAAGATACAACCTAAGATACAATGCATTGGGAGTGCCCTTATGGTACGCAGTAGTAGATGTACTATAGCAGCTAATCGAAAACATCATTTCTGAATGGCTCAAAAGTTCATAAAGTCACGGTGATATATATAGACTACAGCCATTATCCAGTAGAAAGGCGAAGGGATCTGGTATTCTGCTGGTTGCATATGAATTGTAGCACACTTTCCTATATCAGAAGCCTTAATTTCTACCTATTCACTTAGTTTTTCCCTAATTAACTAAATAGCTCTTTTCAGTTTAATTAAATAAAATGAGGTAATTTACCTCTGGTTTTGAAAAATTTCCTACTCATATAAGAAGTTTTTAGGAGATTTATTACATGGGAGCACACTACTACAGAAACGACTTTTCTGGACCTCATATCTCAAACGGTTTTAGCGAAACCGATTGTATTGAAACTATCTCAGCCAGTTATAAATAGCTCAATCAGTTTAAAAAATAAAACGGCTGAAATAATCATCTATCTTAATCGATTTATAAAACAAACGGACGAAAAAATATCTCAGTTAGTCGAAAAGAAAAACCGACTAAGGTATTGTAAACATTATAGTCGGTTTTTCACGCAAATCGACTGAGATTACGTGTGACGAGGTTTTCACGCAAACCCTATCTACCCAGCCCCTTCTCCAACTAATCCTACCGCCGCCCCCAATCCAGCCTTCTCCCCAATCCACCCTAGCTTCTCCCGTGCGCCCCTCTCTCCCTCCCCTCCACCGCCGCCCCGCCCTATCCCTCCCTTCCGCCGCTGCCCGACCCTCTCCCTCCCCTTCGCCGCCGCCCGGCCCTCTCCCTCCCCTCCACCGCCGCAGCTCCTCCGCACCTTCGTCGATCTAAAGCGTGCGAGGGTCGCTGCCATCTCCACCGCGGCGAGCTCGCACACTACCAGCCCTACTCCCTGGCGCTGCTCCCCGAACGGCCTCCCCGGTGCTCCCCGGTGCCGGATCTGGGCAGCCCGCCATCGGGGAAGGCCCCTCCGCCCGAGTCTGGCCACCCGAGTCTTCTCTCCACAACAGCAGCCTCCCTTCTCTCATCCTTCGCCGACGAGGGCTCTGACTTCAGCGCCGACGAGGAAGACACCACCAACGACGAGTCCGACCACGAAGGTGAGTACTCATCCCCTCTGCTCTATTTTGATTGTTTGCTCTAGCTTGCTCTTCTTTGGAGCAAAATGGGAGGATTTTGGTGCGGGGATTTTTGAGTGCCAGGCAATGAGGGGAATGCAGACCACCTGCTGCAAATTTTTCATGCAGGCCATCTTCCTTTTCACAAGACAATAAGAAGAATCTTGAAGAACTAGCTATGTTTCTAACTAGAATTGGTCATGTTTTCCCAAAAAAAGAAAGAATTTGTCATGTTGAGTTGATTTCTGTGAGTTCATGCTCTTGCCACTATGAGTGCCAACAATTTCGGTATGGTATTGTATGGTATAGGTGCCGTGCAAGTCATCTCTCTGACAAGGACTTCCATCTTTTGCTAATATTATTTACAAATTGTGAAGTCCCTTCCATTTGCTTTGTTAGGATAAGCTAGTTTTATTTGGTGCATGTGAAGAAGAACAACTGCTGATTCACAATGGCAAGGTTTTGAAAGATGAAGTACACTGGAAGAGATTAAAGTTAGTGAAGATGGGTTTCTAGTTGTCATGTTTAGTAAGGTATGGTGCTTACATGCTCTATACAAGTGTAATGCTTTCAATTACATAATATGTTCTTCTTTGATTCCTTGCAGTTCTAGTGGAGCTTCATCTGCGCAGAAAAAGTTTGGAGACTACGGCGGTGGCTACCCCACGGGTGAAAGCGGCGGGTCAACAGCAATGCAAAAGTGAATTGGTCTATACTGAACGATGGATGTATTTTTTTAATTCACTAATTAGCATTCCAGCCGGTTCACAAATTTCAACCGACTGAGGAAAGTGAGTATGCGTGACGGTTCACAAATTTCAACCGACTGAGGAAAGTGAGCATTCCAGCCGGTTTACAAATTTCAACCGACCGAGAGATTATTTTTCCAGCCGGTTTAAAAACTGGCTAAAATAAAGTATATTATTAGCGTCCTTTGTCTACAGTCGGATCCTAAAGCTGGCTATGATAGCCATTTTTAACCCACTATAAAGGTTGTTTTTGTGGTAGTGGCAATGCTGCATCTCCTTATCTCCTAGCTAGCGTGGAACTAGGTAGGAGAGAGTGCTGCTATTTCCAATGTGTGTTTGAGAGAGAAAGAGAAGCACCTAACTTGATGCAACCTTGGGGTCTGGACTTGACAGACCATGCATCTGGGCTAGCTAGCCGCGCATGTGGACGGCAAGCATAGGGGAGTCAAACTAGGTTTGTGTCATTGTGCGTGTGTTTGGTGCGAAATCGGGCATGTGGGGATGACATAATAATCCCAGACAAGGTCGCTGCTGGATAGGATGGAATATCTGGGGAGCTACGACCATCGTTGCTTCTGGAAGCAAAGGTTCAGCCCAGCATCATTTCAATAAATACTCCTAGATTAACTGGGCGTTAAGTAAACCATATACATAACGATCGAGTATTTTAAAATCAGTTCAGTATTCGGTGTGATATTCAGTTCGGTGCGATTCAGTGCGATGTCGAACATCCCTGCTGTCACTAATATTAGTTTACATGTTCTTCCAAATGAACACAATTTTGTAGTGTTCTAAATCAAATTAGAATTATATGGTATGTATCAGCAAATACTGTGTGTGTTGTGTCTCATGAAGTCTTTTTATATTTTATTTACCAAATATACTTTGTCACTGACGTGTATGACTCAACATGAATGCGTGAACAAACGCTCAATTGGAATTTCAAAAGGTCCCTGTTGACATTTAACCAAAACATAGTCTCCAACTAACTAATCACGTGTATAGATTCTATATAGAAGTTATTATCAAAGACTTAATAACTGAAAACGAAGAGACATTTATACCTTTGCCGGGGAAGAGAGGATAAAGAAATGCAAGACACCTCGTTAAAAAAAGTGACAAACAGTAGAGTTCTATCACTGTATTCGGACGAGATGTCATCAGGGGCGGCTAAAGCATGAGGCTTTAATGAGGTCCATGACCTAACAGAAGAGTGGCATTGTGAAATCACTGATGTTTTAGAGTTTTTCTTCCTCCAGTAACTTCATCTAGTAACATGTTGAACAAGTTGGATGTATTATGCTATCGGCTGGCTACCTTGATGGTTATTAGGTATTGTCGAGAAATTTTAGGGTACCTTCTACTATTATCAAGGGGATTATAGTATAAACTAAATCTTTCCGTTGATTTTCAAAAGCAGTATAGACTTTGTCTTGACTCGAATTTTGAAGAGATAGCAGTTAAAGAAAGTTACTTCCAAACCGATAAATCAAGAAATCTCCAAATCTGTAACACTAATCTCTCTCTTCCTATAACGATGGCCGTCATTGTTGGAGCTTTATCAAGATGGAGCAAATTAATACTGCCGCCACTACCTCAGGAAACACTATTACTGACGGGCCCAAAACCTTAATCACTCACGGGTCCAGGGCCCGTCAGTAACGTCCTGTCAGTGGATATACTCTTTCACTGACGGGCGAAAAAGGACCGTCAGTGGAAAGACCTCCAGGCTGCAGCAGTGGCATCTGAGCTGGATCTCCACTGACGGACGTGGACTATTTACCCGTCAGTGGTAAGAATTTCCACTGACGGGTACATGTCTTCTGCCCGTCAGTGGAAGTATTTTCTGTCTTTTTTTTTGCATATATAGCATATATAGCAACTAATAGCATATATAGCATATCTTAATAGCATATATAGCAATTAATATGACATAAATTAAGCACACATACCAATTAATATCACAAATAGTAAATACACATATAAAAGCAAGTTTACAACGAATTAAAACGATAAACAAATGAATTTAACAATGTTTATTCTCACTAGCCCTACTAATCTACGTCTACGACGCTTCGCTAGTACTTGCAGGGCGGCGGGAAGGGGGTAATTGGACTCCCGCATAGAAATCTCCGCTTGGCCGGATGACTTCGTTGTTGATGACGTACGCGAAGGTCTTCCGGATGCGGGCAAAGTCCTTTCTCTAGTCATACTTATCGTCGGCCAGGTCGTATATGAAGTTATTGAATTGATCCTGGCTCCATTGCGGGTTGTGGGATATGACGAACGCGTCTATGTGAGCGCAGACGTAGTAACCACATGTCACGCTATTTTCTGGCTGTTGCCTGCAAGGGAAGCTAAATTTGTGGATCAGCTTCTTGCTCTTGCTTTCTGCTCCTCCCCCTCGCAAGTTGTATTCCCAAAAGGCGGCTTCCAGAACTTCCTTAATTCCTGAGAAGTCCCACTTGGCACTTCTTTGGGAATCAAAATAGTATATCATTCTGGAAGGCTTGTGGATGACGATGAGGATCCAGTGGTCGCTGCGTAAAAGGTAAGGAACCAATATTAACAAACGGGGATACGTGCTTAAGAAAAGCAAACTAGGGACGGTAGTAAGTAACTTACGGGGGGGTTGTAGGGCATGAGCACGTAGTCCTTGTCCTTATGGTACAGCAATGACTCGATGAGGAAGTTTACCAGGACAGGCTTCGCTTCTCGTACATAGTACTCGTTCATGACGACCGGATCAATTATTCCAAACGCGCAGTTGGGCAGACGCCTAGACTCTTGGGCTTGGTAAAGCGCCCACAGCCTGACAAGCATAGTGTCAAGCCGGTAGAGGTTGAACAAATTAAAGATGTCTTCAAAGTTGATGTCGAAGGTGTCATGCTGTCTGTCCAGAAAGAAACCGAAATCTTTTGGCACCTCGACCTTAAAGTGCTGCACATAATCGTCCCGATTTTGTGACCTCATCATGATCGTGTCATGGAGCAGTGTCATCTACGCGGGCAATCTCTGCAGCTCATCATTCGGGACTAAGGGCTCACCTGCCTCGTACACTAACCGTCGAGGCTTCTTGATGGTTTCGGCAGATGTCTGGAAGGATAAGGCATTTTTCTTGCTGTCCTTCCTTGCCTCCTTCGCAGCGGTGCCACCCTGCCTATGTGGTCTTTTTCTTTTTCTCTCCGGCTCCGGAGAGGAGGCCCTCTTGCCTCCCGTCAACGCTTCGCCCACTGCGGCATTGAGCGTGCTTGGAGATAAGACCTTCTTTTCCGCTGCGCTCAGGTCATGGCGATGCTTGGAGCGCTTTTCACGGGGCGGCGAGTCCGTCTTGGGTTGCTCCTCCTTCTGGGACGGAATGATCGTCGTGTGCTGCTGCTCGGCAAGATCGTCGTACCGATCATCGAAGGAAACCAGCGTACTGCACAGGCCGAGCGGAGACGGGCCGGCTCCGGCTGATGGAGAGGGGATAGTTGACGTACTAGGAGAGGACACCCCGGGGATAGTTATCTGGCTCTTCGGCCACAGGATGTAGTACCCCTTGCAGTCTCCTAACTTTGTGACATCCTCTTCAGGGGCGACAGGGACTGCGACGTCACTGAACTCAGCGACGACGCGGTCCACCTGCACCCTCGCCATGTGGGAAGGTATTGCAACGTTGTGGCATGTCGCGCCTTCCATCGTTGGGAAGACTAGGCCGTGTGCAATCGTCTTATTCACGCCAGGCAAAGGGATTGTGAGGTGGCATTTCGTGGGGCCCTGCATAATAAACAATGTGTCGAATTAGAGCATTGTTATCTGCACAATTCTATTAATTAGAGCCCTCATATAAGTGATTCATGGTGGCGACGAAACTTACAGCGATGTCTTCGACGGGACTTGGCGACTCGGGGGCATTGTTGGAGGCTGAGGCGCAGCTGCTCCATCCAGCAGGATAGGAGCCCTAATGTCCATGAGGATGGACAGGTGGCCGAGACGCATCGTAGCCTCTAAACGCTAAAAATTCTTGGGCCACCAACTTGCCAGCCTCCTGGGCTGCCCTTATCATCTCTTGCATTAGAGATGTTTGCCTTCCTCTCCTCCTCTGGCGGGCAGCCTCGCGGTCCTGGGGAAACACTACATCCCAGATAGCCCCGCTCCCGATCCCTCGGACATGCCCTGTCTTCTCCCTCGTCCCTAGAGCCTTCGAGAGATGGTCTTCCCACCTCTGGCTCTGGATGGATTCCTGGGAGTCCCAGCAGCCTCTGCAATGTCAACGGCACAACATACGGACCGTTAGCGAACTGGAAGCACAACAGTATATTTGAAGAAGACATCGGATTTAGATTTTACCAATCTTTTGGGGACCGCCTGAAGCTCAGGGTCCGTGATGATAGGAGTCCCAATGGCTGGGTCCGAAACTGTGTGCGTCCTCATCCAGATCTGGGCGCGTTCCTGCTCGATATCGGCGAAGGGAACCGGTTTCCCAGCCGCTATCAGTGCGGCGTCCTCTTTCTCCCAGATCGATCTCTTCCCAGGAACACCTCGGCTGCCAAGGTGGTGGGGGAATTTGTTCTTCGCGCGCAGCTCCTTCGCCCGGTGACTCTTCTCCTTGAATTCGTCACTCTTCTTGTCAGCAACGAACTCCTCCCAGTGTTCGAGTTCTACCTTTGGCCATTTTTGTTTGATTACAGTATCGAAATCGGCGTCTAGCAGTTTACTTGCTTCATATCGCCATGTCCTTAGCGCAGCACACATGATGCTGTCCGCTTTTCTTCGGACTCTTTCCTTGTCACATAGCCTTGGATGATGCTACCTTCCGGATGCGCTCTGTTACAAACGTAGCGCTTGATAACCCCATTGTACCTTTCAAACGGGTACATGTTGTGCAAAAATACGGGACCAAGGTCTAGTATCTCCGGGACGATATAGATCATGAGATGTACCATGACATCGAAGAATGCTGGAGGGAAATACATCTCAAGTTCGCATAGTATGACAGTGATCTCGGCCTTCAGTTTCAGGCAGCGTTGCACCGTGATTGACTTTTGACAGATAGTGTTGAAGAAGTTACAAAGATCCGTGATCGTCTTGCGGACACCTGGCTCCATGATACCTCTAATTGCGACAGGCAGTATCTGTGTGATCATCACGTGGCAGTCATGAGACTTCATGCCAATCAGTCGATGAGTCTTCATGTCAACAAGTTTTCGGATGTTTGCGGAGTAACCCGAAGAAACTTTGACACCATAGAGGCATTCGCAGAGGCTATGGAGCTCGTCTTTACTCAGAGTGTAGCAGGCAGCAGGACAGCTGGTCTTGACTCTGATACCATTCTTCCCCGTCTTGGTCGTTTCTCTGGTTGCCCACAGCTCAGGTCTTATATTCATGTGTTGCATGTCTGCTCGTGCCTTCGGCCCATCTTTTGTCTTCTCCGGAATATTGAGCAAGAGACCAAGCAAGCTGTCGCAGATATTTTTCTCGACATGCATTACATCAATGCTGTGACGTGTGTCTAGGTGAGGCCAGTAAGGCAATTCCCAGAAAACAGATTTTCTTTTCCAGACGCCCTTTACCGGCAGTTGTTTCTTTCCTTTTCCTGGCTCAACTTCATCCATTTCATTCAAGAGATCATAGATTTCTTGTCCGGTCTTCTCGCGAGGCTTTGGACGGATTTCTTTTGTTCCGTCGAACCTTTCCGTATCCTCTCTCCATGGGTCATTCATGGTCAGCCACCTTCGGTGTCCCATGAACACGATTTTTCTAGAGTCCTCTAAGAAAACACTCGTCGTTTCTTCCATGCACCTAACACATGCTTCGTATCCTTTGGTGCACTGACACGCGTTGTTTCCGTACACGGGATAATCTTGCACCGTTGTGAACAACAGGCCTTTCAGAGTGAAGAACTCTTCTCTGTCCGCGTCCCAGACCTGAGCCCCTTCTTCCCACAGCGTAGCTAGTTCGTCCTTCAGTAGCTGTAGATACACGTTAAGATCCATTCCAGGTTGTTTTGGCCCTTGAATGAGAATAGACAGATGCATGTACTTCCGCTTCATGCACAACCATGGAGGGAGGTTATAGATCCAAAGAACAACGGGCCATATGCTGTGTCTGCTGCTCATGTTGCCGAATGGATTTATTCCGTCCGTACTCATACCGAACCTGATATTCCTCGGATCACTACCGAAATTTGGGTATTCGGCGTCGATTGCCCTCCACTGACAAGCATCGACTGGGTGTCTCAACACCCCGTCCTTTCTTCTCCCCTCTTCGTGCCAACGCATCAGCTTTGCCTCCTTCTTGTTACCGAATAAACGCTTCAGACAGGGGAGGACTGGAAGGTACCATACAACCTTTGCAGTGGCACCACTCGTCACTTCTTCCTCGTCATCGTCTTGGTTTCTGCCCCGCTTATATCGAGATGTGTTGCACACCGGACATTGTGCAGCTCTCTATACTCCCTGCGTTAAATAATGCAGTTGTTTCAGCAAGCGTGGAGTCTCTCTACATCCAATCCAAGTAGGCAGACCACCTTCTTGGCTTCCTCGGTGCTCGTAGGCAACACGTTCTCCTTTGGAAAAACCGTCGTGAGGTAAGCCAGCGTCTCATCGAAGCTTGCGTCCGGACAGTTGTGGGCTGCCTTGATCCTTAGAAGTTCTAGCGTGACTGACAGACGCGTGTGCTCAGGATCGCAGGTGGGATACAGCGGTTTTGTCGAGTCTTCCATCAGTTTCGCAAACTTTGCGACCTCTCTTTCATCCTCGGGGTCTTCGACCACCTGGTCCGCCATGTGACTGTCCCTCAACATTTCAGCCAAATTGTTCCCCGCCTCCCCTGTCAAGTCATCCCTACATTCCGAAATATGGTCTTCATCTTCTTCTGCGTCTCCATGTATGGCCTCTTCTTCTAAACATTCAAGAGTAGCTAAAATTTCTGTCTCCTCCTCACCGTGACTTGTCCAACGTGTATAACCTTTCATGAAACCTTTAGTCAACAAGTGTAGCTGCAGCTGCCTCTCTCGCTGAACATTATCGTGTTCTTGCATACAGAACACAGACAACACATCTTGTTCGCACCCTTTTTCTCCCTATCTTCCTCGGCTACATCTAGAAACTCATTCAGGGTATTGACGAAACTCTGTGTTGCCCTTTCGCCGTACATCCAACTTCGATCCATCGATCCCTACAACAACAAACTGATTGATTATAGTCCAAATTAACAGAACAAACACAAAATTTATTCTTTTCTTTCATGTACTACATCGTACCAAAGAGAGCTCGCTAGCTAGGGCCGTCAAGGAGCGGACTCGAGAGAGAGGAGGGGAGGGGAGAGGAGGGGAGGAGGGAAAATGGGTGGAGAGGAGTAGGGGGTTAAAAGAAATCTAGATATAGATTGAGGAAGGAGGGAGGGAGGAGGGGAGGGGGAGAGAGAGGGAAAAAGGGGTGCAAATTAAGGAGGGACAAGATTGATCTAGATCTAGATCTAGAGAGGAGGAGGGAGAGAGGAGGGGGAGGAGGCCAAAGAGGGAGAAGAGGGAGGAGGCTAAGGGAAAAATTGGAAAAAAAAGGGGAGGAAGGAGGCAGCAAATGGCTGGAGCTTGCAGCTGGCCGTTTGAGACGCGCGAGCTCAACAGCCAGCTGCAGGCGCCGCCAAGCACAATTTATAGTCGTAGACATATCACTGACGGGCACTACGTATCCACCCGTCAGTGATAAGCATGCCCCGGAGGCATTCCTGGAGCACACTTTCACTGACGGGCACCACGGGACCCGTCAGTGGAAAGCCAACAATCACTGACGGGCATGTTTAACTGCCCGTCAGTGAAGGTATGTGTCAGTGGAGAAGCCAGGGTGGACCTCCGTTCCCACTTCTACTGACGGGCTCTACAGGACCCGTCAGCGAAAGGACAACCATCACTGACGGGCACGTTTAATGCGCCCATCAGTGAAGGTATGTGTCAGTGGAGAAGTCAGGGTGGCCCTCCGTTCCCACTTCTACTGACGGGTCGTTTTTGTGCCCGTCAGTAGAAGTTGGCCGTCTCCTCTAGTGCGTGACCATCGCTGACGGGCCCGTATTCGCCCGTCAGCGATTCATCTAATCAGCGACGGGCCTCGGAGTGCCCGTCAGTGATTGTCTTGTAGCAGAGATCATTTCTGAGGTAGTGCGCGGAGTTGGTCTGTCTCATGGCAAAGGTGGCAAAGCTTCCCCGGCGAAGCCGGCAAAGACGTTGTGAGAGGTTGCATACATGTTATTAGAAGATTAACATTTGCAGTTAGTTCCTAACTGTCTATGATCAACATCAGTACTTTGAGCAGAATTTTTAATGTAACCATCATCTTATCCATGCACATGTTCGATTATGCTAATGATCAAACATTTCTGTTTCTAGAAAAACAACTAGTGCGTTACCTATCGGAATCATTATTAGACAGAAAGGAAACAACTTTACACGATGATTTTTCTACGATTAATGTAAGATCTCACAAATGTATTTGCCTACCATGATGTGGGCCATGAATCGTTTAGCCTCACGTGAGTAACTGCATCGTACATGAATCGTACAGAAAAATATCGTACGTATAGCGGCACCCAATTAGAAAAATGAGGATTTAACGAAGCCACCAGGAAGAAGATTTTCAAGAGGAAGAACCTGTTGAGTGATTAATGGATGGATCGGGGTGATCCGGCGAGTGGCCTCCTCAGTGGCCCGTGTCAATTTGAGAAATCTTATTATGTTCCCGAACTTACCATAAGCTACGGGATTTGTTTTGAAACCCTTCCAATTTTACCCTTAAGGCCACAAATACTACGACACTCATATTGGAGGTATAATATAAAGTGTTCTTGATCTTTGGATCCACAAGAATAAATGGTCCACATCGATTTGAGGATATTGTAAAAGAGCTCAGTATTACTCTAGTCTAACAAACTTCTCTACTACTTACTACAGATACCTGTTTCTCTTAGGGCTAGTTTTACTTAGGAAAAAGACAAAAAAGGTATGTCACAGCTAGGGAATTTTTTAAATAGTAGATAATGTGAATTTCTAGTAGTACCCCCATCCCTTTCTCCTTACCTCCTCACTCACCCTCCCTCCGCTCCCCCTCCCTCCTCTAGTGAGCAGCCCCCTCTTTTCTCCCACCACCGTAGCATCGCTTACCCTATCTCTCCCTCCTCTGGTACTCCCTCTCCCTGCATTCTTCTCTATCGAGCCCTACCTTCTCCACCACCATAGCTTTTCCTCCCTCTCCCTTCTACTCCTCACCTTCTTCTCTAGCTAGCATTCACCTTTTCTAGGGTCTCGGCAAGTGAGTCAAAGAGAGATAGAGAGAGAGAGAGAAAGAAAGAGAGGGGAAAGAGATTGGGAGGTTGAAGATGAGTTCTCAACCATCGAATACGACGATCGAGTGACCAAAGCCTCAACAATTGCTTTGGCACACAACGGTATACCATTGTGTAGACTTTATTGATAGATATATCTCTCTCACAAATGTTTCTCTAAGGACGCTGCAACAAAGACCACATACGGAGTAGATTGGTAGCCATATGAATAATCTACAAAAAGAAAAAAAAATTGTTCTACTCCCCTTCCATTTCCTAAAAGTCGACTAATATTAGTTTACATGTTCTTGCAAATGAACACAATTTTGTAGTGTTCGAAATCAAGTTAGAATTATATGGTATGTCTCAGCAAAAATACTCTATGAGTGTGGTGTCTCATGAAGTTTCTTTTATTTTATTTACCAAATATACTTTGTCACTCAAGTCTAAGACTCAATATGAATGCGTGAACAAGCACTCAATATTTGGGATTTCAAAAGGCCCCTGTTGACATTTTAACCAAAATGTAGTCTCCTACTAACTAATCGAGTGTATAGCTTCTATATAGAAGTTAATTATTATCAAAGACTCAATATTGAAAACGAAGAGACATTATTTTTTTCATACCTTTGCCGGCGAAGAGAAGACAAAGAAATGCATGAAAAACAGTGGTATCACTATATTCGGGCGAGATGTCATCAGGGGCGGCTAAAGGGTGACGCTTTAATGAAGTCCGTGACCTAATAGAAGAGTGACATTATGAAATCACTGATGTGCAGAGTTTTTCTTCCTCAAGTAACTTCATCTTGTAATATGCGCGAACTTGTCATATGTATTATATACGTTACAAGGTGTACATGTAAGTACTAAAAATACCCATTTCTCATAGGCTGGTTTTACTTAGGGAAAAGGAAACAAAAACAGTATGTCATAAATAGATTAGAAATATGAATTTCGGGTAGTACCCCCTCTCCTCTCTCACCCTCCTCCGCTGAACGTTGTTCCCTCTCTCTTCCTTCTCCGGCGAGCAGCCCCCTCTCCTCTCTCCCCACCATAGCTTCTCCTTCCCTCCCTCTCCCTCCTCCCCTGCTCCCTCTCCCCACCTTCTTCTCTGGCGAGCCCTCCCTCCACCACCGCAGCTTCCCATCCCTCTCCCTTCTACTCCCCGCCTTCTCTAGCTAGCATCCGCCTTTGCTCAGGTCTCGGCAAGTGATTTAGAGAGAGAGAGAGAGAGGGGATCGGGAGTCTGAAGATGAGTTCTTAGCATCAGATATGCCGATGGAGAGGCCAAAAGCCTAGACCGTTGCTTTGGCACACAACAGTATACCGTCGTGTAGGCTTTCTTTATAGATATGTCTTTCTCAGAAATGTTTCTCCAATTCTAAGCATGCACACATTTACACATGGCTAAGAAAATTTTCCGTGGTGTGTTTGGCTTCACTGCAGAGAGCATATCCCGCCCACATAGTCATCACACAACCTTTCACTGCAGGGACCACTAGAAACCCCCCACATATCCAATCCCAAAACCACCAACAAGAACGGGAGACGTTTGTAGAGAGAAGCTTTGATCCAGAGCCCATATCACTCACGCTGGGTGCAGTACTCTGCACACTAGTACTACAGACTACAGAGTGACTGGTGTAGTGCAGAGGTACGTAGTGATGAAAGAGAAAGCACAGCACAAAAATACTTGGCGCATGGGTGGAAAGCTGAAGAAATCCCGAGCACACGAGCTCAATCATATCCTCTCTAAAATGCGTCCAATCGATGTTGTAAAACTTGTTGCAAATAGACACGGGAGTATTTTAGTTTATGCTAGATATATTTGTCATCAAAAGAATTTAAATCATCTTTGTAACAATCTTTACGAACACGTAGTTAGAAATTAACGGCGCAATGTTTGTTCTGGAGAACGTCTCAAACGACAGAAAAAAAAAGGAACAGAGTGAGAATCAAATTGTACTCTACGGACTCATTTGTTTTAGATAAAAGACTATGCGGACTCATGTAGGTACATGCAAACAAAGCCTATTGAGTTTTGTGTTGTCAAATCACGAGGCCACACGCGGAAGCGTAGATTTAATCCGAGAACATCGCAGAATTGGCAATGGGAGACACGACGTTTTTAACGTGGTTCGACCACGAGGCCTACATTCACGGGGCTTGACTGCGGGTGCTCCTTCTCTTGTCTTTATCTCACTACAATAGAAATCATTTGTACAGACGGTTCGGAATCCCCGTGCGGGACGGTTTTTCGAACCGTCTGTACGAAAGAGTCTGTACTGTACAAATCGATTAGTACAGACGGTTCTAAACTAGAACCATCTGTACAAAGTTTGGAACCATCTGTACTACTCGATTTATACAGACGGTTCTAGTTTGGAACCGTCTGCACTAATCGATTAGCACAGACGGTTCTAGTTTGGAACCGTCTGTACTACTCGATTAGCACCCGTCTGTGATGTCGTGTTAGAAAAAAATATGGCCCCACGCGCCATATGCCTAGTCTTCAACCGCGTCTCATCCGGCCGTCGGCGTCGTCCCATCCAACCACTGGAATTAAATCGCACAATATGCTTCCAGCGGATTCGATCCCGCAACCTCGCGTTGTCCAAGCAAGGGGAGTGTTGCCAGCTGACCTAGACTGAGTACGTGATACAAACTGAGTAGCTTTCCTCTTAACTAATCCCTACGAGTAAGCGGGACGCTTCTAGTACAGATAGTTCTAAATTTGGAACCGTCTATACAAATAGCACAGACGGTTCCAAGTTTAGAACCGTCTGTACTGTTAGATTTGTACAGACGGCTCCAATTTGGACCCGTCTGTGCTATTTGTACAGATGGTTTCAAATTGGAGCTGTCTGTAATGTAGCACCGAATGCTAGTTTTAGAGTCCGGATCCAACCCTAGTTTGAGAGGTTTTAGTAAAACGGCCGTAACTTTCTCATACGGAGTCCGTTTTAGGTCCACGACTACTCAAATCGAAGCTAACGACGAGGCGCATCCAAAAATTCTACACGTGTATACACCTGTATGCATCTTGACCCTCAAAATTTGGCTTCTAAGTATGACTTTTTCGCTCCGGAAGTTTTTCCGTTACTTTTTTTGATCTTGCGGAGGGCATATCTCCTACACCCGAACTCCGAATTGTGTGATTCTTGTTTCTCTGGTTAGCTTGAGCCGAGGACTTGCTTTCCACCTTGATCCCAGCTTCTGCCGAGCACTTTCGTCGAGGTGCCATTTTCAAAATCTTCAATTTCGGGCCGGGATTTCCACTAGTCATTTCGTCGACTTTCTCGGAATTGACTCAAAATTTGTGGAGACGTAGAGTTTGGCCTCCCGCTCACAGCCTTGAAAACCGTTCGACAATCGAAGCTGTCAAACTCCCTCCCTGACGCTGCCACTTTCCTACCGCGGCAAGGAAATCTACAGTTTTTGCTACCGCGGCAGCAGCCTATCAACCAGCCTTGCTTATCTATTTGTACAGATGGTTCTAGTTTAGAACTGTCTGTACTATTAGATTTGTACAGACGGTTCAAACTTTGAACCGTCTGTACTGTTCCATTTGTACAGACGGTTCCAAGTTTAGAACCGTCTGTACTGTTCACAGATTTGTACAGACGGTTCCAGTTTGGACCCATCTATGCTATTTATACAGACGGGTCCAGTTTGGAACCGTCTGTACTGTAGCATCCCGCTTGTTGGGAACCGCTTGTACTCATTTTCTCAGACGGTTTTCTTTTGGAACCGTCTGTAATACTATTTGTACAGACGGTTTCAAAAATCCGTCTGTACAGGTGCGTCCCGTTAAATCGTTTTTGGTAGTAGTGTCTATTTGTGTTGGCTTGGTTATATTGTGTGGTGTCCCTCTTCTTATATAGGAGGCCTAGGATACCTGAGTCTGACTTTGACTCTACCCGTATCCTACTAGGACTTCCCCATAGTATCTTAATATAATATTATGTCTTCTCTAATCCAACTCGTAACCAACTTATACACATATTCGACACAAACTCAACATTTTGCTTTTGACTCCTTTTTGCTCTCTGTTTTTTTTTGCTCTTTCTAGAATTGTTATTTTCTCCTCAAACGTGCAGGCTCCCAAATGACATTCACATTAGCCTTTCACATCAGTGTCTTTTTCTCTCTCGTGGGAAATCTCTCTTCATTTATACTCTTATGCACTTTCTCTCTCATCGGTCACCAGCCCTTTTAATACCAGTACCTAACCAAGACAACGCAAGAAACCCAATTCCATTCCATCCATCCCTAATGTCTCTCCTGATATCTTGAAGGAGAAAGAGAGAGAAAGTAGACAGCTAGTGGCTCTGATGTAGAAAACTTTGCACACACACACAAAAAAGAGACACCACACATCACAAAACACAAGCAGAAACAACCACAGCACCTCCCAAGAACACCAAGAACCTTCCATCCTCTAGCACTGCACGCGCGCGCGCGCGTGCGCGAGCGAGGCCGAGCGTTGCGGGCGCGCCTCCACCGCCGCAGCAGCAGCAGCGAAGGAAGGGGTTGGGGTGCATGGAGGCGGCGACGTCGGCGCCGTCCCCGGACCTGTCGCTGCACATCAGCCTGCCAAGCGGCGGGATGCCGCCGTCTGCGCCGGGGTTGGGCGCGGGCACGGGCGCGGCAGCGCGCGGGGACCCGTGGCGGCGACTGGACGGCTCCACGGCGTCGACCGAGCTCTCGCTGTCGCCGCCGCCGCCGCAGGAGGCCGACGTCCCGCCGTGGCGGCGTAGGCAGATGATGGCTTCGTCCGCCTCCGCGGTGGCGACGTCCGTGCCTGTGACCGTGCCGACGGTTCCGCTGGATGCAGCGGCGCCTGCGGAGTCGACGCAGCCGATCCGGGGGATACCAGTCTACAGCAGGCAGGCGGCTGGCCACCCGTTCCTCGGCGGCGGCGACAGCCACCACCCAAAAGCGGGGCTCTACAACCCCTACCAGTCCACGGCGTGGCCCTCGTCCCTCTGCTCCACGTCTCCTGCCCCGGCACCTCCGTCGGTGGACCCCGCGGCAGCGTTCCTGTCGCCGTCCGCGTACCACCGGACGCTCTCGAGCACCGGGCGGCTCCACGGCGTGCTCGCCGACACGCTCCGCGGCTACGGCGCCCTCGGCCTCGGCGGGCAGCCCTTCGGCCTGGCCTCGTCCCGCTTCATGCCGAAGCTCCCGGGCTCCCGGCGCAGCATGCGCGCGCCGCGGATGCGGTGGACGAGCAGCCTCCACGCCCGCTTCGTCCACGCCGTCGAGCTCCTCGGCGGCCACGAGCGTGAGTCGCCCCGCCCGCCCGCTGTCGTTTCCTCAATTCCGCTTGCTTGCAATCGCCAGCCATTTTCCATGCATGCAATCCTGGGATCATTTCATGTAAAATCCCTCGCTGATTTCTCGATCGATCTCTTCGGCGCATGCAGGTGCGACGCCGAAGTCAGTGCTTGAGCTGATGGACGTGAAGGATCTGACCCTAGCCCATGTCAAGAGCCATTTGCAAGTGAGTTCCAAACTTGCAATTAACTCCAAGGCTGCTGCCTCCTGTACCGTCCAATTCCTTTAAATTTGTGCTGTTCGTGTTCTTGTTGGGGTATGCCTGAACAAGGAGGTCCAATCTCGGCACATATTCCCATGGAAACTGAATGAGAAAGTTGTGCTTCCCCTAGGCAAGAAACTGCCATCCCTAGAAAGAGGTGAGAGGGGGAGCTAGAGAGAGAAGGGTGAAATGTGTGTGGTTGTGTGCTAGAAAAAGTTGCCATCATTACGCAATAATGCAATGTGTGTGTGCTGCCCCAGGCACTCAACAAGAAGAGCCCAGCCAGTCATAGAAGGGGAGAGAGAAGGTTCAGAGAGGGAGAAAGAGAGAGATAGATAGCTGAGGGCTATGAGCCTAGGACCAGAGACATGGCACCAATGCACCATAGTATTTTTGTTTGTCCATTTCTTGGTGTTTGCTTCGCTGCTGATTCATCCTTTTGCCGTCTTTTACCACCACCACTAGCTATCTCCCTTTTATCTCTCTATCCCAAACAGATACATCTGCAGCTTTGCTTTCTTGGTTATTCTTTTCTTGCTGCTCTTTTTCCAGATGTATAGGACCGTCAAGAGCACTGACAAGCCTGCAGCCTCCTCAGGTAATTAAGCCAATCCCATTTCCATTGCCAAACTCCATTCATTTGGCAATGCCTCATCAAGCACATACCAT
This sequence comes from Stipa capillata, assembly GCA_019208055.1. Taxonomy (NCBI): domain Eukaryota; kingdom Viridiplantae; phylum Streptophyta; class Magnoliopsida; order Poales; family Poaceae; genus Stipa; species Stipa capillata. The sequence goes on along the minus strand of JAGXJF010002742.1, from coordinate 27,338 downwards.
TCCCATGTTTCCTGTTGTGAATGCTAGCTCATTGTGACATCGCGTGTATTTTTCATTAGGGCCAATGGACGGCAGCGGCTCCGGTGACGACGACCTCCAGGACAGCGCGAGGCAGGCCACATCCGGCGGCGATATGAACCCGCATCTGTTCAACGAGCACCGGTCTTCCTCTGAGGGCGCGGCAAGCCCCGCTGCCGCCGGCGACGTTGACTCCTCGTCGGCCGCCAACTCCGACACCAGGGCGCGCAGTGATTCGTCGAGGTATATATATACATCTGTGCAGTAGTAGTACACTAGCACTACAGACAAAATTCCCATATATATCCTTGCATATGTTTTGTACTCGATTCGTTTTTTCTGGCTTATCACGCATGCCGCACAATTTGCTTCTCGTTGTTGTACAAAGTGAGGCCGTTTCTTCTCGATCTGGGCAGTGGCTTGTCATGAGATAACGTGACACAGTAGTTACAAGCTCGCTTAGGAGTGAAGATAGCCAAACACAGTTGTGAAGTGTGGTAATGTGATAATGGATAAAGCTCAAAAGAAGTTTGACCCTACACACTAAGACAGAGTAGAGAGAGAGAGTACATAGAGGAAGAGGTCCCATGACTAGGCCCCTCCCTTCAGCTCCGTTGATATGATCAGCAGCCATGGCCTCTATCTCCCGGAGTGTGTGTACGTAGTTTGTTGGGCTGTGACTTTGTCCTCTTCTCCTGATCTTTCTCTTTTCATGCAGTAGACTGCTTTTACCTTTCCTTATCAATGCATGGTTGTGTCTCCACGGGGAGGTGGTGAGATTTGACCTGAGATCTGAAATCCTACGAATGTGTAGCCAAAGGACTCTAATCTTCAGATCACAATGTATCCTGTTTATTTTTCATTAGCAGCACTCTTAGTGCTTCTTTCTTAATTTATTTAGATACAATAATTATATTATTTATGCGCTTTAAAAAAAAACATGTATCTTGATGTCCTCTTGCCTGCCTGCCAAAGGCCCAAAGCTACTGTTCGAATGAAGTGCTTCCGCATTTGTATTTGCACGCACCTCTAGCATTGCTCATGGCATATTAAAGCTCTTGCAAACCTTTCTTTAGCACATATTGAAATTGTATTCTGGAAAAGAAAAGCACATACTGAAATTAATTGGCTTACTTTAGTATAGAAAATTAAAAAGTTTTGGTTTAATCAGAAGACAAACTCTTCTACCCAAGAAGCCATGCATGCAGTCTTGAACACTGCTTCTACCTCAAGAACTCTGAGTATAACAACTATAATAATAATATTCCAAAAAAAATTAGCATGCATGGTTTATTCATGAATGAGATTGCATGCTTATAGTATGTGAAATTATATTGGCTTCCTTCAGAAACATACAATGTTTTAGAATGATTGGTTTTGCTTTGACCACTAATATGTCAAAACTATTTAGATCGATCATATAAGAACAGTACAATTACTCCATTAGATTTGTTTATGATAAGTATTGATTCTCAAAAATATAATATTTTTATACTAATAGTTCATATAGTTTTATTTTGAGAGAGCCAAAGTTGCTTCTGAGACCGCGTATCTTGTCCAAAGTGTCATATATTCTTCACCGTTTTCAATTGCACAAAACTTGTGCAAAATTAGACAGGAGAATGTACATTAGTGATAAGTAGGTTCAAATCATCGACAAATTATCACGAGTATTTAATGTGTACATAGATTTTTCCTTTATGTTATCTCAGATTATATTAGAACATGAAAATTTTCTTTCGCTGTAATGTACTCTCATCAATACAAGAGGAAGTATTGCATAATTTTTAGTAAGTTGACCAAGCGCAGCAATTTCACATCCCTCGCGTTCGCCTACCAATGCTTCACATGGGGAGTTATAGGAAGATACCACACAACCTTAGCTGGAGGCCCGGTCATCACCTTGTTGCTCTCTATGTCATTATCTTTATTTTTATGCCGTTTGTATCGAGATGTCTTGCACATTGGATATACATGCAAGTTTTCATATTCTTTACGAAAAAGGATATAGTTGTTCGGACATGCATATATTCATTCTACTTCCATTTATAGTGGACAAATCATATTTTTGGCTTTATAGGTGGTTGTGGCTATCTGGTTCTCTCTAGAAGCATGTCCTATAAGAGAGTTAATAGCGATGTGAAACATTTGTCGAACCACCCGTTGCTTGTCTTCATTTTGAGAAGCTCAAGAACAGATGACAACTTGGTGTGTTTTGACTTGCACCCCTTGTACAAAGATTTTTTTGAGTCCTTCAGCAACGCCAAAAATTTATCATACTCCTTCCTACTTAGGTCATTCCCTTCTGCATCGCACAATATCTGATACAGACCATAGTCATCATTGGGCAACATATCCTCATCATTGGATTCTGAATTGACAGCATCCGACATTTCATCACCTTCCTATATAATCGGTTCTTTACCATGACTGGTCCAATGAGTGTAATTCTCGGTGAAACCCCTCCGAATCAAGTGTCCTTGGATTTGGCCTTGGTTATTCCGCATCTTCTAGTTATTACAATCAATGCATGGACATGGCATAAAATCCTCATCATTTGTCAAAATATTCTCTTTGGCGGCTCTTAAAAATTTAGAAACTCCATCAGTGTAGTCTTGTGACACATGACTCTGACCATACATCCAACTTCGCTCCATCTACGCAAGAAAGCATACATACTTATATATATTTCTACATAAATCTACAAAATATGTTATTAACAAATGTCTCTCCATCGAAAACTAGATTTAACCATACATAATATTCACTTGACCCTCACCCTTCCTCATCATGTATTTGTAAATAACCAAACACCATCATCAATTATATATCATCCTTTAGCTAGATCTAAATAATCCTCTCTCAACCCTAATCTAAATATAATCATAAACCATGCATAATTAACCATAAAGCAATGATTAAGAATAAATACTAACTTTAGATGTCCAAGTAGCAGTAGATCTCTACCCAATATGTGTGGTGAAATTGCTCAAAATAGCCAAATCTCCTAGCCACATTAAATTCACGGCACATGTCTATATCTAAAATTAGAGTCCTAAATATGGGTCAACCGATCACAGACGGTTAAATCACTTATACCTTTGTGATGACATCTCAGACGGCTGACAAAAATAACATGTATCAAATAGTTCATAAGTACACCCGTCTAAGATGAGATATCACAGATTGTTTATTTCAAACACATCTGTGATATGTAAACACATCACAAATTGTTCAAAAGCGCAGTCACCGGTGATGACTACAGTTTGGCATCACACGTAGTTGCTTCGGAAAACCATATGTGGTGACCTATATATTCACTATAGAGGGTGAATTTCTCTCAAGTCATCGCGTACAGACTGGTAGTTTTACCGGTCTGTTTGAGATGTGGAAAAAGTCAAATGGTTGCAGCCTCCGGGGCTGTGACGACTGTTTCTCTATACTAGTGATGCTTATTTTGTACTGTGCATGTTGTACTGCACACATTTGTATTTTGTACCAACATATAATCTTTTGGAGAGCTACGTGACCCTATGGCTAGGCATTTTGTGATGATTGCTGCAACTACATACTGTCACTATTCCTGATTAAAAGAATTGCAAATGGTACGTAGTACTGAAGTAGTAGTATATTTTACTATAGTTTTACTGCAAGATGCACTACTCCAGGCTCTAATTAGTAACAAAGTTACCAAACAAAAACTTCTCTTCAGAGATCTATGGATGTCATCAAACGTGTGCGACATGGGCGCTCATCGGTCGATTGGAGCTTCCCACACCGTTCAGGTACAAATGTTCATAATTTTATCTCTCCCTTTCCTTTCATCTTAACTAAAATTCTAACATTATGTTCATCTGGATCAGGGCATAGAGCCTTGTAGATCAAATAGCTTGCAGTTGCAGGTATCCAACCATGACCTAAGCTGTCCAAGCCTCGAGTTCACGCTAGGACGACCGAACTGGCATGGTGCAGATCATGACTAGCTAGCTAGCTAGACCCTTGCATTGCACATTTCAGCTATACTGTTTAAGAGTTATGGCCATACTTTGATCAATGTGCCACCAGGAATTCAGCAATGTGATGAAGAGAAGGACGGAACAGTAGTAGTTTTTGGTGTTTCGTTGACAAAAGAACACAATAGTGTCTCTTTCACTTTCTTCTTTGCGTAATTTCATTACTTTTCCACGTTCTTTATATAGGTGCAAATGTAGAGTAGCTTGTTCGTGAGGGGATCAGCTAGATTAGAAGCTTAAAGCTATGTCTATTTGGCAACTTTGTGACTGGTGCATTGTATCATTTGCACGTGGAAAGGGGAGAGGAAAAGCCAACCCAACCTGATGAGGATTATTTCTTTTTGTTCGGCATATGATTTTCCTTTTTTCTCTCTTTGTTTTCTCCTTCCACCTGACCATATATATTATTATCAGATATACGATTATCTGAATATTTTCCATTAGTGAATGTGCAATGCTTAAATAATTGAGTTAAATGACATGACCTTTTTTTTTCGATAATGGAGATTCTGCTTTGCAAAACGTTGAATCTGTTTGGGTCGTAACGCAGAATCCAAAATAAAGGATGCTAAAACAAACGGCATAATGTCTCATAATAAACGTAGCAGCTTGTTTAGGTTCCACGCAAATATGGCACTAGCCACATAGCAGCTTGTTTAGGTTCCAACCATGCCTAACAAAAAACTCCACGGCGTGGAACTCCGGGTCACTTGCTACTTCGGACCATGAACTCCCTCCCCTCCTTATTAAACGACATGACTATGTGCATATTTTGTCCTGTTGACTGTATGCATATGTAATTATGTACCGTGGGTGCACACCCCACGTTTACTATTGCTTTGCTTCTTGTTGGAGAAGCCATGAGTTGTTCTTAACGTTGATTAATTGGTAAAAGCTATGGTGACCGTATAATGAGAAGAGCAGACAACGACAAGTGAGAATGGGAATGTACGTAGGCTACCGGACGATATATCTTGGACTTCCCCCTAAAGTTAGATCCATCTTGCCAGTGCAATGTGCTAAAGAAACCGTCTCATGTGCTTAGGTCCTGTTTGTCTGGGTTGTGACTTTTCTAGAAGCAGCCATGGACAGGATGTACTAAGAAAGTTATTGTCTGGAATGAGGGCCGTTTGATAAGCTGACTATCAGTGCTAAGGTTCTAAGTGAAAATATCTAAATTGCCCTTAGAGTTCTGAGAGCCTGTTTATGTGCTGATTTAACATTAATCAGCTTTTTATGCTAATTTATTCCTAGGTAACATGTTTCCACTACACAAAAACAGCTTTCTCAGTCAGTTAAAAAGAACCATTAGAGTCGGTTTCACAACCGACTATAACAAAAGGGAGCTAATAATATTTTTTGAACCGGCTAGAATAATCGGACTGCCTCAGCCAGTTTTAATTTAGAACCGACTGTGATACTGACAAAAAGAATTAAAAAAATAGGGGTGACGCGCTGCTTGTCGGCGCTGGCTGCAGTCATTGCCTTTCCTGTGTCAGTTGCGATCACTGCTTCTCTAACTGGTCCCACGGCGCCTCCGTGAAGTCCGGAACCGACACCGAGTCCTCCCCCATGGTGCAACGCTAGAATAGCTCGCTCGTCATCGGGAACGCCCGCGCCACCATCTCGTCACTCGCCACCTTGGACTCCTCGTACACCCCCTTACCTTCATGCAAAGTCCACACACAAGTCAGGAGACCAAACCGAGCGGCCAGCTCAGGGTTAGGGGGAGAAGGGGATTGGAGGAAGACGCGCTTACAAATTGGAGGAGGTTTGGGTCAGAGGTGGGGTCGGCGGCCACGATGGAGTCTAGTCCCGGGAGGCGGCAGAGAGCGAGCGGAGGTAGAAGCCATAGCTGTCGTTGCTGGCGGCGAGCTTCTACAGTCAATGCCTCAGATCGACTCTAGTGAACAGCCCCTCCAATTGAAGCCTCAACACGTCGAAACCCCTCAAATCATCATGCTAGGCATGTAGAGCGACCTCCCGCATGGCTAGGAAGAAGCCAAGAAACCGCACCTTAGCTGCAATGGCGACACACGCGCAGGAAGAAGGGGAGCGTTGTGGAGGCAGAGGCGCCTTCCCGGAGTTCGTTGGGGCCGGCGGCGGGAAGGGCTGACAGCTAGGTTCCTTCCTCCACACGTTCGCGGCCGATCCGCAGTACCGGTAGCTCTAGGCTGAGGCTGTGCGGTCTGCAGGAGAGGGTAGAGGAGAGAGGATAGAGGATAGTGGCTGTGCGGCTGAGGAGGCCAGGTGGGCAGTCAAGGGAAATTGGTAGGGTCAAGGGAATCGGCAACGAATCAGGTGAAATTTATCTCAGTCGGTTGTTTCTTCAAACCGGTTGAGATACTAACACTATCTCAGTCGGTTCTATTATATGAACCGTCTTATATATTATTAGAGTCGGTTAAAAATAAAAACCGACTGAGAGTGTATGTTTTCCTAGCCGGTTATTTCTTTGCGATCGGGTCAGTTAGCAAAACTGGCTAATGACGTTACTATTGCTATCGGTTTTTAGAAAACCAGCTGAGATGGGGGGGGGTGTCCAAAAAAGCCGTTTCTGTGGTAGTGGTCTAAGCTGATTTAGTGTTAACAAGATTGTTTTCAACTTTTATTCTAGAAAATTTACCAATGCAAAATTGGCACTCGTCTGTAAGCATAACACTTTCGAAACTTTAATAGGACTTTGATGCTAAATTGTTTATGGGCAAGATTTGAACAAATGGATAAGTACAAATTATGAAATGTGAGCGGCACATCAATCCTTGAAAGAACATTGAAATTCCATGATACAATCTACAAACTCACAATTTGAACATAATCCTCCTAAACAATTGACCTACAAAATTTTTTATGTAGAAACATATGTGAACAAAATTCTACATCTTTAACAAACACTCTAGACTGTTCGTGTTAGGCAATGGATCGAACAAGTCATGGCACTAAACAAATCTGCTCTCTTCGCAGCTCATGCTAGTATCTTAAGCGATTATTACTCCTACCAACATATCTTCAAACTGTTGAGGACTAGTGATGTCATATACTCCGTAATTAGCACTGAAGCCTTTTGCCACCTCAACGGTGGGGGAGTACCGTGTTTTGAACTTAACATATGGATTTCTTTCATGTAGCTACATGCCATATACAATAATTGTCAGTATTGTGTGCAAGAACAACTATTCAAACTATTCTGTGCTCATGTGGTCCATAAGTTAGATTAGTCTATACCAAGACTTCATTTACCATTACAGTGGAATGTAATAATTCCTTGTACTTCTTTTAAATAGTAAACATAACATAGTGAGCAACCACTGACTCAGCATAAGTCTACTTTAATTACATAATGCATGTAAAAAGCAACTATATCCAACCAGAAATTTACTATAAGCTAGGCGTAAATTCCAAGCGTATTTAGCTTTTCAGAAAGGAATAGGCTGCACATATACACGAGTTTTTTGTTCTTAAAATGAAATTAGTTTATTAAAAATATGTCAAACTTAATTAGATCGAATACAGTGTGATATATAAAATAATGGATGTTCATAGGAGTCAGACAAGACCATGTCAAAAGACAATGTGCCAAAACACAGACCCATTAATAGACTGCTTTCAAGAAAGAAATACAGTACGCAGGCAGCAATGGGATAAATTAAGTGAAAGAAATGGAGTAGAATGTAAAAAGAACGAACCAATCATAAAGCAATCGATTGCAAAATCATTTAGCAGTGGCCCGTGCTTGTCTGTCCCCACATCGATGTCACTCTATTGTTTACTTTGTCGGCTCTTTTGCTCAGTATATGACAAAACACACACAGGAGAAATTTAAGGCAAAGAAGGAAAACAGCACGAAGGAAATAAAGTGATGCCATGTGCATTTAAATGTTTTGTCCCCTCTCACTCTGTCTCTATCTCTCTCTCTCCTCTCTACTGCATTCCACTTCGAATTGGTCATTTATTTGCATGGGGCCTTTTGCCCGCTAGCAGATGGGGAGTTGCACATGTTTGGACCATGTCTACTGTCACCCATTCATGATTAATTCATCACCATGCAGCCAGTACATTTATGTATATATAATCACTGCATGCTTCTGTAAATGTAATTTGGTTTGACTCTGGTCTCGTCAATGAAATTGGGTGCTTCCCTTGTTCAAGAAACTGTATTCCGACATTAGTTTGCCTATCCAAATTGTTAGTGGCAACTAATTTTATTGTTTTACAATTTCCTTCTTTGAGGTCCTCTCCGAGACTCCACGTGAAGGGCCTGTCTATATATTGGTCGATCTTATCTTTGTATATGAACCCTACAAAGATTTGGTTGATCTTATTCCTCATTGAAGGCGATGCTTTGAAGACTAGGCTCTCTCTTGCTTCTCATGGCTGCACAACTACTATTTTTGTATGGACGATCTGTAGATAGCTCTAGGTGTAGGGATTACATTGTATTGTCTAGTCAGGATAATATGTTTGGTCGTTTGTCTTCACGTTATTTTTTTAATCGAGTTTATCGGTTTTTTATTTGCATCTTGCAATCTTTGTAATACTCGTGGCTATGTATATCCCTAGCCCATAAGCTGGGAGTATATGAAAGCTTCATTTTTAAAAAATATATATTTATATTATTAGTTCCCTGTCAAATAATTAATCATATTGAATTTGCTCAGAGTCGATATGGCACGTGAAGGATGGAGGGCGCATGGGAGATAGAAAATACACAAGACGACATCAACCGTCGGCCCGCGTTAACAAAAAAGAAAACTTGATCTGTCGTACGATACCGCGCAATATAGATCAACAGCTTGGCCAACCAGGATTAGACCAAGAATGAGTATGTATACGCCGATATGCGTATGATTTTGTTTTGTCTTTTTGTTTTGCATGCATGATTTTGTGAAATACTACTGTTTCCTGCTAATTGAAAATGGAAAAATGGTATATTTTTCTTACTCTGTTTTTTTTTCAGTTTTGCTAATTGCAAATGAAAAAAGGGTATGCTTTTTTCGTTTCTTCCGCATGCGTCCACATTCTTTGGGAAGAAAATGGGAATAGTATTCTTTTCAATAAATTATGTGAGAAATAAGCTAAAATACATAGAATAGATATAATTGGATCACTTTTTTGTTATATTTCATGAGCGACAATTATGTGTGCAAGTTAAGGATGATGACATCTCAAAACAGGGCGGATCTCGTATTAAATTGAATTTTTTTAAAAATCATTTGATATGTGTCTCAAGTACATACCACTACTACAGAATTCATTTGTCCAGACGGTTCGGAAACACCGGGCGGGACGGTTTTCCGAACCGTCTGGACGAAACAGTCTGGACAAATGAACTTTGTCCAGACGGTTATTGAACCGTCTGTACAAACACTTAGTACAGACGGCTCCACACACGAGCCGTCTGTACTACTATCTGGTACAGTGCCTCCGAAGCATTTGTATAGACGGCTCCCAACAACAAAACCGTCTGCACAAATGCATAGAACAGTACTTCAAAAGCATTTGTACAGACGGTTCCGTTTTCAGAACCGTCTGCATAAATTAATTGTACAGACGGTTCTACCCCTGGAACCGTCTGCACAAATGCTGCGTTAGGAGAGCGTTGCTGCCGCGGCAGCAGAAACAACCCGTTTCTGCTGCCGCGGTAGCAGTGCGGCAAGGCGCCATGCTGCCGCCTGCTGCCGCGGCAGCGGAAATGGCTGATTCCGTTGCCGCGGCAGCAGTGCTGCAGGGCTACGGTAGTGCCGCCTGCTGCCACGACAGCTGAAACGGACGTTTCGGCTGCCGCGGCAGCCGTGCGGCAAGGCAGCATGCTGCCGCCTGCTGCCGCGACAGCGGAAATGGCTGATTCCGCTGCCGCGGCAGCAGTGCTGCAGGGCTACGGTAGTGCCGGCTGCTGTCACGGCAGCTGAAACGGATGTTTCGGCTGCCGCGGCAGCCGTGCGGCAAGGCGACGTTGCGGCCGCCTGCTGCCTCGGCAGCGGAAATGACTTATTCCGCTGCCGCGGCAGCAGTGCGGCGGGGCGACAGTGCTACCGCCTGCTGCCACGGCAGCGAAAACAGAGGTTTCTGCTGCCGCGGCAGCAGTGCGGCAGGGCGACGTTGCTGCCGCCTGCTGCCGCGGCAGCGGAAACTACCGTTTCCGCTGTCGCAGCAGCCGTGCGGCAGGGTAACGATGCCGTGCGGCAGTGAAAGCATTAGAAACAAAGTGATCAATCACGGGCATAGCATACACAGACACACAATGTAATCACTAATCTTAGGCATAACATTCAGAAGCAAACTTAAAAGATCATTCTCGACAACCACAAAGTCATTTACATGCATTGTTAGTGAAAAAAACTCTCAAGTCATTGAGGAGCAATTTGAGGACAATGGAACTCTCCGGTCTCCTTCAACACCTCTCTAAATATGAAAGCTATTAACCATTTTTGAACAATCGAGACGCCCTCAGTGTCGAGCTCATCTGTAGGGAACTTCAAAGTCTGCACAAGGAAATTAAATAGCTAGGTTAGGCACGACGTCCGAACGATGAAAAATGGAACTACATATAGTGTAATGACACTAACCTCCAGATCTACCGGACTAGAGCCAACGATCTGCATCATATATGTCGCCACATAGTATCCACAGAGATTGCTGCCCGGCGGCTGCTTGTGGCACTGTAGAAATCATGGTTACTTGCAGGGTAATTTAGTTTTACCGAATACATATTAGAACGTGCGAGGTGATTATTCTTGGGCGAGGGAGGAATTATTACCGGGAAATGAAATCGGTGGGTAGGTTCGGTTTTTGTTGTTTTCACAAGCCCGCCCTTGGCAACATATTTCTTGAACGCCCCGTTGAGCACCGTCGTCAAATCTGCGTACTTCTCTGGTGGGTAGTCCCTAGAGTCGAAGTACGTGGCATGTAGATGTTCTGGCTCGAGGCCGACGAGCATCCAGTGGAAACCATAGTTGTACGGTAGAAGAATGGCGTGCTTAGTACACTGAACGAGCATGGCGTCCGAAATGTAATCCTCGACCTCGTTCGGCTGGAATTGGACCATTGTGCATATGACCACTCCCGGATCGAGGAATCCGATATTAGGGTTCTCTGTCCTAGCCTCTTGAATCATATGTCTGCACATAAAGGTAATGTCATTGAAAGAGCGTATCAATAAGTTAGGCAATTCATTTAGCTTAAACAGTGATTGAGAACACTTACAGTGTCCAGCATCTTAATAGGCTGGCATCGAGGGCGTCATGACGGTAGAGGTCTGATAAATCCGAGAACTCGATGGTAAAGGTTCCACCTGCATGAAGGAAATGTTGCCGCTTGTACGCGGCGCAGATATTCTGAGGAAGCTCTGTCTCCTCGTTGGACCTCTTCATGTAATAATCGTGCAAAATCTGAGCTGCCCAACCAAGTCGCTCTAACGCCGCCCGTGTCACTAGCGGCTGCCGTTCCGTGTATTTTCTTATCTCCGGTTCTTCGTCTACCTCTTTGCCCTTGGCCGACTTTGTGCTATTTCTGGTGGCCCTACGCTGAGCTTGAGGAGCTGTGTTGGCAGCCTGTTGGCTAGATCTGCTAGATTGCTGAGATCGTGCTGAGGCGGATTTCACCTTCGGTGGAGGAGGACGGCGTGAGAAATCTTTACCGTAATGCACCGGAGACAGCGGCCGTGGAGGAGGTGGAGGGGCAACCAGGGAAATGTACTTCTTCGGCCACTGGATGAACGTGTGGAGGGCCTGCCCCAGTGTCGTGACGTCGTCCTCCGGCGGTACAGGAAGTCTGAAGGATCTGCAATTCGCATGCACCATGTCCACTGCCACCTTAGCGTTATCCGCCGCTAGCGGAACTCCGTGCACCGTCATCGTGCTTTCTGAAGGTGGAAATACTAACCCCTGGCCAGCCTCAAGCATATCACCGGGGCCAAAACTGCTGGGCACGAGGAGCTTGCACTTGGTTGCCACCGCTATCTCGTCGAGAGGGAATCTTTCATTGACGTCTTCAGGCAGAATAGGGTCGAAATGAGGTAAGTCGTCGGCGCGGTCGTCATCTCGAACGTGCTGCGGTGGGGATTGTTCTTCCACGTCTTCGGCATTCTCGTTTTCCACGGATGCGCAGCTACTCCGGCGCCGACCATGTGGGGATGAGGCTGCGGGGCTGCGTTCGGCCCCGGCGGCTGCATCCTCCTGCCTTATCTGCCGTACCCGTTCTTCGACCCTTGCATCGATCCTCTCTTCTAGGCCTGCAAATATTTCGTCCATCAGCTCTTTCTTCATCCGTTCACGCTCGGCTGCCTCGCGCTCTGCTTTTGTTCTCCTCCGACTCCTGTACTGTTCCGCATCGTCGGGGAATCCAAGCTTCCATGGAACCGTCACCCCCAGGCCACGCGTTCGACCCGGGTGCTCTTTGTTTCCCAGAGCCGAGGTTAGTATGTCCTTCTCCCTGGCTGGTTGGAAAGTTCCTTGAGCGGCTTGTTCTGACAGTCGCATAATGTTTTCAGCCACCTGGACGGTTTCGGGCTTGTTGAAGGCGACGGTGCCATCAGCCGAGATGTTGGCTCTCGCGCGATACCAGTTCCGGGCCCGCCTCTCTGGGATCTGGGAGAACGGCGTGTCGCGACTCTCCTGAGACGCCCGCTCGTCCTCTGTTCTCCATTCCAACTCCTTGCGCGCATACCCACCGCTTCCGAGCCTGTGGGGGTGAACGTTGCATGCCTGGCGCGCCCTGTTTGCCTGACTCCGCTGCACGAATTCCTCCGACGTGCACCTCTCCACGAATTCTGCCCATTGATCCTCCAGGTACCCGTAAGTGTTCGGGTCCTGCCTGTAGGGCATAAGATCGTTCTTCACGTACGTGTTGTACAGCTCGCTCTTGAAGGTCTTCCACGCCTTGCCCATCTTCGCTTTTGCCTGTCTTTCGACGGCCTGCTCGGTACCTTCCGGGAAGTCGAACTGTCCTTGGATGGTGTTCCACAGGAACTGTTTCTCGTTATCCGGCACTGACGGCCAGCTGGCGTACGTTATCGGGATCTTTTCCCTCGCCAATGACGCGCACGCTCTACGGAATGCCGCCTGAGCCTGCTGAGGCAATATGGGCACACCCTCAGCACTGACTTGAGTTATCGTGAAGTGACCCCGTGGGCATTTTATTTTTGCCTCGGCCACCTCGCTTTCGCTTCTGCCCACCCGATTCTTCGGTTTGCTCACGAGACGAGGCTTCTGCAGGTTGGGAGGGCATCGGTTGAGCCGGTTGAGGAGACACGTGCGGCTCGTCTTGTCGGGGAGAAGAGGCCACCGGCTGTTCACGTTCATCTCCTCCGGACGCCATCTTCAAAAGACGAAATATTCAGATATGCAGTTCACGACTAGATTGTAGACATTTTCATATAAAGACACATACTTTGTGAATTAAACAACAATGAGATACATATGTACAACAACTTCGTAAATAGTGCTAATGTTCGTAATCTCATCATAAATATCTTCCTGAACTCTTCTCCATTCTCTCGATCGTAGGCCCACCCCAACCCTCATCCCATCTCTTCTCAGCTCTCATCTTTCTACTTACGAAGTTTCTATTCTTTCGCTTAGCTTTATACATACTTTGTGTCTGAATCAGTTCTCTCACATTTACTTACTGTATCTGAATTGTATTTATACTCTTTAAATCTAAATGTACTCTCTATTTACTTCTTTCTCGTTTATTACTCTCACCACTTTTCGTTTTTTCTTCTACAACTCGTATCTCGTTCATTCGAGCTTTCTCTCAAGTTCTTCACTCTCCGTCTCATTCAATTTATACTCAGTTATTTCTCTTAATCATCTCTAACATTCACACTTCTCATGCTTAGATTTTCTCAACACTCTTTCTCTCTGTAAATCTACTTCATACTTTATATAGCAAACTTCTATTATTAGATCAGTTATTTTTATACTCTTCTACAACATTTCTTCTCTTTCTCAAGTTTACTCTTCACAACTAACATCTATTAAATTCATTCTCTATATGGAGCCGTTTGTTTATCTAGATAAAGTTATTCTGTTATCACTCTTTTCTCTTAACTATAAAAGTTGTAGACTTACTATACTTGCTACTTCTCTTATAATACTATAATTTCTCATTCTCTCTAGTTATCTTAAAGAGCATATAGTTAATGATCTATAGGATAAATAGGTTCTAGAGATCAATTCTTTAGCTTTATCTCTTCTAAGAGACATGTCCCTTCAAATGCAACTGCCATCTCTTCCCTTCTTGTATATAAGCGTAAAATGTACAAACAATGAATAGATGGTTGATCTCTCATTCTCTTGTGTCCAAACACTGCCTCTACAATTCTTACTCTAACAAATAATATTAGATTAAATACTAATGTAACCATTAACGAACCGGAGAGACACCACCATAGCATGGAAACAGAACGAACAGGCAACAGAATAATATTCAGATGCAAATTCAAGTCAGAATAATTGATTGATGCAGCAGATCGTTTCACTAGCCCTAAAAGTAGAACAATTATCATCAAAGTACCCTAACACAGATTCCTTATCAACACAAGCTCCCAGCCATGGCTGGCCTTCTCCAAGAAAGCAGAAGTACCACTGTCAGTGTCCCGGTTCAGGGCGGTCGAGGAAGGTCGCCGGAGATTGGGGCCGGTCGAGGAAGCTCGCCGGAGATCGGGGGCGGCGGGGAGCTCGGAGGCGGCGGGGAGCTCGGGGGCGCGGGGAGCTCGGCGGCGTCGGCCAGAGAGCTTCGGGGCGGCGGCGGCGTCGGCCTGATGGCTTCGGGACGGCGGCGGTGTCGGGGCAGAAGGCCGGGCGACGGCGATGTGCGGCTGTGGCGGCGGGGAGCTCGGGGAAGAATAGGGTAAGGGACTTAGCGAAAATTGAAGTGGTGGCGCGGGATTGGAAAGAGGGGATTTATTAGAGAAGGTAGTCCAGACGGTCCGCAATACACAAGCGTCTGGACTAATAGTGCAGACGGTTCTCAATATGGAGCCGTCCGCACTAATCTTAGTGCAGACAGTTCTCACTATGGAGCCGTCTGCACTAATGTTGCAGGCGGGACCCTGCTACATTAGTGCAGACGGTTCTCCATGTGGAGCCGTCCGCACTAACGTTAGTGCAGACAGGTCTCAATATGGAGCCGTCTGCACTAATGTAGCAGGCGGGACCCTGCTACATTAGTGCAGACGGTTCTCAATGTGGAGCCGTCCGCACTAACGTTAGTGCAGACAGGTCTCAATATGGAGCCGTCTGCACTAATTAGTGCGGACGCTTTCCAATATAGAACCGTCTGGACTATTAGTGCACCGTGCAGAGCCGACGCGGGGTGGGACTTTTAGTCCCACCTCGCTAGTTTACGTAGGCTTCGACCGGTTTATATACCGTTCTTTGAGCGGGGCTGTCGAACTTCTTTCAACCGAGCATATTCGTCAGATCCTCCGCCTGGCCACTGGGGCCGCTGGTCAGTACGGGCCTGTGCCCGAGTCGCCTGTGATGGGCTTGATGTGGGCTTGTGCCCATGTCGCCTGTGATGGGCTTGATTTGGGTGCAGGCTTTGGAAACCAAAACCCCAGTGGCAGCCGGGCATTTTTTCTTCTTTTTACCTTTTTTTTAATCAAACGCCAAGGAGTCTGGCGTTTATCTCCCAAAAGGGTTCTTATGATGACACCATGCAAAGTTTCTTTGCTAAACCTTCTCAAATTTTTACCATAGCCTCTAGGTGTCATATGATGACACCATGGAAAGTTTCATGTTTTTCTGACTTCGTTTACATTTTTTGGAATTAAAAAACCAATAACCTCCATGTTCGGGGTCGAGTCTCGGCACCTTGATGTTTGGAATTCCTTTCCTTTTCTTGGATAAGGCCTAAACATAGACTAAAGACTACACATAGGATTTTTCAACCCAATTTTGCCAACTTTTTCATGCACTTGCAGTTCAAATTTGAATTATATTCGCTAAATGCCTAGAAATGCACTAAATGACTTAAATATAGCAAACGAACCCCGAAAAATGCCAAATTTTGACATGGAACATGTAATGGTATATCTTGAGGGTAGAAAAAATTTCAAGGTTAACCGATGAAGCAATCGTCACTTTGCCTTCAAATCTGACCCGTTCCCTCTCAAAACCTAGATTCTTCCTCGGAGATCTTGGGGTTTCTAAGTAGTGTACGTCACAACTTTTGCAAAACCTTCTCAAATTTTTACCACAGCATATTGATGCCATATGAGGGCACCATGCCAAGTTTCATGTTTTTCTGACTTCGTTTGCATTTTTCCGAATTAAAAAACCAATAACCTCCATGTTCGGGGTCGAGTGTTGGCACCTTGATGTTTGGAATTCCTTTCCTTTTCTTGGATAAGGCCTAAACATAGACTAAAGACCACAAATAGGATTTTTCATCATAATTTTGCCAAATTTTTCATGCACTTGCAGTTCAAATTTGAATTATATTCACTAAATGCGTAGAAATGCACTAAATGACTTAAATATAGCAAACGAACCCCGAAAAATGCCAAATTTTGACATGGAACATGTAATGGTATATCTTGAGGGTAGAAAAAATTTCAAGGTTATTTATTACTAGAAATAGGGTTATCTATTACTAGAAATGACTTAAACTTCTGAAAATCATAGAAAATGGGCAAGCAAATGAGTATAAAAATTCACCAAACTTCAGGGATGGACATAAATAGGGGAACATTAACTTCATGCCAAATTTCAGAATTTTTGGAGAAGGATAGGACCTAGCTCTAGTTCAAATCATCGAATTAGGTCAAACCCTAGCTTTGAACTAGAACCCTATTCAAATGAACTCCAAATCACCTCAAACGTCTACAGCAGGTTCCAAATAATGTTAGAAGGCGCCTGTAAAAAGTTCATAATTTTTGGACAAATATTTATACATAAAATGACAGGAGGAATGAATCTGTATAAAAGAAAAAGAAAAATCTTTAAAGGAAAAGAGGCCGAAGCCTGTTGGGCCGCCTCGGCCGGCCCGTTTACCCCCGCGCGCGCCTTCCACCTTCCCGCGTTCCGCCTCTCCCACTGGAAAGCGCCCCCACGCATTAGTGCAGACGGCTCCACATTGAGACCTGTCTGCACTAACGTTAGTGCGGACGGCTCCATATTGAGAACCGTCTGTACTAATAGTGCAGGCGGGACACTGATTAGTGCAGACGGTTCTCCATATGGAGCCGTCTGCACTAACGTTAGTGCAGACAGGTCTCAATGTGGAGCCGTCTGCACTAATACGGCGCCGCGCAGAGCGTACGCGGGGTGGGACTTTTAGTCCCACCTCGCTAGTTCACCTTGGTTTCGACCGGTTTATATACCCATCGGTTGCAGGGGTCGTCGAGCTTCTCTCAACCAAATGTATTCGGCAGATCTCCCGCCCTATGGGCCCGGCCCCTGGGGCCGCTGGGCAGTACGGGCCTGTGCCCGAGTCGCCTGTTATGGGCTTGACTTGGGCTTGAGCCCATGTCGCCTGTGATGGGCTTGATTTGGGTGCAGGCTTTGGAAACCAAAACCCCAGTGGTAGGCTGGCATTTTTTCTTTTTTTACCTTTTTTTATTTCATATTGCATTTAATGGCATTTTTTAAACAATGTGAACCATATTTTATGTAAGTCCAAAATTTATTTAGGGATTTGGGGTGATTTTTGGGGATTTCTTCAAAATTGGAGATTTTTTCCTTAGGGCTTTTCTTAAATTGACTCATCCCCACCTTCTAAATGCTACAAAGAACACGGCTGAGAGCAACAAGACTTAACCGTGCTAATCCACAAATTTATTTACGGATTTGGGGTGATTTTATGTAAATTAATGAAAATAGACATTACTGATTCATTGGGAATTCATAAAATTGAATGCAAAAAATGCCTTAAACTTGTAAAATTCATAGAAACTTCATATGAACTCCAAACGAGTTGAACTTTTTTTATAAATTCATATTTTCATATGTACAATTTTATGGTTACATCACACAAAACAACCTAATCTCCTTTAACAACCAGCCCTTCTTGATGATCGACACGCAGATAGCAGGTGGCCCCGAACGGTAGTTGTTCTTCGTTGAGCGCGGTGCCGTCTCCAAGAGGGTACTCATCAAATTGATTGTACTCTTCCTCGTCCACGACATTCTCAACTCCGACAATCCTTCTTTTCCCCTGAAGGACTACGTGAAGTTTCTGATTTGCCGGGTCTTGGACATAAAAGACCTGAGTAGCTTGTTTAGCGAGTACGAATGGTTCCTCTTTGTATGCGGCACGTTCGAGGTCCACTGTAGTCATGCCGTACTTGTCGACCTTAACACTTGAGAGTGCGACCCAACGGCACCGGAAGAGGGGGATCCTGAAACGTACATAGTCGAGTTCCCAGATCTCCTCAATGTACCCGTAGTACGCACACACCCCACGTTTGTCCTGGAAGGCATCTATGCGGACACCGCTGTTTTGTACCGTGCTCTTCGTATCCTGTGCTCTGGTATAAAAGGTGTACCCATTTATGTCGTAGGCTTCAAATTTCAGGATCGTGTGACTTGGCCATCTGGCCAACCAGCCAATATTCTCCTCTGTTGTACTATTAGCACTTCGAACCCGCAACCAGTTGTTGAAGCTGCGGTTGTGCTGTCTGGTAAGCCAAGCCTCCGTACGGCCTGGATTCTCTCTGCGCAGCTCGTCCTTATGCATGTTCATATACGGGGCAACTTCAGTCATGTGTTGCAAGACTGCGAAATGGGCTTGAGATAACGACGCGTAGTCAGGGATGAGTGTTTTCCTTCCTATGGTCCCTTTGCCATCCAGTCTCCCCTCGTGGCGAGACGTAGGCACACCTATCTGTTTGAGCTGGTCCATGTAATCGACACAGAACTCGACCACCTCTTCGGTTGTGTAACCTTCGACGATGCTGCCCTCTGGACGAGATCTATTTCGTACGTACTGCTTGAGAATTCCCATGTACCGCTCAAACGGGTACATCTGGCATAGAAATACCGGTCCACAGATCTTTATCTCTCTCACGAGGTGGACGGTAACATGGACCATGATATCAAAAAACGACGGAGGAAAGTACATCTCAAGATGACATAATGTCTTCACCAGATCGGCCTGCAACACATCTACTGCTTCGGGATCGATGACCTTCTGAGAGATTGTGTTGAAGAAGTAACATAGCCTAGTGATTGTGTCTCGGAGATAGCTCGGCTGGATATTTCGGATTGCAACAGGAAGCATCTGTGTCATCAACACATGGCAATCGTGGGACTTCATGCCGAACAATTTTAGATCTTCCATCGAAACAAGTTTCGAGATGTTGGCGGAGTAACCGGACGGAACTTTCACACCTTGCAAGCACCGGCATAGTTCGGTCCTCTCGGCCTTTTTCAGGTTATAGCAGGCCGGAGGAAGCCTTGTTCTGCCTTGTTGGGAGGGCTCAGGTGCCAACTCGGGCCTGATCTTCATGTCTACTAAGTCGAGGCGTGCGTTGAGGCCGTCCTTCGTCTTCCCTGGAATATTGAGTAAGAGACCAATCAGGCTGTCACACACGTTCTTCTCTACGTGCATAACGTCGATGCAGTGGCGAACTTCAAGGTGCTGCCAGTAGGATAACTCCCAAAATATTGATTTCTTCTTCCACATGCCGCTGGCCTTCGCTTTTTTACCACTCTTTCCAAGGACAACATCGATATCCTTAACCATATCGTACACCTCTTGCCCGCTGTAATGCCTTGGACATAAAGCTCTCTCCCTCGTCCCGTCAAATTGGTCCTTCATGTTGCGGTACGGGTGATTCCTCTTAAGGAACCTACGGTGGCGCATGAACACCGTCTTACGGGAGTGGGCCAGCCACCTACTCGCCGTACCATCCAAGCACTGAGGGCAAGCCTTGTCTGGCTCTTTACTCTGGCCCGAAAGGTTGCGTAGGGCAGGCAAATCATTGACCGTGCAGAACAACATGGCGTGTAGGGTGAAGTTCTCTTGTTTGTACGCATCCCATACCTGCACCCCTTCGTTCCACAGTGTTTTCAGATCTTCCACCAAAGGTCTTAGGTAGACGTCAATATCATTCCCAGGTTGCTTCGGCCCTTGGATAAGCAGTGACATCATGATGTACTTCCGCTTCATACACAGCCAAGGTGGTAGGTTGTACATACTAAGAGCAACTGGCCAAGTGCTGTGCCGGCTGCTCATGTTGCCGAAAGGATTCATTCCGTCCGTGCTCAACGCGAACCTTATATTCCTCGGCTCCGCACCGAAGTTTTCGAAGATCATGTCGATGTTTCTCCACTGCGCGGAATCGGCAGGGTGTCTTAGCTTTCCATCTTTCTTACGGTCCTCCGAGTGCCAGCACAACAATTTGGCCTCTTTTGGGTTCGCGAACAAACGCTTCAGACGCGGAATTACAGGGCAGGTACCACACCACCTTAGCGGGAATTCCTTTCTTCTGCTCGATGGAAGACTCGCCGTCGCCTGGTTGGCTCTTACGGTTGTAACGAGATGCTTTGCACACTGGACATGAACGCAAGTTCGATAATTCATTACGGTACAGGATACAGTCGTTCCGACATGCATGTATCCTTTCTACCTCCATCCCCAGGGGACAAACCACCTGCTTTGCTCGGTACGTGTTTTTGGGCAGCTCGTTACCATCCGGAAGCATCTCGGAGAGGAGACCTAGGAGCGCCGTGAAACTCTTGTCTGACCAACCATGGCTGGCTTTCAGTTGGAGCAGCTCGAGCACGGATGACAGTTTTGTGTATTTCGGCTTGCAACCCGGAAACAAAGGTTTCTCTGAGTCCTCAATCAAGTACATGAACTTGTGTAAGTCTCTCTCAGTATTAAAGTTCACGTCGGCATCGCGCAGCATCTGATCCAACCTATCATCGTCCTCTGCGCCACCACAGTCATCGTCTGCACCTACTTCCTCGTGGCGGCCACAATCATCGTCTGCACCTACTTCGTCGCCATGTTCTCTCCTTTCGTTGACTTCGGGTTCTTCGACGATGCCAACGTCTTCCTGTGACATGTTCTGCTCTTCACCATGTTTGGTCCAACACGCGTAGTCCGGTTTGAAGCCCCTAATAATCAAGTGCGCTTGGATCTGTAGGGCTGAGTTGTGTCCGAGAAATGATCTCTCATTTCTACAATCGCAACAAGGACAATATATATATTCAACACCCTTCTTCAACCTATCCTCCTCGGCAACTCTCAGAAAATTCGTCACACCGTCAAGGTACGCTTGGTTCGTACGAGAACCGTACATCCACACCCGATCCATCAAGCTACACACGCTGCACAACAAGGAAATTAGTGTTAGATTGACCTAATAAAAGAAAGCGACCTAGCTTCTCATCGGGAAAAAGGAGCTTATCTAGAAATCGTACTGCAGTTTAAGGGTTTAAGGGTATAAACATAAATATCAAAATGCGGAACATCGGCCTGAGATGAAATGCATGTCATCGAATAGATGACATAAAATAAGGACTAATGCAAATAGAATCAATTTCATCGGAGTCCGGACGCTCAAAATATCGCGATCCTAATTTCTCCGGCGGTTCTGGAAACCCTAATTTGAGTTTTTAGTCAATTTTATTTTTTCTACAATGCAAACACGAAATCAAAATGACATAATTGCGTAGATCTTATTTTTCTGAACATTTTGATATATTATTTGCATTTTTCTGACTAATAATGATTTTTCTATGATTTTTATAAGATTTAATTATTTATATACTCTTTTTGATCTTTTCCTCAGTAAAAATAATAAATAAATAAATAAAGATTAATATATTCTGACAGGTGGGTCCCACTGGTTTTTGTTTTTTTTTCCCCTTAAGTCGCCTGAGGTCCGGCGGTCGGCCAGGACGCCGGCCGAGCTCGCCGGCGGCAACCGGCGGTGGCGAGGGACAGCGGCGGCGGACGTGGGAGGGCGGCGGCTTACCGGGAGGCGGCGGGGCGAGGAAGGCGGCCGGCGGCGAGGTGGAGACGACGGCCGGCGGCGGGGAAGCTTCGGGGCGGGCCTGGCGGCGGCAGAGCGTCGGCGGGTAGCGGCGGCGGCTCGGGGAGGTCGCCGGCGGCCGGCAGGAGCTCCGGTGGCGGCGGCGCTTGCGGGCGGCTCGAGAAGCCGGAGGGAGTGGGAGTGAGGGGAGTGGGAGTGAGGAGTGAGCGAGCTACATTAGTACAGACGGCTCCAGATAGGGTGCCGTCTGTACAAATAGTGCAGACGGCTCCCAACTTGGAGCCGTCTGTACTGTATCGATTTGTGCAGACGGCTCCCAACTGGGTCCGTCTGTACAAATAGTGCAGACGGTACCGGTTGGGAGCCGTCTGTACTGTATTGATTAGTGCAGACGGCTTCCAACTGGGACCGTCTGTACAAATAGTGTAGACGGTCCTTGTTTGGAGCCGTCTGGACTGTTGTGCACAGTGCAGACGGCTCCAGTTGGGAACCGTCTGCATTATTTGTACAGACGGTTCCTAACTGGAGCCGTCTGCACTGTGCCGTCCCGCTTGTTCGGCATCCTTCTTCGTGATTTGTGCAGACGGTTCGTGTTGGGAACCGTCTGTACTAAGAATTGTGCAGACGGCTCCCTGTTGCCGTCTGTACAGGTGGCGTCCCGTTAAATGCTATCTGTAGTAGTGTACAATTTGTATGTTAATTTTTGCTATCGTTATTTATGTTTTACTATGAACAATATTTTTACAATTTTGTACACCTATTATGAAAATCCTAGGTCCGCCACTCTCAAGAGTATTGTAGCCACCTACATATGTGTACGTGCATTCTCTAAAATACATGGTTAAATGCAATAACTACTGATATTACTGATCTATTGTGCTCGACCGCTCCACAGAAAGTGCACGTACATTTGGTGAGAAAGAGGATGAGGAGGAAGATGGAATTAATTCCATGGGAGTCAGTGCGATGAGCCTGTTAATTCTTCCGGTGGAGGAGTCACAACAAGAGCAGAAGTGTATTTTTAGTTCTTAAATTATTGGTTAAATCAGATAAATAACTCTAAACTCTAATAACCTGATAGAATACTCATTCGATCATTCCAAAATGGTCTTGATCATTTCAAAGCATTTTTTAGTAGAGATGGCACCTACGTATCTGAAGCGACCCCACACACCACTATATGATATAGTGTGTCAGTCTTTTGCTTCTTACTAGTGAAACTTTGTTTCATCAATAATATACCCATTAGAGTAGTACAATAGAAGCATTGTAATGGCTCATTGATACAATATATACTTATATTAATCTCAACAGAAATACGAGAGTTCCAACACTTGCACAAGATAAAACTACATACATAACATAGTGTCAAGCCTGCAGAAAGTAAAGGACCGAAATAACAACAAACCAGAGATTTCTACACCTATAGCCAATGGTTCTATACTACAACTTTTTTCAGGTTTGCTCGATGTCATACGCATCGCTAAATCAAAATAGTAATTGACTCCTGCCTCTCCTTTGTCCGGTGTCTGCTTCTCCGTCTCTTCCCCTGGCATCTTCGGATACTCGACCACCTGCTCTACTGAGTCGTAACCTTACAAAAGAGGTTTTATGTAGGGGGTGAGTACAGAACGTACTCAACAAGTTCATGAATAGCAAGAAGTGTTTGAATGCACTATTTCTATCAGGACAACAGTCCTCAAAAATTTATATCTTTTTTTCAACAACCTTTCTTGTATAAAAGTCAAGTTTTAATACTATTATATGATCAAAAGGCTCCATGGGTTGTTAGAACTTCTGATGGTTCCTTTCCCGCCTCGTTAGCAGTTCATGCCCCGAACAGGGGGTGACAATGCCACACTTTAATACACTCTGCAGAGGTGCGTTACTTTACCCACAAGTGGCATTTAGCCTTTATGCCGGGCGTGAAACCCATCACCCTCCCATTGGTGTGTGGCCAGGTCTAAGGTTTCGAGTCATTTCACCATTTTCATGTGCCATATCTCCTCTTTCTGTCCAGTACCAACTACCCACCACGTCATTATAGCATCCTTTTTTAAAGATTAGCGGACATAATGCCTTCCGGGGCGAGAATTCAGGGTTTCACGCTCCCTTGGGCGAGGGACATATCGCTTCCCCAGGCGTTACGATAGATACGTTCCTGAGAAATATTTCAGTAAGAAGGTGAAAGGACCAAAGGTGCCGACTAGAGAGGGGGTGAATAGGAGGCTAGTTAAATTTACTTCTTTTAACTTAGTTAATCAAATTAAGTCTTAGCTAGAAGTAAGGATAAACTAGCCGTGTGACAGGTGAATAGCATAGACAATATAAGATGTGTAAATTAACATGTAGCTGTCACACAGGTGGCTAACACAGGTATGCTAATGACTTAGAGATAGATAAGCAATTTATATGGCTATGTAACAGGTAGCTGACACAGGTAAGAGATATGATCTACAGCAACTGTGACACAGCTATGCTAACACAGGTGAAAAGGTCACTGATAAACAGAATATATCTAAGAGTACACAAGCATGCAGATATAGCAAGTAACTGGAAGCAATACAAACAAGAACTCAGAGAGATAAGGTGTTTTTCATCGAAGTTCCAAACTCTTTTCAGAGTGGTACGTCTCCGTTGGAGAGGCTACTCCGAAGAGATCGCCAGCACCGAATCGCGCTTGTTCTCTGAGTACCTGAACGATCAGGCCTCTTCCTTTGCTTGTGGAAGTCATTGTTCTTGCAGCAGGTAGACTTCAGATCACCTTCACAAACTACTGGTTCAACCCACACAAGCTTGGGTGATACCAGCAACTCCTCCGCCCGTCTAGGAGTAGACACTCCAAGAGTAACAGATTCAGCAGCAACAACTCTTGGAGGAACCAATGCTCTTTGCTCAAGAACTCTAACTCTCCCGAACTGACACTTAGGAAACTTGGCTTTTGTTCGGAGGTGAGAGGCTTTGCAACGATCGAATATGATTCTCTGGGTTGAGCAAGGTTGAGGTCGACGACCTCCCCTGGTACCCTATTTATAGGGTCCATAGGCACCTGACCGTTACACTGTTGCCACGTAGGATTGAGTGGATCACCGGTGTCAGACACCGGTGACACAGCCAATCACTCCGCTCAACTATAACCGGCTCAGGCAGACCGATACCTGTGTCACCGGAGGCACATACAGGTAAACCCTTAACTGACGTAGCCGCACTACTCAGCCCGGTCTTGGCACATGACATGCTCTCAGCGCACAACAACCTCTGAAACCTAATAAGGAGAGAACCTCCGACAGCCTTCTGACTCAGCAGACAGACTATCGCAGTGCAGTTCCTTTAGCATTTACAAGCTCTCCCCTGGTACAGAGATGTACCTGAGTCATAGAACGCTAGACCACCTGTGACACAGCTGCGTCACACCGGTGACTCTAACCCCTAGAGTTTTCTACTGCTAGCACTGCGGAGTGCAAGCACAAACCAGTTTCACACTTGTGCAAAACTGTTGACACAGGACCACTAACCTCAAAGCATCAGTGCCACTGTCCAACATCCTGAGCATTGAGCAATAGAACCTCCACAGATCATTACTACTTCATCCCTCTTGATAGTACGGGTGTTTCCTATGGACTCAAAGAAACTAGCAAATCTAGGCTTTACCTGCCCACCAACTGCAGTCACGGCCCTTGACACATCAAGCCACAATCATCTTGCTTGCAACTCCTTGCACAGCACCGGCTTCTTCACAGCTGTGGCACAGCTGCCTAGCACAGCCATTTCCTTAGTCCTGGAAACCACATTTATACCTTTTTGGTGGTCATCCTTTCCTTGATGACCCTTCTTCCTGAAACCTACTTAACCTGCTTACACTCACTGTAAACATTAGATTCCAGTTTGAGTTGCCATTAACCATCAAAAACCACTTAGGGGCCTAGATGATCTTTCAATCTCCCCCTTTTTGGTGGTTAGTGGCAACCTATTCAACAAATTCACATAAAGTTTTGAATGAGAGATACATGTGCAGGTTGTTAGAATATACTCCCCCTAAAGCTGTGCACAAAACATTTGATTTCATTATACTAGTGCACAGATTTTAATTTTGGATATGAGTAGTATGTTCTTATAACTTACACTTTTATTAGTTTAGAGAATGTGTATCAGAGCATATGTCATTTCAGAGAATACGTATCAGAGCATATGACTTGAAGGATTTATCTGAATTGATATGTTTTTATTCTGATGCAGTTATAATAACTAGAGTATATGAATATTAATCAGAGCATTCCAGTTATAATAACCAGAGCATATAGATGTGTATCAGAGCATAAATAGAGCACAAATTCAGAGTAGACATATGTATCAGATCAATTGTACTCAAAGCCTCACAGTAGACATATGAATCAGAGTAAATTATGTGCAAAGCATAAGAGTGAAAACTTACTACATCAGATCAAAAGATTACTACAGTTTAAATTAATTGTAATCAAGACAGAAGAATCAGAGTTAAAACAAGTCTTGATTACTCCAAGAATATATTAAACTCCCCCTATATCCAAAATTCTCTCAATTCTCTTCCCTCTGATCAACTATTCTCTCAATTCTCTCCCCCTTTGCCACTAAGACACCAGAAAGGGATGAGGAAAAGAAACATTCAGAGCTTAGTCTTCAACAGCTAGAGAACTTCTGATAGCTGAGCTTGCAACTGATCAACCTTGGAGTGCAGACTGTTGACTTCTGTTCTAAGCTGAAGATTCTCTCGGCGCAGAACTGCAAACTGAGTTGGCATAACCTTGTTCTGGTAGGCTCTGGCTGCTGCTGAAAGATCATCTAGGCCCTAATTTGGTTTTGATGGTTAATGGCAACCTAAACTGGAATCTAATGTTTACATTGAGTGTAAGCAAAACTTACAGGTTCCATGAAGAAAGGTTATCCAGAGAAGGATGGCCACCAAAAAGAGGGTACAAGGTGGTTTCAAGGACAAAGAGATGGCTGTGCTAGGTAGCTGTGCCACAGCTGAGAAGAAGCTGTTGCTGTGCAGGGAGCTGCAAGCAGGGTGATGGTGGCTTGATGCGTCAAGGGCCGTGACTTCAGTTGGTGGCAGGTGAAGCCTAGATTTTCTAGTTTCTTTGAGTCCATAGGAACCACCCGTATTATCAAGAGGGATGAAACAGTAGCAGGTGTCTAAGAGAATCTTGCTCATTGCTCAGAGTGTTGGTCAAGGGGATTGGTGCTTTGAGGCCAATTGCCCTGTGTCAATAGCTTTGCACAAAAGTATGTAGCTGTATGAAAACCCTAGAGCTTTAGGCACCTGTGTGACACAGCTGTGTCACAGGTGGCCTTCCGTCTCTGTAACTCAGGTACATCTC